>OY754343.1:22383393-22969962 GCA_963572235.1 Caenorhabditis japonica
GATAGGCTTATTATAGGTTATCCCAGGCCAATATACGGGCTCTTTAGGCTCAAATGTACATACATTTAAGCCGGCATATCTGTAAAAGCTACACACTAAAGAAACATAACATTTATTGGTAAATTCTGCTATTCCAATATTTTTTTTCTAATAAAAATGTGACAAAACAAAAAAAAACACTTAAAATAACAACAAATAGAAAAAAAAAAACACTTTAATTGACGGTGTCGTCATTCATCGTCACTTCCGAATCCACCACCGCCGCCATCCTCGCTATCGTCGGAATATACGACCCCAACACGAGCACCGCTGCTGCTCGGAGAGAAGAGCCACGAACTGAAACGAATATAATTTTAAAAAATGTAGACATAGGCACTATGGCGAAAGCGCTAGAACATATTTAAATATAGCTGGACGTTGGGTCCAGGCTTTCTTGGAAAATTACGCAAAACATTTATTTAAATATTGTTTTAACGTACTGAAAACTGGTCATTTACCAACGTTGTCCGTATTTCTGTGTAGTATTATCAATCTAAAAAAGTTCCACCGGGTGCCAATCGCAACCTACGCCATGCAGAAAAAGGCTGACGGCGAAATTCGTATTTTCTACGTGAGAAATTGAGAGACGCGAGACGAAATGCGGTTAAGTCCGCAGTGCACGGTCTGTGTGCGAGCGGTGGAACTCTCAGAGATGGATAATATAATGTATTCGTGACGGAGTGACATTTCACGTGAAACTGGGAGACGAAAAATCTCTTCATTTATTCAGTTATTTTTTCATTTTTTCGAATTAAAACGTGAAAAAAATTGTCACTCCGCCACGAATCCATTATAGTATAAGTGAAATAGAATACTCACTTTTCTAATCCATTTTGGCAATCCTCTCGCAGCTTCGCAGCATCATCTTCGGGGCTCGCAGCCACGTCCGACTTTTTGAGGCTGGTCCTTTTTCTCGTGCTGAATCCGTTGATTTATTAATTTTTTTTTGCGGAGTCTTACCAGAGATTGGTTACAATTCTGTTGGAGACGTGCCTCACGTAGGATTTTACATCGTCCGATCGTTCCTGCCCGAAACCATCGATGGCGAATTCTATAAACGAACAGAAAATTCAACCATATATTTTTTAATCCTACCATCTATCGAGTCTCTCAATTTAGAATTCAGCGAAATGTACACGGAACCGGCGTCGGTACCGGTGTACCTGTGAAAACCACCATCTTTGTCGGCAAGCTGTAAAAAAAAATATTACATTTTGAATGAAGCTTTTCAAACTCTTAAAAAAATTTTTCTAACAAGAAAGTTGCATAATTTCAGGCTTCCAGAATTTTCTCCGCGTAATCGAAAAAGTGCACCCTTTTCCAGATTTCCGAGTTCTCCCACCGCTTCCCGCTAAACGGGGTGTTGAGAGGTACGTGGAAATTTAAATTTCGCGGGAAAGTTGCCGCGTCACTCGAGAAAAAATGTTTTTCGGTAACGCACACTAACCGGTTCCAGAATTTTTTTTTTAATTTGTAATGGCGGAAGAGTTTTTTATTTCGGAAAATGTTCAAAACTTGATATTGTGCTCAGAATAATTTGGGGAGTGACCGAAAGTATTTTTTAATGATTTCCCTGTTTTACATCGATCGAAGCATTCTCCGAATTTCCGCTGAATTTTTTGCTAGTTTTTTTTATTTTTGCTGGTTTTTCTCGTTCTTTGAAAACCCCCATTCCTAGTGTGCGTTACCGAAAAAAATTTAACCGCTAAGACATGATTCGAAAATTTACCGGTAAAATTGTCAAATCTTTACCGATAACGCACACTAACCAAAACCACACCGCTTTCAATTGAGTCCCAGCAAAACGCTGATTATGTGCACTCAATGTTCAGAAAACTCTGGAAGCCTGATTTCAACTCCCTAAAACCTGTCGTCGAAAGCCTAGACAAACAACATGAAGCAATAAACTGAAGAACATCCGTAGGTACACTTTTCAAGAATCGCTTTAGCTCTAATTTATAAGAAATCTACATGAAAATAGTCAAAATGGGTACCTGGAATTTCCTCGTCAGCTGACTGATTTGTTCCGTTACTATCCTCATCCTCTTCGAGTGCTCCATGTGCAATGAAGTCGCAATCAGATTGTTCTTCAATTCCTTCCATTTCCGTGCCAATCGAATCAGCGTTCTCCGCCTTCTCTGCGGCATTCGAAACGTCATCTAAAAAAAAGTAGTGTTAATGATATTTGCACGCATCAGTTGACCTGAGAAAAAGCGAATCGCGGGTTCGGTTTGAGGCCTCGAAGCGGCCCAAAACCTCGCAGCGCGCCTGGGCGCGCTAGTCTTTTAATGAACAAACTGACCTGGTCTATTCTGGTATAAGAAATCCGCCGAGAATGTTCTTGGCATCGCTTGAAGAATATTC
Organism: Caenorhabditis japonica; assembly: GCA_963572235.1. Taxonomy (NCBI): domain Eukaryota; kingdom Metazoa; phylum Nematoda; class Chromadorea; order Rhabditida; family Rhabditidae; genus Caenorhabditis; species Caenorhabditis japonica. The sequence continues at coordinate 22,385,797 of OY754343.1, forward strand.
GGAAGAACCCAAACGATTATTCCTGAACAAAAATGGAGCAATTTATATTTTTATAGACAATTTTCGGATATAACGTGGAGAAGTACTTATTTTTTACACAATGGATTAAAAAAACCTATATCAGAATTCTACAAAATATATTAATTTAGAAATTTTCGTTATCAAAAATAATAAGAAAAGGAAGCATATTTGAAAGAAAAATGAATGAAAACGCATGTTCACGACCTCGGCGTCTTCATTGCTCATTCTGATGTAGGTGACAATAGGTCGCTTATCTCTGAGAAATTCACACTCAAGATTTTCTTTTTAATTTTCACCGATAAAAAGGTTAATATTTCAAAAAAATCATATTAAATTGAAAAATTTGAAACGAAAACTTTTGCTCGCCGGCCTTCTCTCCGCCGCGCGCTACGAGACCCATTGAAGCTTGAAATGCTCTGCGCCTTTAAGATCACACTTGCATTTTACCACTCGATTGTGTTTTTAATCAAGATGCATAAAAAAACGTGAAATCCCGCACAATTTTTCACGCGAAAATTAAAATTACACTAAAATTTAATATTCGCGTGAAAAAATCGTGCGGGATTTCACGTTTTGATGATGCAACTCGATGGAAAAAAATGTTATGTAATTATTAACCACTGTGACACTTCGCAATAAATTGTGAGACAAAAATATTTTAATTTCTTCAGATATTTCTTAAATTTGATTGAAAATGTATCATTCATTTCATCATGCATTTCGCAACTTATGGGGTTATTCACGAAATGGCAAAAAATGGCAAAAAACGGCAAAAAACTGCGCGAAAACTCGGAAAATGCTCCGATTTACCTGAAATTTTGGGAAATGAGGGAGAAAACTCTCCCGGACATTCCCACAAAATTTCAGATCAAAATATCGATGTTTAAGAAATATTGCTTTTTTTTCTGAAAATGCTTAAAATCGATATTTTGGTCTGAAATTTTGTGGGAATGTCCGGGAGAGTTTTCTCCCTCATTTCCTAAAATTTCAAGTCAACCGGAGCATTTTCCGAGTTTTCGCGCAGTTTTTAGCCGTTTTTTGCCATTTTTTGCCATTTCGTGAATAACCCCATTAAAAAAATTCGTTTCCTTTCTTTTTTATCTGGTGCTTGCATTTTCTGCCATATTCTTTTCATGCGGAAATGACATTTTCTGAAGATAAATGCACAAAATGGCGTGCCGTTAGGCATAGAATGAAGCAGACTCACTCATTTCTTTTGTGGACAATTTGAACATTTTGTATTCTATTCAAAGAAATTACAGGAAATATTACGTTCCGGTTCTGAAAATTTGTTCAGAGGTAAAATAAATTGAAAATACTTCGCTTTAAACTATTACAAAAACTTTGCTTGGTGAGGATTGAACGTTGGTCTGAAAAGCGATATGTTATGATCCCAAGATTGAAACGGCAACATGGAATCAGCATTCTTATTAAAATGAATTGAATTTAAGGGAATTTGATTGAAGAATTTACCTTTTTTCATTCTTCCTTCAATTTGTGCGCATATATTAGGTTGGCAAGAAAGGGGGTTCTTTTGGATTGGAAATTCGACAAAATTGAAATGTCACTTTTTGAAAATTGCGTGAAAATAGAAATCCACGAAATAGAAATGTAATAAATCAGAAACGTAACAAAACGGAAACGCGTGAAAACAGAAATGATCTCGATGATTGTGGTCCCTTTGTGCTTGCGTGTAGCCTAGTGTGGTGTTCAGCCGTGTGTTGTTGAGTGAAGACTTAGAGAATGGGGAGAAGATCGCTTGGCCGTGCGAGACGCAGACGGTCAGACAAGTGAGCGCGCATATTGGAAGACTGAAACTATGGCTATATAGCATTGTGTCTGAAACGGAAACATTAGTGACGTAATAACGCGTGGATTTGAGTAACAAAGGGATGATAAGGGCGAGTTGCGTGAGTTTCACAGATAATAGCTCATGACAGAGCCCGACAAAAACAAAAAGGTTAATTTACTGGGTATATAAGAAACCTACCTTAAGGGTACGACAGAATAGAAATAGGCGAAATAGAAATGCTACAAAATAGAAATGCTACAAAAAAGAACTGGAAAAAATAGAACGGCTACAAAATAGAAATGAGCGAAATAGAACAGCGCGAAATAGAAATGTGACAGAATAGAAATGAGCGAAATAGAAATCGGTGCGATGGAGCGCGTTTGCATTATTCTTCGAATTTTCTGATTATTATAGGGTTTTTCAGTAGTTTTCAGATATTTTACGCACTTAACAACATCGAAAATGAAGAAAGGTATACAATCAATGCAGTTTCAGAAAAAAAAAGGAAAATCGGCGAAAAACTGAGAAATTGAGAAAATGATGCAAACGCGCTCCATCGCCCAAAAATTTCTATTTTGTAGTATTTCTATTTTGCTCATTTCTATTTTGTAGCCGTTCTATTTCGTAGCATTTCTATTTCGCTCAGTTCTATTTTTTCCAGTTCTTTTTTGTAGCATTTCTATTTTGTAGCATTTCTATTTCGCCTATTTCTATTCTGTCGTACCCCCCCCCCCTACCTTGTTGACAATAGCATCCACTTCCCCATACTGCTTCTCTCTCTCAAACCCCATGGATAGGGACCGCAAAAGGAGGGGGCGGAGCCTTTCATTTTTTTCTCCCCAGGCATTTTTTGAAGTTTGAGGCTTGATTACACGAATACTACCGAGTTATCCATATACTTTACAATGTTTCTGTATGTAATTAACGACAAGGAATCGATTGGTGCCATCAAATTTGTCTGAAAATGGCTAATTTTGACTGAAAATCAGGAAAAACTGAAATGCAAGTCAAAAAATCGATTTTTTTGGGAATTTGTAGGGCCGGTTCGCGGGCTTTTGCGATTGATTCCGATAGTTTTTGACAAGCTGAATTGAATTTTTTTAACAGAATTCAATTTTAAATGAGCGCATTTTTTTTATACCGGTTCAAACTTCACCTAAAAATTGTGGAAAATTTTCAGCGATGACCCCCGATTTTTATTTTTCGGATGCTTTAAGCAACCCTTCTAGTAATCACTCAAAAAGTTTTAGAGATCTGGCATACATTTAAAGCACTTAAAAGCTTTCCAAAGTCGTGACCATTTTCGAAATAATCATGTTTTTTGGGATTTTCGGGAATATGGAAGTCCGGTTCGCGCGATTTGAAAGCATGATCAAAGTCAGCAAAAAATTCTCTATCGAATACATTCTTTAGATTGAAAAAATAAATGAGCGCATTTTTTTAAATTACACTTTTCGAAATTAAACAATTCTTTTCTATGTCATTTCAAACAACTTATCAGGCCTTATCAACGCGGAGGGAGAGCGAGCACATCACAGGAATAAGGCGGCAAGCTAAAATCTGTCGGGGTGGTTTCGTGGTTAAAGCTGCTGCGCATTGTGTGCGAGGTCAAGGGTTCGGATCTCGTCCTTTTGATTTTAATTTTTCAAAAAGCTTTTTCGATACTTAAAGGATATTTCTTACGCAAAAGTATTAATTTTTCAGAAATTTTCGAAATCAACCAAGAGAATATCCATTTTTTGTGGAAAACCGATAGGGGTTTCCACTTATTTACGTGTTCCCGCGTATTTCAGCCATGCAATAATAGTATTTGAGTAATATTAATCGCCTGGTATAAAAAAATTTAAAAAATTCCAAATCCGATCTTCATTTACACATTCCTCAGCAGAAATCCGCAGAAATTATCGCATTCAATGAACAATGATGACAAAAGAGGTGGTCGGTAAAACCACGCGCGCGCATGCAGCCGAAGCCCCGCCTCCCCGCTGGGGAGAAAATCAGTGGTAAATAATAGCGACTTTGAAAGGCTGAAACTCGGGAACCAGCGGGAATTTTGCTGAGAAATTTGGGATTGTACTAATATTGAGGCGTAGAATACAATGAAATCAGTGGTTTTTCGAGATTCGCACGTTTTTCAAACTAGTTGCGGTACCTACCCATGGACCATTTCAGTCGTGACCGAAATCGCCTACGACTTTTCATTATTATTGGCCCGCCAAGTCGGTCAAACGCGCTCCGCTGAACTCAATACTACGTGGATTTCATTTTGGTTTCCAAATTGTTTAATTTCACGTTGAATTTACACGTGAAATAAAAAAATTTGGAAACCAAAATAAAATCCACGTAGTATTGAGTTTAGCGGATCGCGTTTGGCCATTTTGGCGGGTCGAAAATATCTTCTTTTTTTCTATCCAACTTGAAAGTGCCGAAGGTTAATCGCCGCCTGTTGCAAGTTTATAAGAACGAGGCTCTTCATGAAATGATCATTCGCATTTGGTTGGGAAAATTCGAGAACAAGGACTTTTCCTTTGACTTTTCTCTGGGTTGTCTGTAGTTTGTCCATGGTGTGGACGACTGGGAACTTCTGGACGAAGGCAAAACTAACACGGCCAAATACTACTCTGCCCAACTGCAAAAGGTCAGGGCCCAGCTCAATCTTTCCCCACTAAAAGGTCTCAGAGTGCACTACCTTCAGGATAACGCCATTCCACATGTGGCTTTTTATTTCATTTAATTTCAGAAAACGCTTTGTGACTTATTATCTTCCTTTTTATATTTATTTTTTACCTTCTTTATTTTCATGTTGCGTCTCGCCGCTAGACCTACAAGTAGGCCTACCGCGGTCGCCGCACACCGCGTCCGCGATAAGCTTATTACAGGAGGGTAGGCGCTGCCGCCCGCGATAGGCCTATTATAAGCTTATAATAGGCCTATATTTGGCCTCAACCTATTATAGGCCTATCGCGCAAAACCTGTGAACAAACACACAGACTAATCTAAAATTTTCTATATAAGAAAGATAAGAAAGATTCCAAAATTGTAATAATCAATCACCTTTTTTATTCGAGCACAGATCTAAAGTTCCTGAACAAATTTAACAAAATGTAGTGACTTGATTGATTACACGAGCAAAGGTGGTCAGTGATTGAATTATTTCTACCTCAATTATACAGGGTGGCCGATAAGTATAGGACGTTTTGAAAGTGCTCCCATTTTTTCAATTTGAGGATTTTTCGAGAACAACCTTTATTAAACAACAAAAAATAAGCAGAAAATTTGATTTTACAAGAGAATTTCGAAGTTGGATCCACGAGCTTTGACACAGGCTCTCAAACGTTTCTTCACCGAATTGACAGTGCGCCGCAGGTATCCGTCGTCGATCGAAGCCCATGCTACCTCGAGAGCGGCCTTCAAGTCATCGACAGTAGCAAAAACTTTTCCCGCGATCTTCCCTTCCAACATGCCCCAAACGCTGAAATCCATCGGATTGAGATCCGGGCTGGAAGCAGGCCACAAGTTCTTGTCCAGGAATCCAGGGAAATGCGCCTCCAAGACGGCCAATGTCGATCTCGAGCCATGGGACGGTGCCCAGTCTTGTTGAAGGATAAATGGACCACCAGCAAAGTGCCGTCGAAGAATTCGAACCGTCGAAGACGAAATTTGAAGGCGTCGAGCGATCTCAGCACTTCCGAGGCCTCTCTTGAACAAGAGTTCAATGGAAGGACGATGAGGAGAACTTTTCATAGCTCGGCGATATGGAGAAGTGAGAACAAATGACTGAGAAGCTTACTTATATAGTCTCTGGACTTTCGAAAAGTTTCGAAATTTTTCGAAAATATCCCTTGGCACCGTGCCAGGGAACGCTGAAAGCGAGCGTCCTATACTTATCGGCCACCCTGTATTCCGTATTTCTTTTTTTGTGTATTTTCCCTGTTCCCTCCCAGTCTAAGAATTTTCTGTGAAGTCATCAAGCCACTACAATGTTCGGACAAACCAAAATTTCCTTTTTTTTCTATTTTTGATATTTTGTTTTTTTTTTTTTTTGCTTGAGACAAAATGCGAACTCTTATATTTCTGATTCATTTCATTTCTTGAACCGAGAAAAAAAACATGAATGCTAATATTTGGTGAAAATAAAAGTGCTAATTGTAAAGCCTAAAACATAAACTTGGATCATTCAGTTGGAAAAATTACCTTGATGTTCGTTTTATACTTTTTGTTACTATTTTTTTATCATTCTTCGTGTTTTTTCTCTGAATCCAAATACCTATCAACGGTTCGTATTTATGAGATTCTAGACGCCAATAATTCAATTTTGATGTTATTCGTTCTTGTTCATAGAACTCAGAAATCCATTTTTCCAGGACATAACCGTAATGCACTATTTAATCCACTACAGTTCGGAGCAGTCCAAATTAGATGACACGTGGATTTATTACACTATACTCACTTATTTCGAATTTACATGTATTTGCTTCAGGTTTGTTATTCTTGCAAATCAGGTGACCTAGGTACAGTACCGGACACAAATAAATAATATTTTTGTTTTTTGGCTGTAACGTACACCTTTTTAAGTACATAACGATTTCTCAAAATATTTTCAACAAGTTTGGAAATTTTGAAAAAAAGGTAAAGAACCTTGGAAGCTAATTTTTCCAAACTGCATGGCGGAAACGAACTGACCTGGCAAGCGTTTACCCACAGGTGAAATGCGGTGGATGCATATAGTGTCCGTATTTTAAGCATGTCGTCCTTTTGGTCCATGGAACGGTATATAATACCTTTTTATTCATATTTTGCATTAAAATAAATAAATTGAATGTATATACACAAGCCTGCTACATTTGGCGACTTTGCCCCTGCTTTTTTTCACTTTTCTTACAAGTTTTTTTTTTGTACTATTGCTCTTCCAAATTTCGTGATTTTTGTGGCTGAATTATTAAAATGTTTAAATGTTAATCAAACGACACGGATTTATTAAACATCTAGAGCCTTATTTACATAAATGCACGATATGATTCAAACACGGACACTATATGCATCCACCACGACTTTCTATATTCAAAACCTCCAAATAATACATTTGAAGATAAAAATCCTGATATTTTCAAGAAAACTTTGTTGGTATACTATAACTGTATTTTCTTTATTAATTTCTCTCAAAATTAATGCAAAATTCTCAGTTAATTTGAAATTTTTTCAATATTAAACTACTGTAACACGGCCCGTGCCAAGTATGTCAAAATCCTACCTTATTTTGTTTCAAAGATACATCCAAAGCCAAAAATAAAATATGTATTTTATCCGTTACATAAGTAACCAATCGGCCCCCACCCCACTAATGCCCCCGCTCCGTTAATTTTATTCATTGAATTAGGGTGTGGGGCAACTCTGGGCGGGGGTAATCCTGGTAACTATATGGCCAATAATCGCCTCCAAACAGTAGTAGTGGTGAGGGGGGGGGGTCGTGATAACCTAGGTAATTTACCCCAATCGTCCCCCATGAAATACCAGCGTTACCCTACATCCTACCCCAGCTGCTATTATGTTTTCAATCGACTTGCGACATGAAAACGGTCTGCAAGTCTGCATTCACCGTTCTGTCTGCGTCTCTTCAAATATCACTGTGTTCGCGTGGTCGCGCACAAAAAAGTGGGCGGAGTTTCGTTTCGTTTCGTTTCGATTCGCGTTCTCATGTCGTGTCGTGTCGCAAGTCGATTGAAAACATAATACCACGGGGGAAAATCATATGATACGGTATCTAATGCAAAAATTCCAACCACAGTTAACAGCTATGCAGCATGCCACCACTGGTAACTTACGTTAGGTCATTTTTTTCTCGAAAATTGTCATCACTTTTCAGCTCCGTTAACCAAAATATCCAATAAACATTCACATTCAATATTCAATCAATAATATTTTTCAGCTACCCAGCAGTGATATTCCTTGCCTACTTACTATTCAAACACCGCATATTCCATAATAACCTTCAAAACTTGGTAAAAGCAGCAGTGGTGGAGTATTTAATTCAGTTGAGCTCTCGTAGTGTTCAAATATTTTTAATTTTCAATTCAGAGGAGAATGGTTTGGGTAAGTGGTTCCGATAATTCATGTCACAGACTGATTGCTTTTCAGCTTTTTATTATGCATCGCTCGTCAGATGTACGTGTTACTTTTTCGGTGAGCATTTCAACATTTTGCATTCAACTTTTCATATTTGATTTGCCAATTTATAACGTTTCAGTATCTCTTTCTCTTCCCGGATTCGTTCTAGAACGATGTTGCGCTTCGTATTTTTTAGAGGACTATGAAAAGAAAAATCGTAATCATATCAGTATATCCCTTCTGGTTGTAATGTCTGTAAGCGGATCAATACTTTCTTATCTTTATCATCAAGGTATTTATTGTGTTTTCAATCGAGTTGCGACACGACATGAGAACGCGAATCGAAACCTAATTGTTTCCATGCGAACATTAAATTTTAGCGCATTTTGAATTGAAAAAAAGTAGGCGAGGTTTCACGTTTTGATGTCTTCATATGATTGAAAACTTATGGACCTATTCAAAATACTGTAGAAAAAGTGAAAAAATGACAAAAATCTGGGAGAAAACTCGGAATATTGATTTTTTTTCTGAAAATTTTCTAAAATCGATATTTCGGTCCAAAATTTTCTGCGCAAGTCCGGAAGCATTTTTGACAGTTTCTCCCAAAATTTCAGACCAATCGGAGCCGAGTTTTCAACCAGTTTTTTGTCATTTTTACCGTTTTTCTAGAAACATTTTGCTTGTACAGTACCGTTCAAAAGGTTGGAAACTTTTGGTTTTTGGAGTATAACTTTTGAATGGAGAGGGTTACGGTTCTGAAAAATTGCATGAATCTGCCCCGTAATGTTTTTAACAAGCTGCAAAAATGGATTTGGTCATTTTTCAAAACTGCATATTTTTCAAAAAATTTTATATGCCAAAATTTTCGACCCAAAAATAAATTTTTTTTTTCAGATTTTTCAGGACTCGATATTTATGTTCAAAATAAAGTTTCAAAATTAAAATTATGATTTTAGTTGACTATGGGTTGTCAAGGATATAGTGAATCTCCATGACTAGTGTCGATGCACCATGTCAAGGAGATAGTATAGGGCTCGGTGACAGCCACTATTCCCTGATTATAAACGAGAGGCTCACGATAGTTATCACGCAAAGAGGACATGTTAATTACATTAGTTTATCTCAATAAAGCAAATATACAGAGATTACAAGTAAAGAAGGACGAAAGTCCCAAGTCTAGAGCTGGCGTGGTCCAAGAGCGAGGCTCGAGGAAAGAACCTCTCGGAAAGCGAGAGGGGTCGAGGTGTCGGCCGTCCTCTGATACGATAACCGACGGGACGTGCGGCAGCTACCGCTGGAGACTCCGGAGAGAATCCTACGCTTAGAAAGAAGGGGGAGGGACGCCGACTACTAAACAAGGTTCTAACGACTTACAATACATTGAGTAGAATCTGTGGGTTCCAAGAATAACAGTCGGTAGCAATTCCAGTGGTTCCATATAGAGTGACGGCTAGCAGCAGTCCATTGGGTGAGACGCAGACGGGCAGAGACGCGTAGGCGTCCGCGCTGTGTGTGTAGGCGGCAGCAGCGATCTCTCCTCTCTCGTGGCGCCGCGCATGACGTGGCGACGCGAGGTCACTAAGAGACGCAGTTGGTCTCGCCGCGCGAGAGAATTACGGTCGGTCCTCGGAGTCCTCTCGGAGAAGTTAAAGGCGCATGAGAGAGACGCTTGCAATTGGAGAGACGGCAGTAGTTGATCCAGTGAAGCGGATAAAGGGAAAATTGTCCGCGCATTTGGTAAATTGATTGATTCCGACGAAGTCGGGCTTGAATAAAGTCAAGACTAATGGGATATCACAATGATAGTCCATTATTGTCTTGACACTGGGGGGGGCGACATGAATCTCCATAACTAGAGTCGATCCGGATGAGTCGTGCAACGCAGCTTTGTAGATGTTGACTTGAGATGTTTATGTTACGCTGCAGTTGTATTAGTCCATACGAAATTCCGGATTGACGCTGGGGTTGGAGATTAAGACAGTTAATTCCGTATGTTCAGTGAGGGTACAAAGCAACCTCAATGAAGGCATTTGTTGTAGATGATAGTATGTTCGGTGAGGGTACAGAAGCAACCTCAATGAAGGCATGGCATTTGTTGGAGTTGTTGAAGGTGACGAAGTTTTTAAAGATTGGCGTTTAATGAAGGTGACGAAGTTTTCAACATTTTGCAGTTGTTGTAGGTGACGAAGTCGTTGAAATTTTGTAGTGGTTGTAGGTGACGAATTTGTTGAAAAATAGAAGTTGTTGTGAAGAAAAATAGAAGTTGTAACAGTGGTTATAGCAGTTGTTGATGGAGTTGAAGATGTTTAAGAATTTCCAAATAGTGAAGAAAAATCGACGTTGTAACAATGGTTATCGCAGTTGGTGATGGAGTTGAAGTTGTTGAGAGTTGTTTCCTGGTTCATCTTGTAGACGGCAGTGGGGTTTGTTTTGATCATCCTTGTTGAAGTGGTGAGAAATGTTCCTTGTGAAAAAGTTTCCATAGTTTCGATAGCGTTTGATCCAATCCATGACGAAAAATTCCATAGAGTTGCGAAGGCAGTTGATCCAATTGTTGACGCGAAAATTTCCAGTTGTCCGAAAGTTGTTGATCCAATTTGAGATAAAAATCCAGAGCTCCAAAGAGCAGTCGATCCAATATTTGAATAAAAAACGTACTTGAGTTTGAAAAACAGCTGATCCAATCCTTGACGAAATCCAGTCCGAAGTTCAAAGAACGTCGATTTGTTTTGTGATAATGTTCTTGTAGTAATTTTTCGTGACTCCTGTCGGTAGTGAATTGTTCAGGACTTGTTCGCGAATTAACGAGAACACGTCCGGAGAACTCCGTATAATTTTTTGTTGTGTTGAATACATTGGAGAATTTGGTAACTTGTTTGCTGGACTATTTTGAAGCATCCAAAAAATTGGTAGAATTGATGGCTGGACATTTGTTCGATGGTGGTTACTTTCGAATCTCCACAGTTGTTGATGAATAAGAAAACACCTTATTGGCGTGAGCAGTTTTGGGTAGTCCACTTTGACAATCAGAAGTCGTTGTTGTTGTCCAATTCAAATGTTTTGTCATTAGTTGAGGAAAAGAGTGAATGCCCTGAGCTTACTGCAAAAAGTGCAAAAACTCAGCGAAGACAATCTTTTCATGTTGGGGGCGTGTTTTGATGAACACATATCTGTCCAGTTGCAGTTGTTGGCGCCGATCAGTTGCAGTTGTTGGCGCTGATTTGATCAGTCATGATGTTCCAGGAGATCGTGTTGTTTAAAAATCAGCATTTGGTGTGTTTTTGAAGCCTAATTCCATTCGATCTTTTGCGCAAGGCTTTTGTCGCGGATTTCAGTGGTAGAGTTGAGCATTGGTCAGTTTCCTTAACTTTGTCCGTGATGTGTTTGAAAGATTGGAGGAATGGTTGTAGGTTACTGCCACGTGATCGGCTTCATTGTCCGCGGAGGGTTTTTTTGTTTTTTTTTTTTTTTTTAGGTTACCGTTTCCATCAGTTGTTCCGCTACGCCTTTTTGTTGAATACGTGATGTTCGAAAGCAGTTGTATGATAGCATTAGATTGTTCGTCGGAAGTCGGTAATTGAGGTCGTAACGTGATATCTTGGTTGGCGGTGACAGACGGCATAGTTTGTGGTAGTTGTCGCAGTTGGCAGTAAAACCAGTGAGTATCCGAGTTACCATGTCGGTTCCTGCATGATGATTGTTCATCTTTCAAAAGTTTGGAGAATTTCGAAAGAGAATGCGTAAAAGAAGTAAGCAAATAATTCTGGGCCGTGAGGCCAAAATTATCGTTGCTTGGTAGAGGAGTGAGCGCGTATTGCTGTAAAAGTCAATGCCAACTAGTACAGAAATAAGAGCTAGCACTGTGTTGTTCTCGCGGTGTGGCGAGTGAAGTGTTGTTTCGCGTAGCGGCGAATGAGCAGTGTTGTGTCTCGCGTTGCGGCGAGAGATGGAGCATTGGGTCCGTACTCCATTGTAGGACGGTGTTTGCGACCGTCGTAGACGACTATGTTATTAACGTCTCCCGAGCTTTGCGTTGCTCCTGTCGTAGAAGAAGACGTGTCGGTCCTATGGTCCTGCGCTCAACTTATGCCATTTAAGTGGGAGTAACCTATAGGATGCATTCCTTTTGAAGTGTAAGGTAGATGCAGTTGTCAACATTGATTCCAATCCATTTCATTGCAGCTCCATGAATCTTCCTCGCTGAGGCCGACGTTGGCGGGGGTCCCAAATATCGCAGTTGTTGCAGTGAGCTGCGAGTTGAGAAGTTTGGGGGGGGGGGGTGACAGTTTGGTGAAGGGCCGCATCGTTGTATGTGGGCGATGGGTCTTGGCTGTTGCATGATTGAGCGATTCGTAATTTGTTTGGACCATTAGAATGCGCTGATGTGAGGAGCTCGTATGTCCTTGAATGCAAGCCGGGTGTGTAAGTTGCCAATTTTTTTTTTCTTTATATCTCCTATCTCCGAGTCCTTCTTCTCCTTTTCTTTCGTTGTTTCCAGGCGTCCAGTTATTTATCATAATGTTCTGTTTGAGATGATGACAGCAGTTGTTGGCAGTTTTGTAGCATCCCAGTGAGAATGAGCAAACACAGTTGGTGGCGGCATCGTCTCCAATCCGTATGGTTACCATGTGAATCGATTGGCGAGCCCATTTGCGTTTCTGTTTTGCTTTGCCGTGGTTGTGTTGCTCAGTAGTTCGGAGCTGGGGCGTCCATGCTGTCTGGGAGACTGCCAAGGAAGACCCAGCGCCACAACCAGTAGTTGAGAGCTGAGGCGTCGTTGCCGTCGTATTAACAGGCGATGATGACTCAGCGCCCATACCATTTGAGTGATGCCAGTTGGAGTTTCGTTGAGTTCTGCCATTTGTTTCCAATTATTGAGTAGGTGCAATAGAGACCGTAGAGGTGATCCGTGTATACAGGCGTTCAAGTCGTTTAGAATTGTTGCTGTTTTTTTTTGTTGTTGACATTTTTGGGACATTGGAAAGGATAACGAAAAGGTGGAAGTTTCTAGACTATTTTTGCCCACTGGTTGCGGAGTTATTTTTCCAGAAAACTCAATAGAAAAATAAGGTGTTTAAAGATAAATTTTTATGAATTTGGTAATTGGTCTTATACTTAGCTTATGAACTGTCCGCACAGTGAGATGGCAATGTCAAAGTGCAAGGATGTCACGTGTGGTGTGACTGGGACCCGCTGTTGTGACCAACAAGTTAGGTTTTTTGGTGGCGCTAGAATAGTGATAGTGAACCCATTTTAAGTAACCTAGTACGTAAACAAACTGATCAGGAGTATTTACGTGAAAAAGAATTACTAGTTAATAAGTGATCCTACCTGGGAATCTACACTAACTATTGCCCTTAATTTGCTAACTTCGCTAGGGGGTTTGGTGGCATTGGTTTTTTTTTTTTTTAATATTTTCCGAATAGATGAGGCGGGCGCCGCTTCCTTCCCAATTTTTGGAAACTCCTTCCAGTTTCAACTGCGTTTGCAAATTACCGGTTGTTTTGAAATGTATGAAAAAAATGTGTTTTTTTTTGTTAACCGCTAATTCACAAAATGGTTTATTAGTTACTCCAATCTTCGCCTCCGTGATTATCGAAATGTGTGCATTAGCACAACATTTGATGACGCAGAACCTTCGGATAAGAATAATAATACACCATGCAAAAAACACAAGAACTCACGACCGGTACCTTGGACGGGTACCGTAGCCACAAGTTGCTCATATTTCCGCTCACAGTCGTTGCTTTCTGGAGTCCTTCCATCCACTGTTGGGTTGCGGTGTGCCATGCGCTCAAACTGGTTGTCTGATGGGCGTAAAGACTGTACAGTCTTATGCCTTCAGATGTAGTAGAAATCTACGACCACCGTGTTGCATAGAGGTGGGCATAGTTGTTGGATTGCCCAATTGGAGTGATGTTGACATTGATAATTTGGTTCCATATTGGCACATTGTGTGCACGTGATTTGGTGGCATTTGGTGACAGCATTGTGTGACAAAAAATTAGAAATTTTTTATCGATTGGTTGAATTCAGTTGTTGCTTTTCCTTTTTTCTGCTTGGTTGATCCGAGTTGGCTCGTCCTTGCATTTGTTGACTTCATTTTCAGGCCAATTCTTCTGCAGTGGTTGCACAAAATTTGTCTCGAGTTCAAAATTTGTGTTGGCAGCTGATTTGACCGTGTTCCTTGCTGCCGCAGTAGGTGCACATGGTTTTGGTGTTGGGTCTCAGAAGCCGGCCAGTTCTTTTGAGATAGCGGTTGCAGTAGGTTGATGTGTCACCTGGCGCAGAACATGCATGGTCGTGAAAATCATTTTCCAATTTCATTTGTTGCGTCATTGGTGCCATTATTTTTCGATTTTTCCCATCGTTTGTTGTGCGTGATCTTTCTTGTGAGGGATTTTGTTGTTGCAAAGTTGGGAGGCAGCGGTAACCAAGTCAACGCTGACTCCTGCAAATGTTGCAGTGACGTTTGTTCGTCTTTTTGGTGCCTTTTTGCTTTGGAGCGCAGTTGTTCCGAATTGCTTTGAAGATGGACGACGACTTCTTCGACAATTGTGTCTTCTTGTTCCTCGGTTGCATGGATATCCTTGTGCATGGTCCCGGCGGCTTGAGAAAAATTTTAAAAATCGCTCACTGTTATTATTTTCGTCCGGTTCCATTGGTTTGGTTTGTTGTTTTCGCAAGGATAACGATAGAGTCCTCCCGATCCCATTTGTTTCCAGAATCCGATCTCGTTCCCTTTTGTTCAAGCATTTGCAGGTGCACGGCTAAGATGCGGATTCGTGGGCGTAGCGGGGGTGCCGAAAGCAATTTAGAGTTGTTGCGGGTGGATACAGTGGTTTTCCTTGGGTTGCGCTCCATTTTCCCGCAGTTGGTGGTGGTTCAGTATGTTGATTCTTCTCATGATCTGGATTGTTCTGAATTTTGGCAAATTAATTTTTTATCGGTGCTCAACGAGCGAAAGAGACCGAGACGATGGAAGGTTAAAATAATTTGCAAAATTAAGAGAAGAATTTGGTACCGGAAAGCTCACGATTCGAATGCCACTTCATCCGTTGGTAAGACGGATTACGAATGGAGCAAAAAAATGATTGAAAGAGAAAAAAAAATATAAATTGGCTGCGATTTTTGGTAAAAAGAGTGTATTGGGTAAATTTTGACGAAAATTGAGTTTAACGGAATTTTTCTAGAAAATTGCGGCAAGAGTGGCTAATTTAAAAATAAAAAACTCGCGTGAAACTTGAAAGAAGTGGTTCGTCGAAAAAATATCCAAAAAATCCGCGAAATTGACGTTGAAAACGATTTGCGAAGTTCCCGATCGTTATTGATTGGAGAGATAGTGCTGCAGATGGGGAGGGGCCAGAGTGCCGGACGCTCACCGTGATGCAAGCGGCGCACAATTGCACCATTTGATGACGTAATTCTTCCGCTACAGTACCACCTCCATTGTGTTCTCGTGGCCAAATCGTTCGCATTTGTTGAAGCAGACCAATTAATTCGATTTATTGATTTTTATGGCGGGGCAGTAAAGAATTTTTAGGTTCAATATGCCGGCCTATCTAACGAAAAAACAGTCATTTGACGTGAATACCGAGAGCTTTTTGTTTCACCGAGGGTCCATTTTTGCAAAACAAGGCAAAAATTCAAACGGCTCGATGCACCATGTCAAGGATATAGTGAATCTCCATGACTAGTGTCGATGCACCATGTCAAGGAGATAGTATAGGGCTCGGTGACAGCCACTATTCCCTGATTATAAACGAGAGGCTCACGATAGTTATCACGCAAAGAGGACATGTTAATTACATTAGTTTATCTCAATAAAGCAAATATACAGAGATTACAAGTAAAGAAGGACGAAAGTCCCAAGTCTAGAGCTGGCGTGGTCCAAGAGCGAGGCTCGAGGAAAGAACCTCTCGGAAAGCGAGAGGGGTCGAGGTGTCGGCCGTCCTCTGATACGATAACCGACGGGACGTGCGGCAGCTACCGCTGGAGACTCCGGAGAGAATCCTACGCTTAGAAAGAAGGGGGAGGGACGCCGACTACTAAACAAGGTTCTAACGACTTACAATACATTGAGTAGAATCTGTGGGTTCCAAGAATAACAGTCGGTAGCAATTCCAGTGGTTCCATATAGAGTGACGGCTAGCAGCAGTCCATTGGGTGAGACGCAGACGGGCAGAGACGCGTAGGCGTCCGCGCTGTGTGTGTAGGCGGCAGCAGCGATCTCTCCTCTCTCGTGGCGCCGCGCATGACGTGGCGACGCGAGGTCACTAAGAGACGCAGTTGGTCTCGCCGCGCGAGAGAATTACGGTCGGTCCTCGGAGTCCTCTCGGAGAAGTTAAAGGCGCATGAGAGAGACGCTTGCAATTGGAGAGACGGCAGTAGTTGATCCAGTGAAGCGGATAAAGGGAAAATTGTCCGCGCATTTGGTAAATTGATTGATTCCGACGAAGTCGGGCTTGAATAAAGTCAAGACTAATGGGATATCACAATGATAGTCCATTATTGTCTTGACATGGGTTGATCGGACAATTTTCAGCTGACTTACAGCACTTTGAATATCAGGGTCCAAGTGGGTAAGTCAACTTTAACTTTTATTGAGAATCACCAAAACCGAATAAAATTAAATAAACTTTGCTTTTTAACAGTTTTTTTTAATCTAATTTGCCCTAATTTTCTTTGGTTTTGGTGATTCTCAATAAAAGTTATAGTTGACTTACCCATTGGACCTTGATACCTTGACCTTAATAAAGTGCTGTAAGTCGGCTGAAAATTGTCCGATCGACCCATAGTTAACTAAAACCATACTTTTAGTTTTGAAACTTTATTTTAAAATTAAATTTCGAGTCTTGAAAAATCTGAAAAAAAAATTATTTCCGAGTCGAAAATTTTGGCATCTCAAATTTTTTGAAAAATCTGCATTTTTCAAAAATGACCAAGTTCATTTTTGGAGCTTGACAAAAACATTACGGGGCAAATTCATGCAAATTTTCAGAACCATAACCCTCTCCATTCAAAAGTTATGCCTGAAAAACCAAACCTTTCCAACCTTTTGAGTTGATTTACAGCCGAAAGCACACTGGTCTATCACATATTTGCTTTGGCCATAAATATTGTTTCTTCAATTGTCAACGTGTTAATTGAAAAATATAATTATAAAAGGCTTTATGAAAGTTCCAATTTGAGAAAAAGCAAAAGAGAATACTCGTTGGCCGAAAGATTTCAAATCTCTGAAAACATCAGAGTTTGTGAGGTTTGTTTAAATCCCAAATTTATTCAGAATTATGTTTTTTATTGCAGTTTATGAAAACAATCATTAATGTTGTCTCGGTGTTCAACCTCTTGTCAACTATTTTTGCTGCTATTGACAATTTTGATTTTTCGCAGAAATATCTGAATGCTGCTGCTACTTTTTTCAATTTTTGTGTGCTAATGTAGGTTCAAATTTTAAGATATTGTTTTTTCAATCGACTTGCGACATGAGAACGCGTGACTCCGCCCACTTTTTTTCGCGCGACCACGCAAACACAGTTCGATTCGAAGAGAAGCAGAGAAAACAGTTCTTTTTATCTCTCGTTCTCATGCTGCAACTCGATTGAAAACACAATAATATAAAAAATTAAAAAAGAGAATCATTTCAGGTATGGAAGCTTGGTATTTTTCCTATTTTATTATCTAGTTCCGCAATTTAACAGAGAATTCAAGGGAATTTTTATGAAGGTAAAAAATAATTCCTACTCGAACTTTCCACGTTATTTTATTTTTGCAGATGCGAATATTAAATCCAGTGTCACCGTTCCCAGATATTTTTCGTGAAAAACCGATTCAATTGGCAGCCCAAGAGACTGATGAATATTTTTTACAACTTCAGAAGCAGTGGCTTTAAAAATTTACATTCCATTGTTATCTTCTTTTTATCCTCATTTTTTGTTGGGTGCTATTCTTTTATTTAAAACTCCAAATTTAAATTAATAAATAAATAAAACGATTGAAAACAAAGAACAACATTGTGAGATCGAGACGAAAACATAAAAATAGCCAATGTTGTTTTGAGAAAAGGAAAAAAAAAGAGAGGCGAGCCTACTTCTTATTATTGTTTTTGATGAGATTCCGTGTCGTTTTGTGTTTATTCTCTACCCCAGGAACCGGAAGTGAACAAGTCACGAGAAACTTTAAAGTTTTAAATAAAGACTCAAAGTGACTACACGGTGTTTGCGTACTTTTGAAAATTGAAAAAACTCGGTCAAACTCGCTCCACCGATTTTACAATTAGTACTTCGTGAATTTCATTTTGGTTTCCAAATTATTGTGTTTTCAATCGACTTGCGACATGAAAACGCAATTCAATTCAATTCAATTCAAGACTGCATTCACCGTTCTGTCTGCGTCTCTTCAAATATCACGGTCTTCGCGTGGTCGCGCACAAAAAAGTGGGCGGAGTTTCGTTTCGATTCGATTCGCGTTCTCATGTCATGTCGTGTCGCAAGTCGATTAAAAACACAATATTGTTGTTTTACCAGTAAGAAAAAAAGCAAACTGCGCCCACGTTCGCCGTTCGCTTTTTTTAATACGTGAAAAATTATGTTTTTTAACCAAAACCATTAAAAAAATTGAATATTTTACGGAAAATATTTTAAATTTAAAAAAAAGAATGTGAGCGGAGGTTTTCGGGTTACGGTTAGCAATACGAGCACCAAATAAAGAAAATTAGAATTCGTGTTGGGGAAAATGCACCCGCGTACAAAAAGTGTATACGCGCCTTTATGTCTACAAAAGAAGAAGTTATCGAAAACTGTTTTTTTTTTCCATTTTCACATCATCCTTTTCTTCTTTCTTATTACCTTTTTATTGTGTTTTCAATCGACTTGCGACACGACATGAAAACGCGAATCGAAACGAAACGAAACTCCGCCCACTTATTTGTGCGCGACCACGCGAACACAGTGATATTTGAAGAGACGCAGACAGAACGGTGAATGCAGATGTCGCAAATCGATTGAAAACACAATATTTCTTTATTTATTTAAATAATTATTAAAACTTTTTGCCGTTAAAAATGTTCGCTTTGAAAAAGAAACTTTCAGCATCACAAATTTTGACATTAAAAATATTAAAATAGTCCGCATTTTTTAGATTGTTTTTTTTTGTATTTTTCACAAAAAGTCACCACTGCAAAGTGCACTCTCATCAATTTATTTACCATGCAAACTAGGTAATTTCAAAAAAACAGCGCAACAACCGAAATAGCCAATTTATAAAAAAGCTGACATGTTCCCATTGAACCTTATTTTGCATTTTCAATGTTTTTGCCAACCGGGGGCCTAAAGAATTAGTCACTTTCTTATTTCACAAGAACCATTCTGTTTTTCTCGAGAAAATCTCATCGTTCACGCTACTCCTCTGGTATCTAGATGAACATCATTTGAAAAAGAAAACCCCATCCCAATTCGTTTTCCGTGAAAATAAAACTAAAAAACAGCGAATGAAATTTCAGTCCAATCTCTCATGTTTGTTCACCCTCACTGTTTTTATTTTCTTTTCCTTGAATCGAATTGCCTTTTGCCCGATAACTCTAAATTTCGAGCAGAATCTTTTGTTTTTCGGAAAATCGTGGTCAACAAGTGGCAACCCTGCCAAAAATAGTACAGAATAGTGTTTTATCCTATGGCCCGCTATCTCATCCTCGGAAAATGAAGGAAAGAGAAAAAGACGAGGAAAAAAAAATAAAATAAAAGACGTTGTTTTCCATCCACTTGGCTTTCCCCAAATTTGTGCGTTTTATTCGGTGCTAAAAACTCGGATCTCAAAAGACAACAAATCCATGTTTTGTTCGCTCCTAATTTGTTTTGACGCCTTCAGAGGGACTAGTTGTAGTCGTCGTTGTCTTGAAGATTTGTCTGTTTTTTCCTGACACCGAACCACTATCGAATTGAGTTTTTTGCAAAATTCGATCCGAAGTTGCCGCCAAAATATTGATTTTGCGAAAAATTTTGCTCAAAAAATCACTATCGTTCTCACAGCTTCTTATCATCAAACAACAGAAAAAAAACAATTTTTTTTACCCATCGCGAGCACGAGAAAACACAATTTTTGCATGAAGCGCGAAAAGAAAAAAAAACGAAAAAAATTTCGCCATTCCTGCTGTGCCCAAAAAGAGTTTCAATGAGAATAAAAAGAAAATTAATGTACACTTACATTTTTCAGATTTCTTGGATTAATCTGACATTTTGCAATAGAAAAAAGGGCTCAAAATTTTCCGGTAAAAGTTTCGACAACTATCTTATCCTTGACCGAGTTTTAAAAAAATATATATGTCCTAGTTTCGAAACTTCCCAGAGCCGAAAAAAATGACATCGGTGTTTGCGGAAATCCGACGCTGCCCAGCACGGCGTGTAGAAGAGTACATCGCGAAAATGCGCTCCACTGCTAACACAGATTTGAGGAAACGCGGTTGTTACAGATTTGAAACGGTTTGGATTTTCAAAAACGCGGCGCTGGCGGAATACGTTTTCTGCATAAAATAAATAGGAAAATATTGCCTAAATATTTAGAATAATGCAAAAGATATGAACCCACAAGAAAAAAAAATATAAATTGCTGTGGCGCCGCAGCAACGACGTTTTGAACACGCCATTTCGCGCGATTTTTTCTCGAGTGACGTGGCAACTTTCCCGCGAAATTTAAATTTGTCCAGGATTTGAAATGTGGGGAGCCTAATTTGCTGGCGCGTCAGCAAACTTCCATGGCGCACTTTCGGTGCTTGCGCATTTTTCGACGCTCGCATTTTTTTATTGATTTTATTGTTTTTATTTCAGTAAAACCTGTTTTTCTTTGTAAAATGTATGTATTGTATCTTTTAATACCATAAAATTGCCCAAGCTTCGCTTTTCGTAAAGATTTATCCTGCAAAAACACCAAAAAACTCAAAACGAATATTTCGAAATGGTGGCTGAACCAAATTCGACGTTCTTAGGCTTAAAACATTTCTAAAGACCTCAGCTATAATTCCGTTGGAGGACATGTGGGAAAAAATTAGGAATTTATGCTTTTTTTCCCGAAAAACATAAAAAATGCCTCAAAATTTGAATTTCGCGCGAAAAAATCCAGTGGGGCGCGTTTGCTCGGCTCCGCCCACATTTCAAATCCTGGACACCGTGGAAAAAATGTAAAAATTCGTCGTTTTTCACTTGATTTTCGTCAATTCTTTAAAGTAGGTGCCAACTTTTCAGGGAAACTACTTTAAAATATAACATTGAGTGGGGGGATTTACGAATATCACATCAAAATCGTCAAAAAAATTTCTTTGATTTTTGGAAAATTTTATATACAACAACAAAAAATCCAAAACCACGGGGAGTACACGAAGACGAGGATTCCTAGGCCAGCGAGTCCGGTGGTTTTCTAGGCCGGCGGCCGACCGTGTCTTTTAGAAAATAGTATTTTCTTCAGTAACTATTGGTTTTTTTCCATTACATTCATTTTTCACTAAAAATCGGCCAAAATTGCGCCAAGTAAGCGGAATTATAAGTTTTGTCCATTTCAAAAAAGGAAATTTTTGGGAAAGAAATGCTGGCCGCCACTTCGTGTACTCCCCGTGGTCTTCTATTTAAAAAAAAATCAGAGCAATGTTTTTGTGCGATTTCTTAAATGTTTGAATGATCTCCCTTCTCATGTTTTTCCTGTCAAACCTTCCACTAATTATGTATTTTAAAAACAACATCAAATTATTGTATTGTCATACGTACTGACACACCTTCTATTTCTATTGTAAACATTGATCTTTTCAATTAAAATAAATATTATTTCGGTGTGTCATTCGTAAATCCTCCACACACTACAGAATCATGCTCCTTCGGAGTAAATAGAAAAAAAACAAATGTTTAAGGTATGAATGAATAAAAATAATTTTACTGCACCTGAGGCGGAGATTAATTTTCTTTGCATGTTCTCCCCCCGGTGTCATTCCCCATAGAAGCACTTGATCTGTGTGTTTACCGTCAGTGGTCGTTTTCCACAAATTCCCCATGGGCTATGTTCCGTCAACATAAACATCGTCTTTCTTCTGTCTACAGCATTCGTTCGCTCGTTCGGTGTTCCTAATAATGTTTTGTATGCGCGCGCAGTAAGTATACTCGTATGTGTTTTTCCAGAAGAAGCGATTCTGAAAAGTGAAAACACGGGTGTGCGCAAGGCCCGGAGAGCGGCGCGACGCGGTCATTTTTGTCGAAAAACAAAAATATTTATATTATTCGAGTTGTCGAAGAGAATGTTTTGGCGCACAAAAATATTTTTCATCACCGTCGCCCACCGACTGAAAGAGGGAAAACCGAAGTATTTTTGTCTTTAGTGTTTTGCCCCCCCCCCACCATTCTTTCCGATTTCCAGCTCGTTTCATCCTAGCCCTCGCCTCAAGAATTTTGATCACCGATCTTCAGTGGATCAATAAAGGTTGGTGCTGGTACTGTGGATAGATTATTTATTAAAAACCGCGAAGCGTTTTATTTTTTTTTTGAAAAAATAACACAGTTGAATCAAGTGTGACCGTAACACATTCAACGCGAGAGAGTGAGCGAAAACAAGAGACCACATTGCTCACCCTTATTCATCCCTCTCTTTTTCTCACACTCTCTCATATTGTGGCATTTATTCAAATTTGGCAAATTCGTGGCGAGAAGCCGAGATTAATCGTGAGTTTTTCCAATTTTTTTTTAAAGGATGTGCATTAGCTCAGACGAGAGTAATATTAAGACGCCTAAAAAGTAGATTCTGATACTAGCCGAACATTTGCACTTTTGTTGATTTCTTTTCCCAAGCGGACAAACAATTTCGAAAACGTTACGAAAGCAGTAGTATGTCTGTGTTCGAAGCTTGACACAAAAATATAATGTTTTGATGATGTCGAGACGCTAGCAAAAACAACAAAAATCAGTCATTTTGTTGACCACATTGCGGGCTACTACCGCCCCACCCAGCCACGCTCAGACACGATAAATTCGTGGTGGGCCGTGGAAAGAAGCTGTTTTCGAGACGAACGAACACAAACTTGTTTCGCTTCTTTTCTTTTTTTTTTTTTCCTCCTCTGTCTATACTCCTTCGTCTTCGTGTTCATCGGCGTCCTTCTTTCAAATATTTTGCTATATCGACCAATTTCGTGTAAACATGAGACTTAGGTTTTCGGGAAGCCCATCATGCATAACTCTTGTTTTCTCAGTTCTCCAGCCACCTTGTTTGGTGTCTTCACGTGACAGTCTGAACGTGTTTCCATCATAATTGGAATGAATGCCACGTCACAATAGATCTAGCTCAAATTAATAACGACGTCCGCGGGGATTTTCCCTTTTCACTTCCTTCCATTTTTTTCTTTTATTTTTCCTCATCACATGAAAGTAGTTCTTTCTTTTCTATTCACCTGTCTTCCTTGTTCGACTCGAAAACCATATTTTGTGACAAGCCTGCAGCTTGTGGCGACTAAGTCGCCTTCGTCAAATATTTATTTTTTACTGATTTTTGTTTTTTTAATAGAAATGGCAATAATTTATTTTCCCTATTTCTTTCAAGTTCTCGCGACTCTTGTGGTATAGTTTTGTCGACTGCAAACTCGTGTGTGAGACACACAAACAAACACACAGACTAATCTAAAATTTTCTATATAAGAAAGATATTTTAGTCGTCTGATAGGGTGTTGCGTTCACTGTTCAAATTTAAGTATCACAAAAATTGTTTCACAATGATAAGACGGAGCGAAGGAAGGACTAGAGATCGATTTTCGGTTCGCGGCTGAAACTTGCAAAGGTCAACGAGACTTAGTGAGCCAAAAGATCAAAACTTGTCGCACATTGAAGTGGATGCTTTGCCGCCCGCGATTTGGTCCTCCTCGGCCTCTCCTCCTCCTCCTCCGCGTACATTTCGATCTTCAGTCGTCGCTTCGGTGCGTCCCTCGATGTGTCTGCGTTTCGTACTACTTGCGGCCTCTTTTCGTGTGTGTGTGGGCCGGCACTGGGCAGCCCTCACACGGCCGGTCACACCGCTAGGTTCACATTTCGATCTCTTGTCCTGAAAAAGAAGGCGAATGAGCAGTTGACTGCCGGTGTGGTCGCTTATCGTCACTCTTCTCACGCCGTCGGTTCGATGATCGTCAGCCGGTTTTCAACTTTCGTTCGCTACTTTCTATCTTTCACACACTGCTTCTTCGTGTCTTTTCTGTATTATTTTCTTCTTCGTTTGACTTCAAATATGTTTTTTTTTCTCAAGACATTTCACTCCCATTGGTGCACTGGCGCATTTTTAAAACCCTAAGGCTTGGTCATTTTCTGACAAAAAGACCTCGTTTTTGGATTAAAATGATGGTGTCATCCTGAATAATCAGACAATGATTCGAATTTCTCAAAAAAGTAAATTTTCGAGTGAAAAAATAATTTTTTATTCATAATTGCTATATTTTTGCCATGTTTCTCTCATTCAAACACCTCAGATACGCAGGGAAATACGGGGGGCTCTCGGACATTTCGAAACTTTAAAATTCAAACAAATAAATAAATAAAAATATTGTGAAAACATTCAAACGGCAATGAAAGAAATAGCGAAAAAGAAATGAAACGCAAAAAGTTTCGAAACGTCCCAGAGCCAAAAAAATAGTGTTGACCCGCCGATCCAGAAATACTTCCTTCTCTTAGTCAGCGCCTCATTTCTCTCGTGCCCTTTTGCTCGTGCTCACACGCGGCTCATGGCTAGTTAGAGTCTAGTTGTGGTTATTTCACTGCTCCTTTTGTTGATCAATTGTTCTACAAAGTTCATAAAATCATCCTGAAAATGTATGGCTAATAATTAGTTCTATTGTGTTTTCAATCGACTTGCGACATTCACCGTTCTGTCTGCGTCTCTTCAAGTATCACTGTGTTCGCGTTGTCGCGCACAAAAAAGTGGGCGGAGTTTCGTTTCGTTTCGATTCGATTCGCGTTCCCATGTCGCAAGCCTCTCAATATTGAGTGAGATTTCTGATTATCTGCCATATCTGATCGTGATATTTTGTACTTCGTTCCGGATGTGTCTTTGCAGTGATCAGAAGTGCCCACCTCTCCATTCTGCTCTGCTGAGTCAGAAGATGTTATTTGTCAAGGATTTGACTAGACATTGGGAAGCGAGAAATTGACTGATGCACTTTGGTTGTCATTTCTTTTCTTTTTCTCTCTCTCACTTCATCATTCTGCACCCGCACAGTGCATTCTGTTTCTGTCTATCTCTCAATCTCTCTCTCTCTCTTTCTCTATCGGTGATTCGAGTGTTTTGGTTGTCTCAAATGATGACTGACTAGTAGGGTTATTCACGAGACAAAAAACTGTTTGTTTTTGTTTTTTTTCCAATTCACGCGATGTCGAGAATTGTAAAAAATACAGGTACAGAAACGGGGGTTCATCCTGATATAGCATTGATAGTGAAGAGACACAGAGACGCAGAAGGTGAGGAGTTCAAAGAAAGGGGGCAGTCTCTGTGTCTCTTCACTATCAATGCTATATCCCCGTTTCTCTACCTGTATTTTTTTTTTACAATTTTTACTCGACATCGCTTGAATTGGAAAAAAAACAAAAAAAATGAATAACCCCATAGAATTCAAATCGAATTCGCTCTCACCATATTGTTTTTAATAGCGACAGAATAAGAAGAAGAAAAGGGAGCAAAATAGGAATATTTTGCGTGGTGGGGGATGGGCGTTTCTCTGCATGACTCGTTCTGCACATCGCCTCCTCTCTCCTCTTGTCGAGTGACTTTGGTTTGTCAGAAAATGTTTTTCGGGTTTTTTTCGTCCGTGCCGTGCCGTCCGTCCATCCGTTCGTTTTTTTTTAGGAAAATAAAGAAGATGAACACGATGGGAGGAGGGAAAGACACCGTGTCGATGAAAACAAAAATATTTGTTCGAATGCGGAAAAGAAAAGTAGGAGCGGGCGGGAGCGAAAACACGGTTGAATCTTGTTCTCACCTTCTCATTCCTTTGCTCATTGCCTGCGGTCACGAAACGATCATCGGTTCTTTCTCGCGCGAAGCAGTGCCGTGCCCGGGCGGTCGGTCGGTCGCATCGATTCATAAGTCAACATGCAGCACATTTCTGCGTAAGTAGGTTTTCCTACGACTTGGTACTGATGTTTAAGCTAATGCTCTCAATGGTTCTTACATCAGTTCCAAGCAGATCAAATATTGCGATATATTTGATTTTTCGATCTCTCGTCCAACACCCCAACAATTGGCCGTGAACTGTTGGCCTCTGAAAGTTTACGACACTTGCGAACGCATGATCATGTGTGACTGCAAAAGCACGTGTTTTGATATAAAGCGACAATCGTCGACTATTGTGTTTTCAATGGACTTGCGACATGAAAACGCAATTCAATTCAATTCAAGTCTGCATTCACCGTTCTGTCTGCGTCTCTTCAAATATTACTCTCAGCTGATGCACAGCCTTTTTCAAAAAATTGGAAAAACTCACGATTAATCTCGGTGTCTCGCCACGAATTTATTTGCCAAATTTGAATAAATGCCACAATATGAGAGAGTGTGAGAAAGAGGGAGGGATGAATAAGGGTGAGCAATGTGGTCTCGTGTTTTCGCTCACTCTCTCTCTCTCTCTTTGAATGTGTTACGGTCGCACTTGATTCAACTGTGTTATTTTTTCATTTTTTGAAAAAGGATCTGCATTAGCCGTGTCGCAAGTCGATTGAAAACACAATATTTCTTTTTTTTTCATTTCAATTCTTCAAATTTTCCGACACGATTAAAATCCCATACAAATAGTCAGCCTTCCTTTGCATCTGTTTTTCCTCCATTTCCATTTCCACCCCGGCAACCAATCAACCGCACATTGTCAAAATATCGTATCTGGCTCGGTTGAAGCGCAAACATGGAAGCAATTGGGGGTGGAGCGAGCGACCGCAGAATGATGCGTTGTGCACCCATCTCTTCTCCGTCTGCGATTATATTCTCTCTTTTTGCCCTCTTCCTCCCAGACAGAAATGTTTCTCATTCAAGAAGGACGCGAGTGCGCACTGCCAACACGTATCCTCATCTTTTTCGCGAAAAATATTGCGAAACGTACATGAAACAGTGTGAGAGGGTTGAGCGAAATAAAAAGTTCAACAGATCAAGAGATGTGTATTGGTCTTGCCCGAACTGCTCCAAAGAACAAGAGTACTAGAGTCGTCTGGCAACCAATGACCAAGTTCGATCCTCACGTTTTCATCTACCCTTCTAGCCTTTCTATATACCACATAAATACGTGGTTTATTGCATTTTTCGTGGCCATAGCGACTTTGCCATTTTCCTTAAACTCTTTCCCTTTTTCTTTTTGCCTCCAATTATGCTTATGACCACATTTCTTTAGGCTAAAATCTGCAAAATTTGGCCGGAAGAATTGTGATGCGCATAAAAGTGTGCAAAACACGATTTCGGTCACGTGTATCACTGGGCAAGTTCCGGCAATTTTACTAAAATATATTGTGAAAACAAAAAAATTGCAACGCGGTGTTTGCGTACTTTTAAAATTCAAACGAAAATGGGAACAACTCTCCTCATTTCCCATGCTTTTTCTTTCATTGCCGTTTGAATTTCAAAAATACGCCAACACCGCGTTGCAATTTTTTGTTTTCACAATAAAGGCTCTCGGACGTTTCAAAATTTTTTCTGCATTTGTTCATCGCGGTGTTTGCACACATTCATTTTAAAGGCTTTTAAAATAAAATTTTATAAAAAAATCTCTGAAAAAAAGATTGTGTGCAAACACCACGACGAAAAAATGCAGAATAACTTTTGAAACGGCCACTTTCGAACCGTCACGGAGCCGTTAATCCGCTGTCGCAGGACGATTTTTAGAAAAAAACTTATGCTCTAGACTTGTGACTTTATGCAAACTGCAGCTGTTGCTGTGAAACAAGTTGAGATGAGCAAGTGACACGCCCCTTTTCACAACACCCGCGCATTCATTTAGGCGGTTTTTTTCTCATTTTCCCAAACATTTCTAGACTTTTTCATGTTCTTTCAGTTTTTGCAAATAGAAAATGGCGTATTCTGTTTATTTTATTAATCACCGATCGTTTCGATGTAACATTGCCATTTTCGGAGATTATATTTACATCATTTCGATGACTTAATGCCCGTTTACTCTTTTTTTTCCATGTTTATTAAATTTCTAAATATAAGTCCACGCGCGGTGTTTTATTGTGAAAACAAAACAGTTGCAACGCGGTGTTTGCGTACTTTTGAAATTCAAACGAAAATTCTTTCATTGCCGTTTGAATTTCAAAAGTACGCAAACACCGCGTAGCAATTTTTTTGTTTTCACAATATGAAATTTTAATTTTCTCAGCCCCGCCCTGACATTAATTTCACGTTTTTTAGCATTCCATATTTTCACACCAGAATTCATTTTTAAATATTTACCAAAGTTCAATAAATATAAATTTTGTTCTCTCTAGAGATATCTTATCTTCGTCTCACTAGAAATTGTTTTCCTCAAATCCTTCCGAGTCTGAAAAAATCAAAAATTAAAATAAAAAACAGGTTCTCAATTCTCTCAGAGCTCGTGCCTTTAATCTGGAGGAGAATTTAATTCCAATGACTCATTTGCCGACTCTCCTCCCTCCTCTCAATATAGTTGCGAAAGTGCGTCTTATTGCGCAATATTTTCGAATCTACGGTTTCATTGCACAATGTTTTCGAAAAGAACGATGTTGTAATTCGCATGATCTTTGTCGCCGCGCCGCGCCGCAGTTCTTCCTGGTTGTTTATAACACGCTCTACCGCCATTCCTTATCTTCCTTTTTTCTCGCCTCTGACTGTTATAGTTTTTCGCTAAATATTGCTCGTTGATTTCAGAAGGCACCAATGGACAACACATTGATGCAGTTAAAACACTCGGCCGATAGTTGGTCCACTTCAGAAGTGCGTTCCCTTGTTCACAAGTGGGTTTTTATTGTCATGAATAACTTTAGAAATGTGTTGATGTTTATTTTAGACACATGTGGACGATTCGTGGATTCTCGCAGTTGGAATGCAGGTATCTCGAGACGAGTGCCAAAATAAAAGACATTAGTGTGAGTTTTTTATTATTGCGTTTTTTTCGGAACGTTTCAAAACCGTATTAATTAAAAATGAAGCTGTATTTATTGTGTTTTCTAACGAGTTGCAGCATGAAAAATGAGTCGGCAATCCCTTTTTTGTCTGCGTCTCTTCAAATATCACTGTGTTTGCGTGGTCGCGAACAAATTAGTGGGCGGAGTTTCGATTCGCGTTCTCATGTCGCAACTCGATTGAAAACACAATAAAATATAAAAACATTGAATTTGCTGTTTACTATCGAGCAATTTTGAATATTGGCACTATTCACGAATCTCGTGACGAAAATTTTTCCGAAAAAAAAAGTTTATAAAAAAAACTTTGAAAAGACATAAAATATTTGCAAAAAACGGGCTTTATTTTTATCGTTTCGTTTCGCGGCTCTAAAATGCGTCGAATGAAGATATTTACAGCTTACATAAAACATCATATGCCATTAATCGGGTTATGCAGTAAATATCAAAAAATGGTTAAAAAAAAACTGCGCAAAAACTCGGTAAATGCTCCGATTGACCTGAAATTTTGGGAAATATTGGAGAAAATTCTCCTGTACACGCTCAAAAAATTTTGGACCAAAATAAATATCGATTTAAAAAAATTTCAGAAAAAATCGATATTTTGGTCCAAAATTTCTGGTCAATCGGAGCATTTTTACCATTTTTTGATATTTACTGCATATTGTGTTTTCAATCGACTTGCGACACGACATGAGAACGCGAAACTCCGCCCATTTTGTTGTGCGCGACCACGCGAACACTGTGCTATTTGAAGAGACGCAGACAGAACGGTGAATGCAGACTTGAATTGCGCAACTCGATTAAAAACCCAATATGCTCTCAATTACTTTTATAAATTTCAGAAAGATGTTGGTCGATTGCAGGCGTCACCATCCAGTCAGCCATCAAGTTCAGGAGGTCTTCCCGAATTGCCGGATATCACATTTCGGATACGGCTTCATCCGCAGGGAAATAAAGAGTCAAATAAAGACTTTACATTTTTCCAGGTATCCGATGTAAGGGCATTGTCTTTCCAAGGCATTAATTACAGTGTTTCAATAACCAGAGCTCTTCAAACACGTCGTCGGCATTCAAAGCAAAGTTCAAGTTTGCCGTGTACAATTCGCGTAGCGAGGAGACTCCGACGACTGTTTACTCGGGAACTCAACAAGTGGGTTTTATTGAAATGTTTTTAAAGATTCAAATAATATTCCAATCTCAGCTTCACGGCTACTTTGAATACATACGACGAGAGGTTCTTATCTCACATGTTCAACCATCTGATGATCTTCACCTCGTTCTCAATATCACTGTTACATTTGACACACTGACAAAGTAAGCGTTTTATACATTTTCACGGTGTCCAGTATTTGGAAGTGGGCGGAGCCGAGCAGACGCGCCCCACTGGATTTTTTCGCGCGAAATTCAAATTTTTGGGAAAAAAAATCATAAATTCTTATTTTTTTTCCCAAATGTGCTCCAACGGAATTATAGCTGAGGTCTTTAGAACTTTTTTAAGCCTAAGAACGTCGAATTTCGTTCAGCCACCATTTCAAAATATTCGTTTTGAGTTTTTTGGTGTTTTTGCAGGATAAATATTTACCAAAATCGAAGTTTGGGCAATTTAATGGTATTAAAAGATACAATACGTACATTTTTCAAAGAAAAACAGGTTTTACTGAAAGAAAAATAATAAAATCAATTAAAAAAATTCGAGAGTCGCAAACTGCGCAAGCACCGAAAGTGCGCCAATTACGCTCCGCCCACATTTCAAATCCTGGACACCGTGATTTTGGTTGGGGTTATTCTCGGAACCAACAAAAAAAGGAAACAATTCAGCGAAAACTCGGAGATTGCTTCGATCGATCTGAAACTTTGGGAAATCGTTTAAAAAATACTTCCGGTCATTCCCTGAAAATTTCAGTCCAAAATATCGATTTTGAAAATTTTCAGAAATAAAAATAGAAGAATTTTTTAAATGATCTCTCAAAGTTTCAGACCGATCGGAGCATTCTCCGAATTTTTGCTGGTTTCGAGAGCAACCCCATAAATTAAAAAAAATTCTAGAGCTTCTCAAAACGTGCGCTCCCTACCACCAGAGCTGCCGAAGCCAATTGAAGTGACAAAAGACTTGGAAAATCTTTTCCGCAGTGGAAAACATGCAGATTTCACTTTAGTCGTCGAGGGCAGAGAACTCAAAGCTCATCGAGCGATTTTATCGGCTCGATCACCAGTTTTTGCCGCCATGCTGGAACCACATACTGCCGAAGCGCAAACTTCTCGTGTCATTTTGAAGGACATTGATTACGATGTCGTCCAATCGCTCCTCTACTACATCTACACGGGCAGCTGTCCGTCGATGGGTCCACACGCCCTTGAAATTCTTGCTGCCGCTGAGAGATATGCGTTGCCCGGTCTGAAAAACTTTGCCGAATCGGTTAGTGCTGAAAACACACCCATTTTGTTATTCAATTGAAGATTGTAGGCGATGAGAAATGGATTGGCTCCTGAGACGGTGTGCAATCATCTCGCTCATGCGGATCTGTACAATATGACAGAGTTTAAGAAGGAGGCGATCAAGTTTATTTGTCTCAATGCGAATGCAGTCATCAATGTAAGGGTTTTTTTAAGTCGAGACAATGAAAAATTGGAATTTTGTTGAAAATTCGTGTCAAAATTTTTTTGTAAAATAAAAATGGTGGGAATAACCACGAAGTGCTGCCAAAAAAAAAGTGGGTGGAGCAAACGCGCCCCACTGGATTTTTTCGCGCGAAATTCAAATTTTTGGGAAAAAAAATCATAAATTCTTATTTTTTTCCCCAAATGTGCTCCAACGGAATTATAGCTGAGGTGTTTAGAAATTTTTCAAGCCTAAGAACGTTGAATTTGGTTCAGCGACCATTTTGAAATAATCGTTTAAAGTTTTTTTTTTACGAAAATCAAAGTTTGGGCAATTTTATGGGGTTATTCAGGGTCGGAAAAAAAATAGTTTTTATTCTTTTTTTCCTTATTCAAATGACGGAAAAAAAAAGAAAAAATCCGTGGCCGCGAGAGTTTTTTTCCGTTGCTTTTCTAGGCCATCGCAAAAGTTTTTTAGGCCCTCCGCTGTGAGACCTGCGAAATATCGATTTACGGGCGAATAATTTTTGAAAAAATTTTTTCTCACAGCGGAGGGCCTAAAAAACTCTTGCGATGGCCTAGAAAAGCAACGGAAAAAAACTCTCGCGGCCACGGATTTTTTTCTTTTTTTTCCGTCATTTGAATAAGGAAAAAACTATTTTCTTCCGACCCTGAATAACCCCATTATGGTATTAAAAGATACAATACACGGTGTCCAAGATTTGAAAAGTGGGCGGAGCCTAATTTGCTGGCGCGCCAGCAAACTTGCATGGCGCACTTTTGGTGCTTGCTCATTTTTCGACTCTCGCATTTTTTTAATATTTTTCTTTCAGTAAAACCTGTTTTTCTTTGTAAAATGTATGCATTGTATCTTTTAATACTAAAAAATTGCCCAAACTTTGATTTTCGTAAACATTTATCATGCAAAAAGACCAAAAAACTCAAAACGTTTATTTTGAAATGGTGGCTGAACCAAATTCGACGTTCTTAGGCTTAAAAAATTTCAAAAAACTTCAGCTATAATTCCGTTGGAGCACATATGGGAAAAAATTAAGAATTTATGCTTTTTTTCCCGAAAAACATAAAAAATGCGTCAAAATTTGAATTTCGCGCGAAAAAATCCAGTAGGGCGCGTTTTCTCGGCTCCGCCTACTTTTCAAATCCTGGACACCGTGCAATACATGCATTTTACAAAGAAAAACAGGTTTTACTGAAAGAAAAAATAATAAAATCAATAAAAAA
This sequence comes from Caenorhabditis japonica, assembly GCA_963572235.1. Classification (NCBI taxonomy): domain Eukaryota; kingdom Metazoa; phylum Nematoda; class Chromadorea; order Rhabditida; family Rhabditidae; genus Caenorhabditis; species Caenorhabditis japonica. Next base: position 22,418,677 of record OY754343.1, read on the forward strand.
TATGCGAGAGTCGAAAAATGCGCCATGCAAGTTTGCTGGCGCGTGGGGTTATTCACGAAATGGCAAAAAATAGCTAATACCAGCAAAACGTCGGTTTCAACTGTCACCGCCTGTTTTTTCTGGAATTTTTTGTGCAACTTTGGACTGCAAAAAACTCCTGACGCGGCATAATTGCGGGCATTTGTTTAAAAATTTATTTTAGTATTGAGAGGAATTGTTTTATTTACAGTCGGAAGGATTCCTAGATATGTCGAGGCGACATCCATGTCTGATAACTGAAATCATGAGCACACTTGTCAATGATCGGCACAATTCACCATCGATGTACACGCGGGATTGTAAGTTTAAAACTGCAAATGAGGAACAATTTTTTGAATTTTTGCAATTTTCAGCAGAACCGTCAAGCAAGAGAGCTCGAATGACGGAAACGAATCTCTAGTGTTTCCTATTGCATGTATAGTGATAACAAACAATTCTTAGTCAAAATGCTTTATACCATGTCATGTTTACTTCTAAACTATTTCTCTCCATTTCACCGCATTATTCTCTTTTTTTTTCCTGTTAATCATAATACCACTATAGAGTTTTCATTCTCAAAAAACCAACCACGTTCATGATTTTTTTTTTGATTACAAAACGAAACGAAACGCATCTTACAATTATAGACATTCAGCATCTCTTCGGTTCCCTTTTTTGTGTGTTTGTGAGTCACGATGTTTTTTTTCTTTTCCTTGTTCATATTCATTCCCAACTCATGGACCTATTCATGGGAGGAAAAAAAAACAAAACAAAAAAAAATGTTTCTTTTTTGCTACGCGCTCCACTGAACTCAGTACTATGTGAATTTCACAATATATGTTAAAAAATGTCAAAAAACGAATCCTATGAATAGGTCCCATCGTCCATTGTTTTTTTTTTTGCTGTTATCAGGACGCCATCCATCTTGTGCATTTCAAAGGTTTTCATACCGTACGTACGCGGTCTTATAATCCCAATGATCGCTCCACTCTTCCCATCATCGTGTCACATTTGTTAGTCCGTACCATTTTTTTTTGTCAGTCATGTATTCATTCCATCCATTCCCAATTTTTCTCTCTTCCATCTTAAAATCTCAGTTTTCGAGAAAATGTCAATCGTCAAAACCTTTTTCATTTTGTAAACGGCTGCAATAAAGGCGCTTCTTTTCTTGTAAACTTGTGAACGATTCGTACAGCCCATTCCAATTAATGTGTTTATGATAATAATAATCAGGGAGGGGGGTGGCTGGTGATAAAAGGGCACTGGATTTCATCGAACGAAGATGCTATCGGCTTCCTCTGGAGTCGGGACAAGCACAGTTTGCGGGTCGATGTTTATCGGGGTTTTCCGCGATCATATCTTTCCGCCTTTTTGTTTCTATTTCTAAGCGGTTCACTTTCTCTGTCTCTCTCTCTCTCTCTTTTTCTTTTGAGCTGTGTAAAACTTGCGAAGAGCCCAGGAGCAGCTGATCTGTTTGAAAGTTACACGTCGATTTCTTGATTTGTTTTGAGAACACAAAATCACAGAGTCTTTAACATTTTAAAATTATTTTCTCAAGTCTCTGCGTCTCTAGACTATCGAGACGCAGATAAATGCGACAGAGCGCGTTTGCCTTTACGTAGGTTCTAACACGCCGTGAAAATGTAATAAAGTTTTCATTTTCATTGTTTTTCTTCCCCCTTTTATTCTTCTTCTTCTTTTTCTTTTTCTCATGTCTGATTGTTTGTTCACAATTATGAAAAAAAAATGCTCATTCTCTGTTTCATTCCTTTTCTTTTCTTCTTACCACTCGATTTTACACACTTTTGCCGCCTTGGCTTTTTTTTATGACGTGGGTTTTTAACCCTGGCACTTTCTGGGGAAAGTTGCCGAATATTACATTGAAATCGCACAAAAAAATTTCTGATTTTTTATGATTTTTACAAAAAAAAATAGAAGACCACGAGAAGTACACTAAAATCGTGGCCGTGGCCTAGGAAACCCGCGGTCGCGGCTTTTAGAAAATTCCATTTTCACGAGAAATATTTATTTTTCTTGTAATTTTCCTCGTTTTTATCATCGACTTTCGATAAAACATGCTCTAATCGCTTATTAAATTTTTAGATGTTCGCAAAAACACATTTTAGTCATAAATATCGAAAAATCGATATTTGCCTGTTGTTTGATTCAACGTTTTGAATATATTGTGGTGAAAATTTTTGCTCGAATATTAAAAGTTACAGATAAAAGAGTGAATTTAATGCGGAAGTGGGAATTTTGTCCCGAATTTGTTTTATCATCACTTTTGGGATTAACATACGTTAATTTGCTATCTGAAAACACAAAATGATGTTTGTAAATTATTTCCCGAAGATTAATGCAAAAATATTGGAAAAATACGGGGGAAAAATGGTGAAAAAGAAAATGGCGTTTGAATTTCGCGCCAAGTCGTGTACTCCCCGTGGTCTTCTATTTTTTTGTAATATTTGCCAAAAATCAGAAAAAAATTTTCGTGCGATTTCGATGTGATATTCGTAAATCCCCCACTCAAGAGTATATTTTAAGCCACTTTCCCCAGAAAGTTGGCACCCCCTTTAAGTCAGAAGAGCTGGAAATTTGCGTTTTGAGATCGCGAAAAGGGATGCAAACGAAAAGGGATGTACTTTCGGGTGGGAGATTTACAAATATAAAACTAAAATTGTCCAAAAAAATCTTTTTTTTTAACGATTTTTACAAAAAACAATTTAGAATTCCACGAGGATTACATGAGCGTGGCCTAGAATTCCTCATCTGGCTTAGAAAACCGGCGGCCGCGGCTTTTATATTTTATCATCAGCGCACGCCTCCCCCGTCGTCCAATACGCCACCAAATTCGTCGGATAATGAAATTATTTTTTCACTCGAAAATTTACTTTTTTGAGAAATTCGAATCATTGTCTGATTATTCAGGGTGACACCATCATTTCAATCCAAAAACAAGGCCTTTCTGTGAGAAAATACGCGCCGTGCTCTATGAAAAATTTAAATCCGAATTTTTACAGAGAAACATCCATTTGATGGTTTATTGACACTTTCGTTGTTTTTTTTTCTGTTTCTTATCGTTATCTACTTTTAAATGGTTTTTTTTGTTGTGACGGCAGAAATAAATTCCATTTCAAAATTCTTTAAAATAAAAATAGAAGATTCTCGGTGGCACAGTACTGCTTAATAATATTAAAGATCAAGTCATTTCGAAAATTCCGAAATTCCGAAATATTCCAAAAAGCCCATTCCGCACACCCCTGATTGAGCTGGAAAAGGGTAAAAAAAAGGGATGAGAAATTTTGTTTCGAATTTGTAAAAATAAAACAGGCGGATGAAAAATAATGACAACGAAAAAATCCGGCTCGTACCTTAGTAGATTTAAAATAATGGGGTTCCCAAGTTTGTTTTGTCATTTTTTTGGAATTTACAGAACTAAGCTTTCCATCTCGGGCGGGCCGTATCGCTGCCCGTCCGCATTGCCCGGTCTGCAATTTTACGTGACGGTGTTTGGACACACCGTCACGGTACATTGCACGTAATTCAATTTTCGATATTTTTAATGAATTCCCAATGGTATTAAACATGATTTTTATTGTTTTTTTTTTCGTAATTTCAACTATCAAAAATATTTTCAGCAAGTCGAAAATTATTAAAGCTGTTCGTCAAATAGCGAGGATAATAATATTGAGAAACCATTGGAAAAAAAAGGAAAATCAATATCGCCATTTTCCAGCGTTTCGCGGAATGAAAAAGTTGCGAGGATTCAAAAAAAAAATTAGAAGGTTACGAATATAAAGAGGTTTGCGGAAAAAAAAAATAATAATTCAAGATTCGTTTTTGAATTGTTGACTCTGAATTTGATTCACTAATGAACATTTTTCTAATTACCATTTTTATTAATACTTTGAAGAAATAAAACAACATTTTACGCGGGCGTTTTTTTTTGCCCGGGCATCGGACCGCCGTGGAAAGGTTATGAAATCTTTGGTACATGAGCAATTTCTGAAAAAAAATGTTGGCATAGTGTTGGCGACTAATGTAGGAACAAAATTTTCAAAACGTGAATTTATCTTCTATTTTTTCCTTAATTTTGTGCTGTTCTGATAAAAACTTTGCTTTGGAAAAATAGGTCGAAACTCTCAAAACTTTTGTTTCTTTAGTCGTTTCTTCTCGTATTTGGCCGTTGTCTACTTTATTCAAAAACGCCAGATGAGCTGGAGCCCTTTGCCGCGATCAGCAAACCATGAAAGTTTTAAAATCCCTGCGCACTTTCGATGCGCTGCGTGGGCTTTGAATGATAAAAGGGAAGTCAACTCGACACCTATCGGCGAGCCACTTTTTGATCCACTCGCTTTTCTGTCCCCCGCACAATCCGATCTTTGCAAACAACTTATATAAAAAATCGCTGTGTTGATAACCAGAACCCGGGCTTATCACTTCCATGTTTTCTGTTATCACCTCGTTTTCGTTTTCACGTTCACGTTCATTTGCATATCATATCATATCAGGTGGCGAAAGATTTGAACGTCGAGAGACTCTCAGCGCGCCTCGCGTCGCCTCGCGTCGAAACTTTTGACATCTCTTGTCTTATCTCACTTTTCGCCGTTTCCGAACCGAACACCCGTTTGTACTTTCTCCCGTCTTCGCGGTGGCTTTTACGAACAAATAAGACAAATAAATGAATTTAATTTTAAATGTGAAATTTGTTCATTTATGATGTGCACCTGTCTTGTTCGTTTTGTCGTTCCAATTGAACTGCACCTGTTCAAGTACAAAACACTTTATTTCCCTTATTTTGTTTCTCGTTGTATTTTATACCCATCTATCATTCTTTTTTTCAATTCTTAGAATTTAACCATGGATGATGTTGCTCTGCGAGAGATTTTCAAATCGGTGAACGCTGCCACGTTGCAAAGATGTCGAAGAGTTTGTCGTACCTGGAATGAAGAGATATTTCGGCTCAGCAGATATACAAGGTAGACATGTAATAAATTATATTTACCATTTCGAATAATCTTGTTTCAGAAAGTTCACACCGAGTTCAGTGATCATGGAACTATCAAAGTCATCTTTCACGTTATCCATGGCAAATTCAAAATCCCAAAATTGTCAGCCTCTTGTGCATCCACAAGTCGATCCAGAACTCATCCAGCGAGCTATTCGACACGTGTTACCTCCTCAAATCTTAAACGTTTTGTTATCATATGACGTGGATGAGCTAGCTTTTGATAGAATGATGGATGGGATCAATATGAGCTGGTGCTTGGAAGAAGTTGAAGAGGTATGTATTTTGTATTTTGTTTTTTGTTTTCAGTTTTTAATCTCTCTTCTTTAATCCAAATTTCAGCTCGAAGTATCCAGTAGAAGCACGGATTTGAAGCTATCCAGAATTATCAATCACTTGTCACGATTCCCGCAACTGGATACTTTTTCTCTAACTCATTTTTGTGAAGAAAACATTTCCTGTGCAGAGATATTCAAACATTTACCTAAACTTCGAAATCTAAGAATATTTGGATTAAACGGAAACGACGGGAGTGGCGTTTCTAGTGGACTGATTTTTGACGATGCTGCTGTTGAACAACTTTTAGAAAATCAAAAAGAGTGCAGAAGAATTCAACGGATTGAACTTTTCAATACTGACATTAATGTTTCAATGGCAGTGATGACAAAAGTGTTAAGAGAGTTGGCAAGACTTCCGATGCATCAAGATATTATTAACAAGCCATTAATATCAGAGGTAAATACATACAGGCTACAGCCTTCTTAAAAACAAGCCGGTCACGTGTTTTGTGTGTTCTGCTGCAAGATACCATGCACTTTCCGAAAAGAACATTTGTGCCGCGTTAATAAGACATGAATTTTTTTTTGTTGCAAAATGTAGGAAAACAGTAATAAAATGGGGGGAGGGTGCACTTGCTTCTAGACCTGTGGGGAATAGAACTATTGTGTGGCTCGAATTTGTTTCTTGTTGTTCTATTACGTTTAATACTCAGAATATGGAACGGGGACCGGGCTCAGTAAGACTATAGTCTATCAAAAACATATTTTTCATACTGTATCCACAATGCTTACCGTAAAACCTGTATTAGAAGGGCCGGCCCTTCTATTTTTCGTGTGGTTGTTTGGGGGATTCTTTTATTTGAATGATCCCTCTTGTTCTTTGTAAAATTTCAGATAATCCAAAAAAAAAAACTTCACAAAAATCAACCAATTCTACAAAAAATCAATAAGTTCAAACGAAAAACAGAATTAAAAAAAATTAGAAAAAAAGATAACAAAAAAAATTTTTTTAAACTGATGGCCTATGCATTATTGCTCACATCAATTGAAGTGTCGCTGTCGTAATAATCTTCCTGATCAGAATCCTGAAAATTATCTTCGACTTACACGTCTTCAAGCTGATCCATAGCCGCTTTTATATTGCTGGTTTCATTGGCGTATTCCTGCGCATTTTTTAAACCCCAATTTTGTAATTCAGTCTTTTTTTGAGCGTTTAAACTCCTGATTTACCTTAAATTACAAAGTTTAAGAGAGAAAAATTTTAAAAAAAAATCCGTTTTGAGGGCCCTTCTAATAGAGGGGCCCTTCAATTTAAGAGCCCTTCTAATACAGTTTTTGCGGTAATTTTCAAGAGCTATCCTAGAATCTGGCAAACCGTGGAAACCAGGAAACCGGGAAAGACAAAACTGGTGAAAAAATTTCAAAAAAAAAACGCCGAGAAACAAGACCCGCATTTTGCAAGTCTCCTGCACAATTTTTGTACAGTACAAGCTTGCAGCTTGTGGCGACTAAGTCGCCTTCGTCAAATATTTATTTTCGCTGATTTCTGTTTTTTTTTAATAGAAATGGCAGTCATTTGTTTTCCCTATTTCTGTCAAGTTCCCGTGACCCTTGTGGTATAGTGGTTAGCACGTTTGAACGCCAATCTATAGGTCGCTGGATCGAGTTTTGTCGACTGCAAACTCGTGTGTGAGACACACAAACAAACACACAGACTAATCTAAAATTTTCTATATAAGAAAGATAGTACCGCAGACTTGCAAAATTTTCCCCGGTTTTGTCGGCTCCGCGACATTTCGCAACGTGACCTTCCGAAACTGTGACGATTCGCAACTCACGTAGCTTTCGCTACTGTGACGTTTCGCAACCAGACGTTTCGCCGCTCGTATAAATCGAAACTTGCAATTTCGAAACTGCGACATTTCGGGAATGAGACATTTAGTAACTAGCCTTTTCGCAACTAGACATTTCGAAACTGTATCAACAAGATAGTTTTTTTATTGTGTTAAAACATATCATGAAAATAAAAACAAGTAAATTATATATACTTTCTTGCCTCCTTGATTCGCTTTCAAATGATCTAAACCAGTTAGTGGTAGAGGAGGAGGAATCGATGTATTTGTGATTGCTTTTATGATTTTAATATCCTTCATGATATCCTGGAGCTTGTTATGGTGATTAACCTTTAAAAAATGCTCAGATTTGAGACGGACTAGATTTACCTGATGATTGGGGTTATTAGCTTATGCTTCCTTGTCAAACAGGACCCCGAAGCTTCGTTGCGGATACAGAGATTTGATCCCGAAAAGCTGTGTTGGATACTCATGATCTAGAAATTTTTTGTTTTTTTCAGTGGATTTTTGCTAAATGGAGGTCACGTGAAACATAAAAAAACGAGAAAAAACAAAGAAATCTAAAAAAAAATATCATGTAAGAAAACCTTGCAGTTTCCAAACATAAAGTTGTGAAAAGTCGCGGTTTCGAATAGTCTAGTTTCGAAGTGACAAGTTGCGAATTGTCCCAGTTTCGACTTATACGAGCGGCGAAACGTCTGGTTGCGAAACGTCACAGTAGCGAAAGCTACGTGAGTTGCGAATCGTCACAGTTTCGGAAGGTCACGTTGCGAAATGTCGCGGAGCCGTTTTGTCAGGGTCTCCATTCTGTCTCCGGATTCTATTACACCGCCACAAAAAGTTGAAGAACAATCATTTTAAATAGCTATTTATCAATTAATTTTTAAAAGAAATCAGCCAAAAAACCAAATATGCAAATATAATATAACTGTATGTTTTAGGACCAAGAAGATGCATCATCTGTTCATTTGCTTTTCCATGACTGCCGGTGGGATTTGATGGAAGAACTCAATTTGCTCTCATCAATCAAAAACATATCATCTGAAGTTAACTTTCCCATTGCTCAATATGAACAGGAAAATATTTTAAAAGGAGACTTTAGGTTTAGTATATCGGATACCCAGTTTGTTTTGAAGTTTATGATAGGGTAGTTAAATTATTGCATTTTTTTTGTTTCCTGTGCCCACGAAAATTTACTTTTTTTGAGAAATTCGAATCATCATCTGATTATTCAGGATGACTTCATCATTTTAATCCAAAAACGAGTTATTTTGTCAGAAAATGACCGAGCCTTAGGGTTTTAAAAATGCGCCAGGTGCCGTGGTGCCAGGTAATCGTTTGTATAAAATATGTAGAAATTTAACAATTTGAATGTTGAAATGTGTAAATACGGTTAATAAAATGTGTTCTAATTTATTTCGAAAGCATTCGATAAACCCGTAACAAAAACGAAAAACGGAAAAGGATGGAAATTGGAGAAAGAAAGTGGGAGTACCTTGAATGGGAAAGAGATCACCGGTAAGGTCGCAAAAATGGAAATCTAGAAAAAAAAGAAATCTAGGAAGAAAGCTAACAGAACTTGCACGTCTTCGGGCAAAGTGATGACATCACTTGGTAGATGGCCGGAGAACGACACCTATCTGCCGTCCACCAGCAAACTGTGATCCTGTCTTCGCATTCTGAAAAGCTTTGTATTAAACTCATAGTTTACTTTTTTAGTGAGCTATTTTCAATGTTTTGCTTTGTTTAAAAAAAACATTTTTAGATAGCTTGCAACTTCCAAAAACTCTGATTTCTTTACAAACTAGCGAATTTTTCTGAACACTTTCATTTTTAGAGGTTCTTGCAAAAAAAAATTTTATTTTTGCGAGATTTTGTCGATTTTCTATCTAATTTCAACTGCTAACGAATAAAAAAGGAGCATTAGAGAACGCAAAAGAAATTTGGAGGTATGGGGAATTGAACCCCAGACTTCTCGCATGCGAAGCGAGCGCTCTACCCCTGAGCTATACCCCCACAAAATCTGAATGCGGCAGTACCGCAGACTATTTTACCTTTAACAAGTTTTTTGGCAGGTGATATTGTATTTTCAATCGAATTGCGACATGATAACGCTAGACTCCGCCCACTTTTTTGTGCATAGTATTTTGCAAAACCGTGCACGATTTTTTTTGTTCCTTTATTTCTTCCAATATCCGCGACGCGAAATATTAACAATAGTTGCCATAATTATTTTTATTAGAAACGTTTATTTTTTTGCTATTTAACCACTGAAATTCGCGGATATTGGAAGAAAATAAACGAATAAAGAAAAGTATGTACATAATGGTGGGCGGAGTCACTTCACGCGTTCTCATGTCGCAACTCGATTAAAAACACAATATAAATGATAATCAAGTACATCGTTTTTCACATGTGTGGGCATAGCTAGAGCTGTTCAGCGTAGAGCAATACCTCAAGAGCTGGGAGTAAATTGAACATTTAAAAAAACTTGTGAGAACCAGAACAGATCCTCCAAAACTGTACCCCAAAAATGCAAAATATCCAAAGGGTAACATTTTTCAGCTATTGTGTTTTCAACCGACCTTCGACGCGACACGACATGAGAACGCGAATCGAATCGAATCGAAACGAAACGAAACGCCGCCCACTTATTTGTGCGCGACTACGCGAACACAGTGATATTGGAAGAGACGCAGACAGAACGGTGAATGCAGACTGGAATTGAATTTCGTTTTCATGTCGCGAGTCGATTGAAAACACAATAAACCACAATGCTTTTACTCGATACTTGTCAGAATTTGGCAATATCACATTTTTACTTTTTTCACTTTTTCCTCCTGGATTGTCCAAAAATGTTCGAACAAAAAGGGGTGAAACCTGCGGGACGAGTTCGAGTCAACAAACTTACGTGAAGGTTTATTCGTGTTATAATTAACATGCATTGAACTTCCAGAAACCACAAGGCTTTGCGATGGAAGTTGAGCCATTGGAGGTCGATATGGAGATGGTTGAGAATCATATGATCGGAGTGGAGTCTTCGGACGATCTTCGTATTTGTGATGATATTGTGGCGAGTAGATTGGAACGTGCTGAAATAAGGGAGAAGAAGAGAAACTTGAAGGCTGGAAATTTTCAAACCCTGGCTCGAGCAAATGGGGCTGTGACGCTTTTCTCGACGGGGCAGTTGTACATTCGATTGATCTTGGCAATGTCTACCTCGGAAAAGTCCCGGGCATTTCCAATAGTTGCTGCTAAAATGGGAAAGAATGAACGCGTGTCGTGACTCCGCCCATTTTTTTTCGCGCGACCACGCAAACACAGTTAGATTCGAAGAGAAGCAGAGAAAACATGTCTTTTTATCTTCTCATGCAGCAACTCGATTGAAAACCCAATACTCACATTTCATTTTTGGAAGCATTGTCGGAAATCCGTTCTTCGAAAACGCCAAACTATCGTAATGCAATATCGATTTGTAGTCATAAGGCTGTCCATAATATGAAGTTTTTGACAAATCCACCTTTCCAAACTGATCGAGAGCACCTCGATCAATGTTTTGCCAGATGATATCAATAAAGTTATCACGATCCCATCGTTCATGTTCATGATAGAATCCGACGACATGCATCATTTCGTGAATTATCGTCGCGTATTCCATACATCCATTGTCCAGTGATAAAACTTGAACTCCGGATGTTCGGCCAACTTCCGAGAAGCACCTGAGAACGGGTTAGCTGGTAACAAATAATTCGAAAAAAAAATCACACTGACCCATCAACTTTTCCAATGAATAGATAATCCGGCTCACCAGCTTGTCGAGGCACAAATCGGATGCATGTTTTCTCATGGTACTGGAAGAAAAAACAAGTGAAAAGAAAACAAATAAGATGGTAAAACCTGTTTTACAGCCTTGGCCAAAAGAGCTCTTTCATGAGGCGAGTAGTGTGGGGAGATTGCATAAGGAATTCTGGCATTCGGCCATAGTTTAGCAGATCGGGACACTCCATTTCTCTGAAAAAGAGTAATAGAGTATGAATATTATTTTCATTGTGTTTTCAATCGACTTGCGACATGAGAACAGTCTGCATTCACCGTTCTGTCTGCGTCTCTTCAAATATCACTGTGTTCGCGTGGTCGCGCACAAATAAGTGGGCGGCGTTTCGTTTCGTTTCGATTCGATTCGCGTTCTCATGTCGTGTCGTGTCGCAAGTCGATTAAAACACAATAATTAAAAAAATAGTTTTCCAGACTCATAAATTTTATGAAGAATGTTGTGGCACGGCGTGTTGAAGGCTACGTTTTTGAATTATTTTTCAAAAGCGAATTTTCGCGCGCTATTCTACTCTCGCATCCCTGCGTCTCCTCCGCAGAGACTTGTGTCGATTTACGAGATTTTATTGTTTCTTTCTTACTTTTCTTTGTTTTTTTTTTGCTCATTTATTATTATTTTTGTTTGTTTCTCATTAAAAAAAATTATGTTTTTAAAATGGCTGTTTTTGAGATTAATGTGATAAATTTTTTTGTTGGAATATTGATTTTAAGTCGGTTTTTTTCGTAAATAAAACAGTTAATCTTAATTTAATTTAAATTCTAAAAAACAAAATACGAAAATTGGGACTAAAAATGCGAACAACGTTATATTTTGCCAAAAAAAAAAACATATTTGGCAAGGCGCCAAAGATTTTTGGCAATACTCCAAGAGAAATATATGGAGGCGCAGAGAAAAATGCAAAAGTGCGCCAGGGCGCGTTTGAACTTTCGTAGGGTCCAGCATGCCGTCTGTGGGATCAGGGGCCATATGCGAAAAAACGGGAATGGATGCAGAGAAACAGACAGACAAACCCATTTTCCGGAAAACACAGTTTTCCAGTATGAATACTAATGCGCATATTTATAAAACAAAAACCTGGCACAAATTAAAAAAAAGATAAACAGTATTGTGATTCCATTCTTTTTTTTATCAAAGAGCAAACCTTATGCCTTCTCGGTAGCCTAATGTCCGATTTATAATCGTTGACGACTTCCACTGGAATATGCTTTCCGAACAGTTCTTCTGTGACAAAATAACATTAAACAATTTTCATGATATCAAAACCTTAACCATACCTTTTGTCAACTTATCAGCCGTGGCAAAATCTTCAAAACTCAACGCATCGGTGCTATCGGAAATCACCAAAATGGTCTCATCCTGCACTCGATTCCTATGGGCAAGAGTGGCGGGAACAACTGCAGCAGTGAGAGTGAGTATCCATGACAAAATCATGGAGAAGAACTGAAACTGTGCGGGGTGGTGGATACTCGGAAAGCGAGGAAGAAGACTGTGTGCATGTTTCGAGTGCGAAATGACCAAAGTGGAAATGTCAACAGATTGACTAGAGGGAGCAAAAGTGAGAAGACCGGACACCAAACAAAAACAACTATTTGTGTTTGCGCTGATGCTCGCTGGGAATGAGTGGGCAGAAAGGTATCGATGGCATTGTTGTCAAGAACAATGGTTGAAAAAGAAAATGGGGACATGAGGCATAATAGAGATGAAAAATGGATTAGACCTTGTCAGTTTAACTCTGTTAACCTTTAGTTTATGCGGACTTTACGTTTAAAATAAATAAATGAATTCAGTTTTAAATATTTGAACGCTCGAAAATGTACTTTTTTGAGATGTTCGAATCATGATCTGATTATTCGGGATGACACCATCATTTTCATCCAAAAACCAAGCTATTATTGTTTTAAAAAATTTGTCACCTGGCGAGAGGCGCGAATTCAAAAAATAGGCTCCGCCTCCTCGCCGAAATATTTTTGCAACTCTGCGCGCGCCAATTTGCAATCGCGGTGCGCGCGATTTTATGCGTTGAATTTTCTTTATTTTATTAACAAATATCCACTTAAGAAAATCAAAAACTCACTTTGGCTCTCGGACGTTTCGAAAGTAGACATTTCGAAAGTGTGACGTTTCGAAAGTGCGACGTTTCGAAAGTGTGACGTTTCGAAAGTGTGACGTTTCGAAAGTGGACTTTTCGAAGGTTTCTCTGGACTTTGTCGACGCGGTTTTTCACACAATCATTTTAAAATGTTTTTTAAGGAAAATTCCTCAAACACCGCGTCGGCAAAATCCAGAAAACCCTTCGAAAAGTTCACTTTCGAAACGTCACACTTTCGAAACGTCTACTTTCGAAACGTCCGAGAGCCCTCACTTTCAATCAACAGCTGCCAAATTCGCTATAACAATTTTTATAAAGGTTTCCAGGATAAATTGAAAGGCACTGGGCAAAAATTCGACGCAGAAAATCGCACGCACCGCGATTGCAAATTGGCGCGCGCAGAATTGCAAAAATATTTCGGCGAGGAGGCGGAGCCTATTTTTTGAATTCGCGCCTCTCGCCAGGTGACAAATTTTTTAAAACAATAATATTTGGTCAAAAAATGACCGAGCCTTAAGGTTTTAAAAATGCGCCGATTTGGTTTTATTGTTTTCGAAAATTTGCAAACTTTTCTACCTATTACTTTCGTTTTAGCTTGTACCCCCCCCCCCCCCTTCCTTAAAAATGACCACTTTCCAAAGAGGAATATTGGCAAAATTTTTGACACAACTCAAAGGAGTCGTACCGTAATCCATTCAACGAGAAAGTCGGCGAAAATATTGTGTTTTCAAGCCACTTGCGACATGAAAACACGAGTCTGCATTCACCGTTCTGTCTGCGTCTCTTCAAATTTCACTGTGTTCGCGTGGTCGCGCACAAAAAAGTGGGCGGAGTTTCGCAAGTCGATTGAAAACACAATAGCTGAAAAATGTTACCCTTAGGATATTTTGCATGCCTGATCGAATGGTAGTAGCCATTTTTTATATTCTCTCTTTTGCTCGCTTCCCCGTTGAACTGTGTCAAAATTTGTGCCGATCTGACATTCCTCGTGACAAAGCGACAATTTTAAACGATGATGAGCAGTCGCCCAGGCTGGCGTAATGCTCTTAAACCCAAATAACCCTCTGCATCTCTGCGTCTCTCGCCACGTGTAAAACGACACTCCACACATGCGCGGTTTAACAACCACGTTTTGTCTATGGGTGAGCCGCGCATATTTAGGTTTTGTTGTTGGCTTTTAGCCGCGTGTCGGTTTTTCTAGTTTTTGGTTTTCTTCTTAAGTAGGTTTCCGTTTAGGCATTTTTTTTTGTGTTGGAATTATTGATTTCTGTCAATAAATCCGTTTTATTCTCTCATATTTGGCTCGTGTTATTTTTTTATTGCGTTTCCTGCGCAAATTTATTGGAACCCGGGCATCTTTCGGAAAGAAAAATCCAACTGGGCCTTTGCGAATGCTGCGTCCAAAGTTAGTCAAAAGTTGCACGAAAAAATCTCATAAATAACAAGTCTTTGACACTAAATTTTCCCGTTTTTTTAATTCACAATTTTCACGCCGAAAAATTCAGTGGTAAACCCTATTATTTCTGGGATTTTTGTGCAACTTTGGATGTTTTCATGACTCGATTGAACAAAAATTGTTTTTGATAATTATTGGTAAACAAAGTCGGCACAGGCACGGCACCCCAGCCTTCCAAAATTGTTTCTACCTGGCGCATTTTTAAAACTCTAAGGCTCTGTCATTTTTTGACCAAAAAGTCTCGTTTTTGGATTAAAATTATGGTGTCATCCTGAATAATCAGATCATGATTCGAATTTCTCAAAAAAGTAAATTTTCGAGTGAACAAAATAATTTTATTATCCGACGAATTTGGTGGCGCATTGGAAGACGGGGGAGGCGTGACAGGTAGTTTGCCCCGCTCCTTTTTTGCAAAGCATAGCAAACGTCGGAACCCGTGAGTTGTCGGCTATAGAAAGTATGTATAGCCGCCAGGCATAACACGTTCTTCAAGAATTGGCAGGTGCCTGGCGGCTATTCGGCGGCTATTTGGCTGCTATTTGGCTGCTGTTTGCGTGTCCGGTTAATGTCAGATTTGAAAATGACTGGTTTTGAAACGTCGCGGTTCGTCTCGGAGCCGGAAAAAACGTGAATCCCGGCATAAGACGAGTAATAACACTTTTGAAACACATCGCCTTTATGTTACCGTTTTTTCTTTTGTTTTTCATGGTTTCGTTGGCTCAAATAGGTGAACTCTTTCTCAAAAGTCAAGGGCGCCGTATTTGCCTTGTTTTTTTTTCGTTTAGCAAAGAAAGTTTTTGCAAAGAAGAAGAGACGCAGATATGATTGCGCAAGAAGCGGGAAGAAGAGTGGCGAAAAAATTGAAATAGAAACTGGATAAGGACCAACCGATCGGGGTGTTCAAGAAAGAAAATGACAACTAACAACTTTAAGAGAATGAAGAAAGTTATCAGCTGATAAGATAAGATATTCCGAGAGAAGATGTTACATGATGTAAAGTGACAAGTAAGTGCGAATGGCATGCCAATCAGGAATCGGAAGATGTGTGTGCATCACTACGGAAACAGTATGGATGATGCATGATCGGTTCCAAGGAAAGAAGTCAGAGTAGTAGTCGTAGTGGCGCCTTTCCTTTACTTCTTCTTATTCTTCTTCTTCTTCTTCATCTTCGACGGGACGGCGGATGGCAGGCATGTGTTGTGTAATATCGCGATTTAAGCACACCATCTCTCTCTCTCTCTCTCATGAGAAGTGAGAGTAAGCTTGTTTGAACTACACGATCCAACCGGTCCTTCAAAGGGTTGATGCATGCCAGATGGCACCTTTAGATGCCGAAGGCCGCGCGGAAGAAAATACACACAAAAAACTGAAGATGAAGCTTTGAAAATGATGATGACGGCAGTCACGGAAAGGGTCACGCGCATGAAAAGCAAAGTTCAAGGCTACAAAATGGGAGAAGAGGGGATTCTGGTTCTGAACGGTTTCTGTCTGTCTAATTACATCATTTTGGATTGCAGTAGTACAATAATGTGGTAACTGTTGTAATCAGTTCAGTAATTGGACGGGTAAGCAGGTTCTCGATTCGAAAGCCACGGAAGTGAGATTAGTGTTGCAAGCTTTTTTTTTTGTTGCTTTATTAATCAAACTGTTCTTTTTTATCAAAAATGTGATTAGACGCGGGCAGAAGGACAGGAAAAGGGTAAAAATAGTGACAGATAATTATAGCTGCAAACGCGCTCCCTGTGCACTGTGGTGGACGCGGCAACGTTGGCGACGAGAGAGTGCAGAAAACTGAGAGAGCTGTGGCCGATGTTTTGCTCTGCTTTCTCTAAACCTCACTCCAAATGCATGCGAAATTCTTTGTTCGTTTGGAGCGAGTTTTCAGCGATTTATCTGAGTATACCCACGAATGGCGCATTGCATAAACAATTTTTAAAAAATTCGCGAGCAAAAAAAGTGGGCTAACTCGATTGAAAGCACAATAAATAACAACTTTGTACGTACCATTTCAGTTAAGTTACCATGCTCCAACTTGAAACTTTTATAAGGTATTTCATGAAAATGTGGAAAAAGTTAAATGTCTACAACGAATAAACGGAAAAAAAAAATTTTATCCAAAGTTTTTACTAATTGGGAATTTTTTTAAATAGAAAATTTTAGATTTGTCTGTGTGTTTGTTTGTGTGTCTCACACAGTCTCACATTTGCAGTCAACAAAACTCGATCATTCGACTTTTCGATTGCCGTTTAAACATCACCGTTGAAATGCGTGGATGCATATAGTGTCCGTATTTTAATCATGTCGTCCTTTTGGTCGGTATATAATAATTTTTTATTTATATTTTGCATTAAAAAAATGTAATGTATATACACAAGCCTGCGACATTTGGCGACTTTTCTTACAAGTTTTTTTTCTTGTAACGGCACTGATTTTTGTACTTCAGCTCTTCCAAATTTCGTGATTTTTGTTGTTGAATTAGTAAAATGTGTAAACGTTGATCAAACGACGCGAATTTATTAAATATCTAGAGCCTAATTTACATAAATGCACGGTATGATTCAAATACGGACACTATATGCATCCACCGCATTTTACCTCTGATGCTAACCACTATACCACAAAGGAAAAAAATGATTACCATTTCTATTTTAAAAAAATCAGTAAAATAAATATTTGACGAAGGCAACAGCCACATGCTGCAGGCTTGTTTTTTTTATATTTTCTTACCATTGTTGACACTTTTAAAAGTTTTCCACACACATTTCAATGAGTAATCTTTACACGATGTGTTGTCCCCCACGTTTTTTAAAACGCAAAAAATTGCCGCCAAATACGCAACCAAGTTAATTTGATGCTATACTCGGTATAAATCGATGGAAATTCGCTCCATTAGAAAAACCAAATGGACGGCCGCGGAATCGTCAAGAGAGTGCAGAAAATTGAGAGAGCGTGGGCGATTTTTGCTCTGATTTCTCTAAACCTCTCTTCAAATGCATGTGAAATTTCTTGTTCGATTGGAGCGAATTTGCAGCGTTTTATTCCGAGTATATTGCAGAATAGAACTGTAGCAAAATATAATTGCCTGAAATCGAGCTTTACTGATCCAGAAAAGCTAGAGCAATTTCTTACCGGCAGTTCTATTCCAGAAAGTTATTTTCTGCTTTGATACTCGGTAAAAAGACCTGCAAATTCGCTCTAATCGCAGTGTGAATTGTGCAGCATTTGGAGTGAGATTCAGAGAAATCAGAGAGAAACATCGGCCACGGTCTCTCAGTTTTCTGCACTCTCTCGTCGCCAACGTGACCGCAACAACCTACAACTTTGAGCAGAATCTGCTTAAAAGTTGCCGGCCGATTATATTATCACTATCACCGAGCAATTAAAAATAAGTATCTGGAAAAACGGCTCTGGAACGTTTCGAAACCTGCCATTTCGAAACTAGGACGTTGACACCAAAACACGGGGCATTTGGTAATTATTTTTCGTTTTTATCAGTTACTTTTATTTTTTTGGGACTTTGAATTCACTAGTATGCCGCAAAATAAATTTTCAAAAAAGTTTCGAAACGTCCCAGAGCCGGAAAAACGAATGAAAATACGAAAAAAGGATAGGGGACAGCGTTTACTAAATGAGGTTTACTAGACCTTCAACTTTTTGGTTATTCCATAACCTTCAATTGGCTTCCTATTTATTTTTTTTCCCGTATTCCTGGCATTTCATCGATGATGCGATACGAGCGCGACGTTGCGCAATCTGCCATCCATCGCGAAACCGGAAAGTGAAATCGGATGGGCGCATCGCGTACGCTTTCACCTTTTCGGCGGATGCGATGCGCAAAAGGAGAAGAAACAGACGAAGTAGAGACAGAGAGCAGAACAAAAAGAGTCGTTTTTTTTTTCCACATACAACTTTACAACTACTAGTTTTGTACAGTGTACACGAGGAAAATGAGGGGAAGATAACGGAAAAGAAGTGAGCGGAAGGAAATGAAGTACATAGATGTGGGGTGCACTTGAAAAAGGGTTCAGGGGAGGAAACAGTCTGGTGGCCGCAATGGAACTGAAAATGAGGAGAAATGAAGGGAATAAAGTGGGCGGAGTCACTACTTTTAGAGGCTAAAGTACTAGGCAAAGAATTGTCAATGACAAATGGATTATTCATGAGAAAAATTAACGGTTTTGTCGAGAATTGTAAAAAATACAGGTAGAGAAACGGGGTCTCCCCATGATATAGCATTGATAGTGAAGAGACACAGAGACTGCCCCCCCCCTCTTTTTTTGAACTCCTCACCTTCTGCGTCTCGTCTCTTCACTATCAATGCTATATCATGGGGAACCCCCGTTTCTCTACCGGTATTTTTTTTTACAATTCTCGACATCGCGTGAATCGGCAGACATCGACCAATTTAACTGGAGTTTGTGGTCTCTTAGCTTTTTCCAACAATATCGGACCAGACTTACTATTAGAATTTCCCTTTACATCTGAAAATGGGCAGCTGAAATTTTTTTTATTTTTGGTGCATTTAATGCTAGACTTGTGGTGTTCTAAAAGCCATTATGAACCTATTCATAGGAGGAAAAAAAAAACAAAAAAACATTTTTTTTTTCCTATTCATAGATGTTTAAAAATGTCTAAAAACGAATCCTATGAATTGGTCCATTTCATAGAGCGTTTGACGCTGAGAAAAATTGTATTTGAACTTCTAAAAAAAAAAGAGCATGAGTCAAAGCCAAGCTGATCGGAAAACTGGTAGGAAAAGATTGAGAATTGCTTTTTTATATTTTCATTTTTTCCGTTTTTTCCCAAAGATTGGAAAACGAAAATGAATTTATTCATTAAAAATGCCAATTTTTCAAGACGTTTGATCAAGTCTCGCTAATTTTTGCAATTCAAGTCTGCATTCACCGTTCTGTCTGCGTCTCTTCAAATATCGCAGTGTTCGCGTGATCGCGCACAAATAAGTGGGCGGAGTTTCGTTTCGTTTCGATTCGATTCGCGTTCTCATGTCGTGTGGAATGCATTAAAAAAAAGAACAGCAACATTTTTTCCAAATTATTTAGTTTTAATTATAAAAAATTAATTCTACTATCGGCCCCAATGTTTTTTTTTTTGGCGAAACGCTTCGTGTCTAATCAGAAACATTCAAAAAGTTCATTGGCGCAAAATAATGACACGAAAATTACTAACGAAATCGCTATCAAACAATCCAGACCAATCAAAAGGATTCCGAATGTGTCAGACTTATCAGAAGATTCTAGTCTTAATTATATGTAGCTGTGAGTGATTATTAATCTTTTGAAGGTTCATCGAAACACGTTCATTTCTTTCGTCCCCGTGGAATTGGCTATGGCTAACGACAGAAGCGTAGAATACACAAACAATACAAACGAAGCGAAAGAATCGTTAATTTTTTCCTTATTACAATTTTTCTTACTCATTCTTCTTCTTCTTCTTCCGACAAATACATACACGCGGAAGAGATCGTTGGCAGATTTGCGACCCGACCACCTGTTATCAAGTTACGCGAAGAAAACCAACAAAAAAAAAACTATCTTTCTTATATATAAAACCCCAGATCGGGATGTCCACAGGTAGTGCGCGTTCAGCTTACAATAGGTTGCGCGCAAGGCCTATCGAGTACACGCGAAGGGCAGCGAAGTAAGCCTGTAAAAAGCTTATCGCGGCTAGATGCCTGTAATAGGCCTGAAATAAGCTTATCGCGGGTTAATTTCTCCTACAATTTGCTTATCGCGGTTGTCAGAAAACCTATTGCACGCCTATAATAGGCTTTTCGCGGCTATTGAAAGTTCGAACTTGGGCTTACCGCGACACATTAAAACTGAAAGATCTTATTTAAAAAACTTGAAATTAACCATTTATTTAAAAATAAATTTATTTAGAAATCATTAAAATAATATATTAATACAATTTAACAAGAGAAAACAATAAAAAGAAAACATGGAAAATAACAAAAAGAGCATCACAGAGAAAAATAAGACGGTTAAGGAAAATTTTGGCTGCCTGGAGAATGTTTTACTTTTAAAAAGACATTCGAATTTTCAAACCCGTATGAAATTTTGTTTATATCGTTTTAAAAAAGTTATCACCTCCGAGGCCGCGTGAACTTTGAAATTAGGCTCCGCCTCTTCACGCGAATTTCATAAAATTTTTATTTTCCTTCTTTTTTATGTTGATGAAAATTTAAAAAGGTAGAAATTCGCGTGAAGAGGCGGAGCCTAATTTTAAAGTTCACGCGGCCTCGAAAGTGACAACTTTTTTAAAACAAAAATATCAGGTACAAAAGGCGATACTTGAGTTCACGTTTTTTTTTGGAAACTGGGGTTTTTCACGATATGGTTAAAAATAAGAAAAACGGCAAAAAAACTGCGCAAAACTCGGAAAATGCTCCGATTGACCTAACATTTTGGAAAATAAGGGAAAAAAATCTCACAAAATTTTGGACCGAAATATGGACTTTAAAAAAATATTTATTTGTTCTGAAATTTTTTACAATCGATATTTTGGTCTGAAATTTTGTGGGAATGTCCGGAGTATTTTTTCCCTTTCCCAAAATTTCAGGTCAATCGGATTTCCCGAGTTTTCGCGCAGTTTTTGCCGTTTTCTTCCTTATTTGCCATTTCGTGAATAACTCCATTATGTAATGAATTCGTGGCGGAGTTAAAAAATTTTGCCCCAGACAGCCGGTAAAAAAAAAAGGAAAAGAACTTATAATATCGATCCTGTCCAAAGTGACCATCGCTCGGCTGGGCTCCATATTGTCGCCAGACACATACACAATCTGAAAATTTTTGTACTTAATTGAGTTGCTGAACCTTCAAATAAAACTCTAATCGAGAAACAACATGCCCACAAACACGATTTTTTTTCAATATTTATTCTTCGATCACTATTTTGGAAAGGAATTAAATGCGGTTTTTAAGTTATCATATTAATGCGCCGCGAAAAGTGAGAGTCACAGCCGAGTCCCACGCTCCGCTGTGACATTTGCAATTTTTTGAAGCAATCATTACTTGTTACATGAAAAAGCTTGAAAAAAGATCAGAAAAGTTTGACTCGCTCGCTAGCTGCGTTCTTCGAATCGGTAGGGGCAGCAATTGTACGATTTTGAACGATTTTTGCGGCGAATCGCCAATTTTGGCAGGGAATTTTAACAGCAAATTGCTACTGCGAACAGGCAACTTCCCGCAAAAATCGCCAAATACCGAAAAAATTGATCAATTTTTGCCAGTATCGACGTTTTTTGCCGAAAACTCTGTTTCTACTCTTGTTCTACATAAACTAAAAACTCACATTCTGCTGAGTCGGGTAGTCGGGCAGGGTCGATTGAGGAGGCGGCGTCGGGCAGTCTGAAAGTAAAAATTAATTATCGAAGGAAGAAAAAACGTCACTGTGCGGGTTAGTGAGGGCCACCCAAAAAGTGTTTCATATTTTTTGTCATTCAAGTTTTAAATATGCCTTTGAAACAATTTTTTGAGTACCCCTTCCCTCAAAAAATGGCGCGAAATTGCTTTATCGAAAAAATCGATAAACGCCGATTTAAAAAATTTTTGTGATTTAAATCGAATTGCGTCAACAAAAAATTAAACGCCGTCCACTTTTTTACACGCAAATTTTAAATTTTTATGGATTTTGAATTTTTGCATGAAAAAAGTGGACCCGTCGAAGTTTTTGATGATGGGTATCGATTGAAACCATATCTGATTAATTAAAAAATAATTATTAGCAAAAAAAAATAAATAAAACTGTAAAGAACTTCGAAAAAGCGACGGATTAAGGCAAAAAGGCCCAAAAAAAATTAAGCAGCTCAAAAATGTCTCTGCGTACGCTGCGTCTCGTCTCGTAGCCGTCGAGCGCGCTTGCATCGTACAGCCGGCGTGGCGGCACCTCTTGTAATAGGCCTAACGCGGTCGCCGCACACACCGCGTGCGCGATAAGTCTGTTGCAGGAGGGTAGCCGCTGCTACCCGCGATTGACTTATTTTAAGCCCAGAACAGGCCTATATTTGGCTTACGCCTATTATAAGTTGGACGCGCTTTACCTGTGCACAGAGGACAGAAATCTTTCCAAAACAGAGTGCGTATAAATGAATGAGGAAGAGTGGAACGTAAAAAAAATAGAATGGGGACTGCGCAGCAGGCTTGTTGAACAAGAAAGAGATTGTGTAATTAAGAATAAAATGGCAATTCCAATTCCGACCAAGATTATGCAACTCCTTGAAGAAGTAGTAAGAGAAGATATTAATCTTATTTGAGATATGAACGAACAAAAAAAATGGAATCTGCAACTAACAGATTGTTAGTTTACTGTTCAAAGATGCGGATGAGGCAACGAGAAAAGGCGGCCAAAAGAGGGGAATCAGATGGTTGGCGCATCGCGTAACAAGAAGCCCCCTTCAGCACTTGATAGCAAAAAGATCTCGTTTCGGTGGCGAAAAGGCGGCGGTTTGAAAATTGTTATGCAATCGACAGGCGGATGAACAAAAAATTGAATGCGGGGAAAAAAGGAGGAAGAGGAAGAGACTTCTTCATGTCTGGTTCTTTTTTCTTTTCTATTGATATTGCAAATTCGTCTAGAGGAGAAAATTTGGAAACAAAATTGGATTTTGCAACGTTAAAACTTACCTTCCAAAATCGTTTCTAACTGGCGCATTTTTAAAAACCTAAGGCTCGGTCATTTTCTGACCAAAAAGCCTCGTTTTTGGATTAAAATGATGGTGTCATCCTGAATAATCAGATGATGATTCGAATTTCTCAAAAAAGTATATTTTCGAGTGAAAAAATAATTTCATTATCCGACGAACTTGGTGGCGCATTGGAAGGTATTTACTTTAACTCATATTTTTCTCATTTTCCAACTAGACAATATTCCGGAATCTGTAATCACATTTTTCAGATTGAATCCGAATAATGTTTCTCTGAGCCTCTCACTCATAAAATCAGAATATAACAACTTCGTTATCCGGAAAACTGTTTTCCTGTCATTGTCAGATTATTATCGGTATAAAACGCTGAAAACACATGCATTTGAAGAGAGGTTTAGAGAAATCAGAGCGAAAATCGGCCACCGTCTCTCAATTTTCTGCACTCTCTTGTCGAGAACGTTGTGCAAAGGGAGCGCGTTTGCAGCGCTCCGTACTGAAAATAATTTTCCGTATTTAGTTATTTTTCTGGGACCTGTTATATCCTGGTAGTCTTTAATTTTGCGACCGTCTCGAATAAGAATTTACTGATTTTTGATAACACGATTATCTTAAGAGTGTCAAGTTTGGAGGTCGTGTGCATTTAATTTTTGGAAATATTTAGGAAAGCACGGTGTCCAGGATTTGAAAAGTGGGCGGAGCCGAGCAAACACGCTCCCCTGGATTTTTTCGTGCGAAATTCAAATTTTGACGCATTTTTCATGTTTTTCGGGAAAAAAGCATAAATTCTCAATTGTTTACGAGATGTGCTCCATTGGAATTATAGCTGAGGTCTTTAAAAATTTTTTAAGCCTAAGAACGTCAAATTTGGTTCAGCCACCATTTCGAAATAATCGTTTTGAGTTTTTTGGTGTTTTTGCAGGATAAATCTTTACGAAAATCGAAGTTTGGGCAATTTTATGGTATTAAAAGATACAATACATACATTTTACAAACAAAAAAGATTTAACTGAAAAAAAAAATAAAATCAATAAAAAAAATGCGAGAGTCCAAAAATGCGCAAGCACCGAAAGTGCGCCATGCAAGTTTGCTGGCGCGTATTTATTAGGCTCCGCTCACACTTCCAATCCTGGACACCGTGGAAAACAGGAATCTCCAGGAAAGTATTTTTTTTTAAAGAAGTTCTGAACCTTTTAGGGAGTTTTGAAATTTTAAACAAATCTGACAAACCCCGTAATTATTTTTGTTTGCTCTGAAAAAATATTTTAAAAAATAATCCGGAAAATTCCAGTTTTCCGGCAGACTCTAATTGCCCGGGAGTTTCAAAAAAATAAGCCGACGTACCCAAAAAATCGAGTCAATATTTGGAACGTTAAGATCAGATTAAAATGTGTTAGTCATCATTTTGGGAAAAAAACGCACGGCAATTCTAAAATTGAATATATAGAACGATTATTTAAAAACTGAGAGTTGGAAATTAGAGAGGAGCTAATACTTATGACGTCTTCATTTTCTAACTTCCGGTATGCATTTAGCAAACAAAACCCCTTTGAGACCACCCATTTATAGAAAAAAAGTGGAGTCTGTGAGTTCTAGTCCATGTTCTAGTTCTTGGCCAAGATTGGACATTTTGTCGTTTTTTGCCTGAGTAATCATACTTTATCAATGATCAATCAAAATGTTCTTGTATTTTTTTTTATTGCCTCATCGGAAACGTATAATATTACTTTTTGTCTCACGAGTTTAGTGTTACAAGTATGACACAATCCCAATTATATATATACATATACTTGTTTTCTATTTTATCAGAGTTCGCAAAAACTCCAAACTCTAATGAATAATCTTGAAAGATTCCTGACGTTTTCTGTCTAAAAAACACACACAAACAAGTTATTTTCTTTCATATTGATTCGAAATCACCTGTCGCACCCACCCCACCCTCATTTATCGAATTAATTCAAGGAAATTCATTTTTGCTGAAAATTTTTAGAAAAGATAAAAATAAATAAAAATACTTTCTTTGTGGAATTGATATAATGATTAGTGTCATTGATGTGTGAAATTAACCATTCCCTCTGGACAAAATTGGAGACAGTAGTCAAGACTTCGATTTTCTATTTTTTTAGCAAAAACAAAGAACATTTTCTTTTTTCCTTGAAACCATGAAACGAGAGAAAACAGTTTCCAGAAAATATTTTTCCTCTGTTTTTCTCGAGAATGATCTAGAGTTCAAGCACAGATGAACATTAGTTTTTTAAAGAAGATTCTTTCGATAATTTACGATTTTGGACACCAAGAAGCAATTAGAATAAAAGATTAGTAGAAAAGAAGATCAGTCACTTCCTAAAAACTAGAATCTTCTTTTTCCTTTTATCAATTTATTTTTGCTCTATCGCAAGCAAAAAAAAGGGGTTTGTCATCTTAATTTCACGTTTCCGTTTATAATTAAAAGAATACCAGATCAAACATTAAAGGGACTTTTCTTTTTCTCAAAACAATACTTTTAATTGTTCCATCACTTACAATTAAATTGAACATTTTCAGTAAATATTTTCATTATTTCAATGGTCCACAATAATTCGAATATTTTTGTGCCTTACGTCAACATTTACTTCAAATTTTATCTGGGCGGTGGTCTCACTTTTCAAGTTATTCTATTAATTCTCATTATTACAAAATCATCAGTAAACTTGAGAAATCTCCAAGTTTTTTTGTTGAACACGTGTATTTTGCAAATCGCTTTGATATCGTTGGCTTTTTTCACGCAACACAGGTGAGATAAATCACTGGGGTAGGAGGAAGGAGTGAGTAAACGCGCCCGGACGCACACACGCAACGCATCCAAATGAGGGCAAAAAATAAAAAAAACG
Organism: Caenorhabditis japonica; assembly: GCA_963572235.1. Classification (NCBI taxonomy): domain Eukaryota; kingdom Metazoa; phylum Nematoda; class Chromadorea; order Rhabditida; family Rhabditidae; genus Caenorhabditis; species Caenorhabditis japonica. The sequence continues at coordinate 22,444,740 of OY754343.1, forward strand.
CGCGAAAAATTTCGCATTATCGGAGAGAAAAACCAACGCGCGCGAATAATTTTGGATAGGATTTCGTAATTTTCACGATTTTGCTTTGGTTTTTTTCTACGATAATTTGCAATTATTCGCGCGCCTTTTTTATTTTTTGGGCCTCATTTGAATGCGTTGCGTATGTGCGTCCGGGCGCGTTTACTCACTCTCTCCTCATACCCCAGTGTAAATAAACAAAACGCACAGAGTGTTGAAGAGTACGTCGTGAAAATGCGCTCCACTGCTCACACAGATTTGAGGAAACGCGGTTGTTACAGAGTTGAAACAGTTTAGATTTTCAAAAACGAGGCGCTGGCGAAATATTGTTTAAATATTAAGAATCATGCAAAATATATGAACCGACAAGAAAAAGAGTTTAAAAAAATTTCTGTGGCGCCGCAGTAACGACACTTTGAACATGCCATTTTGCGCGTTTTTTCTCAAGTGACGTGGCAACTTTCCCGCGAAATTTAAATTTTAATTTTCATGTACCTCTCAACACCCCGTGCCCAAAAACGATACAAATATTTAACATTTTATTTTTACAATGACGGGCAGAACATAGAAAGTAAAGTCCTTGAAAGTTGCCTGAAAGATATCGCGCTCAAATTTCAAACGTTTGAACATTTCTACCGTATACCTCTCGTATTACAAACTAAGAAACTATGAAAGACATTTAGAAATACTGTATTTTCGGCAATATCCCACAGCTTTGGAAAATAATCAGTTAGGCAACTTTTGGCTGTTCGAAGTCGATTTCGGGGTGCATAGGACTGGAATTTTACGGTTTGAGCTGATTTTCATGAAAGACTGTAGTTTTTGCGCCAAACTTGCGCCGATTATGTTCAATTAGTCGCGCGCGAGCTCTCAGCGATTTTTTCTTAGAACCACCAAGTTCGTCGGATAATGAAATTATGTTTTCACTTGAAAATTTACGAAATTCGAATCACTGTCTGATTATTCAGGATGACACCATCATTTTAATCCAAAAACGAAGCCTTTTGGTCAGAAAATGACCGAGCCTTAGGGTTTTAAAAGTGCGCCAGGTAGAAGCAATTTTGGAAGAAGGCTGGGGTGCCGTGCCGTGAGGTCGAATTTTTCGAGGCAACTATGAGGGAACGGTGTGTCTCATATTATTGTTCTCATTTAGTGTGCAAAATAAGAGGTTTTTCTGAGGCTCCTGGGAAAAAAATGGCTAAGCTGTGTGTGCTATAGCTAATTATTTGTTGGCTAATAGCCATGTAGCTGCCTATTTCCGTTATAGCCGCGGGAAAAACTTCCCGCGTAATTATTTTAAAATTTGTGGTAAAGACTGTATTGATTGAAATGTTTAAGGCGGGGGGGGGGGGGGGGCAATAGTCGGAGTTCAATTGTTTCCAAAGTTAGAAAAATAATTTTTGAAATACCATATTCACACCAATGGCCCAGCGTGCCTAAGTAAAAAAAATAGAACCACATGCCGGTCTATTCGAATAAATACGGTATCGGGTGATTCCGGTCGGCTATCCGTAAAAAAAAAGAACAGCCAAAATTCGAATCCGCAATGTTTGATTAAATTTGACACGCTTTATCAGTTAAACTTTTAAATGAGACGTTTTCCAATCCCAAGATTTGAAAGCTTTTAAACCGAACTTTTTATTGCCGTCTCAATTTTAGTGCCGGTTAAAGTAAGAACACAGGTGAATTGCGGTGGATGCATATAGTGTCCGTATTTTAATCATGTCGTCATTTTGGTCGGTATATAATAATTTTTTATTTATTTTTGCATGAAAATAAATTAATTAAATTTATATACACAAGCCTGCGACATTTGGCGACTTTTCCCCTGCTTTTTTCACTTTTCTTACAAGTTTTTTTTTTCAAATTTCGTTATTTTTGTGGCTGAATTAGTAAAATGTGTAAACGTTAATCAAACGACGCGGATTCATTAAATATCTAGAGCCTAATTTACATAAATGCACGATATGATTCAAATACGGACACTATATGCATCCACCGCATTTCACCTGTGAAGTGGCGCGAAAATATAAAACCCAATGAATGCATTTTAGTGGGTCTCTGAAACTTTTGCGTCATGGTCTACTGTACCAGGAAAAAAGCTTGAGGTGACAATAGAGCCTGTTGGGAAGCTGCGGAGATCATAAATTTAATATGAGAGAAGGAGTACGCTTATATGTACATGAATGGCACACAAAGCACTATTATCCATATTTCAGAACTCTTCCCAACTCGCGATCTCTGGCTATTCTCCCACATGGTCCCTGTCAACTTTTTGAATCACATGTCTGTTTTTCGGCGTATCATTTTTTCCTGGTACATTACATTTAATTTGTATTTTTAAAAAAAATTTTGCAACATTTAAAGGGTATATCTCTATGTGTTGGACTTGGCATATCAAATACGATTCTCTTCCGTTATCGAGTTCTTAAAAGTGGACGATCCAGTCGGAGTAATGCAATAGTGATGATTTGTTTCACTTATATTCCATCGATTATTACAATTGTAAGTTGAAGCTTAAACTTTTTTTAATTCAATTAACATTCTGGTTCAGATCCTCCCATTCACTTCTGAATGGAATTTTAAAGAAGTCAGTGCATTCACTTATCTGGAACATCCCACTTATAATTTAACAATCTATGAACCGATTATCGGATTTTATAATATTTACTCCTTTCAATTCATTGCTGCAACTTTTCTTCTAATATTTGGTGCATATGCAGTGCCAACAATTTCTGGACTGCTTACCCACCGCGTCATAAATCTGATCAATGCGAATCAAAGCATGTCTCCAAAAACCAAGGAGCAATCAAAAACGTTGGCTTACGTGGGGGTGATCCGGTTGGTAGCCAAGGTTTAAAGAGGAAAATGATTTCAGGGATTGGGTTGTCAAACTTTCCTGCCAGTTGTTTGTTACATACCGCTTCCGACGTTGTATATAATTAGTCAAATGTTCAAAGTAGAGGTTTTGTTGACCGGTAAGTTGATGAGAACGGGGGAAAAGATGAATTCTGGCCTTGTTGTTGAAAAATAATTGCAAACATCACGAGAAACGAATTATTGTCATTTGATGCAATGTTTTGTAAACTAACAAAAATAAAGAGTTGTACACCAGAGATGAGCGGAATTCCGTCTTCCGTCTTCCGTCTTCCGTCTTCCGTCTTCCGTCTTCCGTCTTCCGTCTTCCGTCTTCCGTCTTCCGTCTTCCGTCTTCCTAAAAAACGTCTTCTGTCTTCCGAAAAAAAAAATTTTGTTCCGTCTTCCGTCTTCCGCAAAAAAAATTCATTCATATGGACATATTTATAGGAGAAAAGAAAACAAAAAAAAATTTGTTTGTTTGTTTTTGGTTTTTTTTTCCTATTCATAGATGTCAAAAAAGTCAAACAATGTTAAAAAACGTTAAAAAAAGTTTAAAAAATGTCAAAAAACAAATCCTATTTTTTTTTTTGAAAAAATTTTATCCCGTCTTCTGAAAAAAAAATCTTCTTCCGAAAAAAAAAATCTTCTTCCGTGTTCCGTCTTCCGAAAAAAAAATTTGTTCCGTCTTCCGTCTTCCGAAAAAAAAAATGTGTTCCGTGTTCCGTCTTCCGAAAAAAAAATTTGTTCCGTCTTCCGTCTTCCGTCTTCCGAAAAAAAAATGTGTTCCGTCTTCCGTCTTCGGAAAAAAAAATTTTTGTTCCGTCTTCCGTCTTCCGAAAAAAAAAAATTTTCTTCCGTCTTCCGTCTTTCGTAACTAAAAATTCCTCTTCCGCTCATCTCTTTTGGTATCAAATCTTAAAATTTTAAATCTTTCGAAAATTTGAAAATTTGTTTGCTTTTGAGCTTAAAACCTAGACTGCCCGGTGGCCATGGTCACTAGAAAACACAGGTGAAAAATATTATAATATCAAATTTAGAATTTTTTTAAAAGAAAAATAAAAAACAATTTTCAGAACATCTTCTAACAATTCTCATCTGCTTTCCATCTTTATTGGACCCACTAATTTCTTTCTATTTTATTGTGCCTTATCGATTAGCCATTTGCAACATGGTGCCAACTCGCCGAAAAAAAGTGCCGAATGCAATCAGTGTTCGACAAGTATCGAAAACCAAGCAAATACCGTCCATAATATAATATTGAAATAGAAAATAGTCAAACTGAATTTTATTCAATAAAATACAACTAAAAGAACGTTTCGGATGAAGAAATCAAAATAAAAACGAAGAAAAAAGTGAGTGAGCCCACACAATCCAATGAACGAAAGCGAGACGCTTCTTAATTGGTGTTTAGTATCCCGAGAAGAACGAACAGACAAAAATGGCAAGAAACTATGTACAAACAAGTGATTGGGAGAAAAAGTGATTTTCCAGAAAGATGTGAGATCTGGAGAACAAAAATTGAATAGTTTCGAGAGATCGATGAGGGGAGGGTGGGTGGCATCAAGTTCATTCAGGCTACAGTAGTTGGGCAAAAGACACGTGGCGAGGAGATATCAAAGTTGTTCTTGTAACAAGGAAAATTCGTCGTCAAAAATTGGAATTAAAAGGGGGGGGGGGGGGGGAAAAATAAGAAAAAAAACCAAATACATAGTATGCAAAACAAACTGAGAGAAAAACCCTATTCTTTCTTTAATGCTGATGTGCATAGTGCGTCAATGAGTGTAGGTTTCGAGGTATTAGGTTGTTGTGCCCTTAAAAAGATTTTTTTCGCCATGATGGTGCTAATACTAGATTTAAAATGTATTTACCTCGTTGCGCATAAAGCTTCAAACTTCCGAAGCGTAGTTTCTGCATCTTGCGTGTCTGCCGCTTTGTCATCGTAGTCGAAGGAAAATAACGAGAAATCGTCTGAAAGCGAAACGGATTAAAGAAATGATCATACAAGCTGCTCTACGTATTCTTCTAATGAAACGAGGAAGAAGAGACTCACCTGATGTTCTCCTCCGATCCCTGATGATGGCGGCGGGGACGAGAGAGATAAGAAGAAGTAGGATCCATATCCGCAAGTGTTCTATGCCTATCCTTTGCAAGAGCATCTGTTGTAAACCGACGTCGTTTCGTCGTCGTCGTCGTCGTTGTGGCGTCTGATTGTGGCGACCGTCTTGTCTTTTCTTTTCTTTTCCTTTCCTTTCTTTTCTTTTTTCTTCCCTTTTGGCAGATGAAGTACGTGGTCAGGATTTGGTATCAAAGTGTAAACGAAGACAAGACACTAAGTGTTCTTGGATTTCTGAAAGAAACAATGGCTCTGTGCAATAATAAAAAACAATAAGTCAGACGGGAGCAAAAATTGTCATAAGCATCAAGAAGGCCTAACCTATCACAAATTGATGCTAGAGGTGAAAGCTCAAGCTGGAATAAATAAAACAGCGCGCACATTATCTTCTGTGATAAAGAGGCGGGATGTGAACAGAGATCACGACGTCAGAATTGACCAGCTTTGTGATAGATTAGTACCATGTTTTGGGATCTGTCAATAGATCAGAAGGGGCCGGAAGAGGAAAAAAGGAAAGCTAATGGGAGAACAAAATATGCATTGCTGCTCGATGCGATCTGATAGGATATGTTGGGGGGGAGCAACAAAAAGAAAATAAAGAATAAAGAATACTGTAACGATGGAAACGAAGCGCGAAAGAGGCTTGAACTTTTAGCTGTTACACGATTTGAAATGAATGCAATGCAATGCAGAAAAATAAATATCAATTAATGATATCGGAATATAAGATGAGCTCTGCAACGCATAAGCTCTAGAGAAGGCTACCAATTTTTGGTTAAACCATACGGTTAAGATAATTTCAAGTGAAGAACGAATAAATAATAAATACATTTTCAGTAGTTTTAATATATATATTGTGTTTTCAATAGAGTTGCGACATGAGAACGCGTGACGTGACTCCGCCCACAAATATTAACAATAGTGGCCATTTTTCTTTGCTATTTAATTTTTTTTGTTAGAAACGTTTGATTTTTTGTTATTTAACCACTGAAATTCGCGGATATTGGAAAAAAAATATACGAACATAGAAAAATAGTGCACGATTCTGCAAAAAAAACTATGTACATAATGGTGGGCGGAGTCTCGCGTTCCCATGTCGCAACTCGAATGTGAAACTGAAATGTCCGTGTGGCCACGCACGCCTCCCCCGTCGTCCAATGCGCCACCAAGTTCGTCAGATAATGAAATTATTTTTTCACTCGAAAATTTACTTTTTTGAGAAATTCGAATCATGATCTGATTATTCAGGATGACACCATCATTTTAATCCAAAAACGAGGCCTTTTTGTCAGAAAATGACCGAGCCTTAGGGTTTTAAAAATGTGTCAGATAGAAACAATTTTGGAAGGCTGGGGTGCCGTGCCACGCCCACTCAACTTTTTGCATTTCGTTTAGACTTAATTTTACTGTAGCCGGTAAAAAACTTGAAACGATAATCATTTCATTCAAAAAAACTGTTTTTGTTGTTTGTGTAAACTTAGCCACAAAGGTCACGCTTACAATATAAAAAGATATGAATCTGTGTCCTTACGAGAACAAAAAAAAAGTCGACTGAATGTTGTGATAGCATCCAGCGCAAGACTAAGCCATCTGCTTCTAAAAAATTAGCAGAAAAATAATGGAACATCCAGGAAAAAAAGAATAAGACACCGATAGAAGCTAAGAGGAGAGAACGCGTCAAAACCAAAAAAAGAGAGAGCTCGGGGCTAAACAATAAGAGACACGTGGGGAGAGGTTTGGGAGCACATCCAAAATAATGAATGGCCGGAATCAAGAAGATTATGTTGTTGTATTAGGGCGGAAAACAAAAAAGATAACAGACTGAATAAACTGGCCAGAATGCTCGCTAATCGAGAAGATCCGATAAGTTGGAAAATCGCGACTTTTCAAGGCTTTCAAAATATTATGGAAATCAAATCAAATCCGCCACCCTCAACTCGAAGCATTCTATCCAATTTTAGAATCAAGACACTACAAATGTCTCTGAATCAAATACAAAAGATAATGAAAAGGCGGTGGGAGGAGTGTATCTTTCAAAGTTCAGTGACGTGTGTGGTCAGTCCGAATTCGTCGACGACGAAGTCTCGGGGCGCCATGTTTCCGGTTTCTACTATGTTTCAGTGTCATTTGATAGCTGCTTCTCAATCCATTCCCTTTGTAGTTATCAGATGATTTGGGCACAAAGACACCACAAAGTAGAATAAAAGGGAAGAGAAATCGGCGGAAAAACTATATATTTGAAGAGGGGAGGGGCCGGCGGCCGAAAAATCAAGAAGACAAAAAGGCGTGGTAGTACGATTTTTTTTCTGATCTGTGCAGGAAACTGAGAAGAAAATTAATATGGATATGGTTGGCTTTACGAGAAATGGAAATCAAATGGAAAAGGGTCTAGACGATATGGGCGGGAGGACCCTCGAGGGAAATATGGAATCTGAAAATAGGATGACGACAAGTGGGGAAAAGCAGAAAACAACAGAGAACGCATATACTAGTGCATGTTTTGGCAAGTGCGTTCTAATTTTATCATCATCATCTCAAATGAAGAAGAAATGGAAGAAGAAGGAGTAGAAGAAAAGCTATTCTCATCTACTTTCTCAGCTGAGCGGCCGCCCATTCAATGCCCATTCAGAAACCGGGCCGTAAAGAAAGTGTGTCCCACAAAAGTAATGACGCAAGTTTTCTAGTAATAAGTGTATGGGGACGTGGGAGTTTTCGGTAGGAGCCAATGAAATAAAAGGAGGAGCATTTGAGATGACGAGATACTTTGAAAAAGATATCCTTCTTATTTGACTTCTTGGAAACTTTCACCTAGGCGCCACCAATTTTTTCACTCGAAAATTTACTTTTTTGAGAAATTCGAACCATGATCTCATTATTCAGGATAACACCATCATTTTAATCCAAAAACGAGGCATTTTTGTCAAAAAATGACCGAGCCTTAGGGTTTTAAAAATGCGTTTCTCCAAAATTAACTTTTCGATCATTAAGAAAAACGATCACGTTTAGAAAAGAAACTTTCAAGGTTCAAACCATACAACAAAACACAGATCGTATTCTCTTTCTTTTTTCACAAAAACTTTCTACAATTAAATCAGAGACTGACAAACACAAAGACACTAGGGGGCAATGTTTCTGTTCTTCAAAAATCTTTGTCTTTCTAGTGAATACCGTATACTTGGCAAAATTCCGCTCCCACATAAAGCGCATCATATTGTCTCTTCTAAAAAACGACTTTAATGAGGAACGATCAAATTTTCAATTCAAATAAAATAAAACGATCGGGAGGCAAAGAGCGAGAGATGGTCATGTAAAACAGAAGAAGAAGATGGAAAATAAAACAAATCAAAATATTTAGAAAACAGTTCGCAGGTCAAGAAGAAAAATATGACATGTGGGGTAAAAGAAACAAGTTAAAAATAGACGAGCGTGTCGGACCTGAAATCTGGTTTCCCGACTTTTATTGGTTTTATGATAACCATTATGTTGTCTATATATTGCTTTAACGATTACGGTAATTAAGTAACAAGTACGAAGAACATATGCGTGTAGATCAAAGGTAGAGGCAATTATTTTTAGACTGGCAGTTTTTTTAATAGAAATCTGAAAATTGGAAACACTAAACACGAGGTAAGAAGAGTGAGAGGGAACACGCCTCCCCCGCCTATTTCGTTGGATAATGAAGTTATTTTTTCACTCGAAAATATACTTTTTTGAGAAATTCGAATCGTGATCTGATTATTCAGGATGACACCATCATTTTAATCCAAAAACGAGGCCTTTTGGTCAAAAAATGATCGAGCCTTAGGGTTTTAAAAATGCGCCAGGTAGAAACAATTTTGGAAGGGAAGGCTGGGCTGGGGTGCCGTGGGGAGGGATGAAGAATATTAATATCACAAAAATAAATAGTTTTTCCACAGATTTTTTGTTTAGCAGATCCCAGAATTCGACACGGAAAGAAGCTTTCCAAATCGGGTTACCCCACCTGGAATGACAACGTAAAGCCGCTTCTTTCGTCAGAATTCGCGAGGCTTTTTATAAATATTTTCTTTTGGAAAAAATAAGAACGGGATGACCCCCAAAAACAGTCATAAGCGTTCCGAGAAGGAGAAATGTAAGCACAAACATTTCATACCTACTCAGCAGTGAAATTCACACGTTTCGAATGATTCTAAATCCGGATGTTATTTTAACCTCGTCTGGCTTTTTGGAACCTTTAGAAATTTGTCACCGTCCCGCAAAAAAAAATTGAAATAAAATGTGAGCAAGCCAAGTGGAAATTTTTATTCTCAAAAAGACTTTGACCCGACGTTCTAACATATTTACAACACTGCATTTTTAAGGTGGGTGGAGCTTCTTAACCGGCTAGTTAAAATTTCTTGGAGTCAGGCAAGTGCAGAAAAAAGAAATGAAAAAAAAATATTATAATATTTAAGCCTTCGTGAAATTTGAAAAAAAAAAAACGTGTAGAGTTGATCCCAGTCTAAATTTCAGATCAATCCACAAGTCAGTGTAGAGTAATTTAGAACAGGTGTGTTTCTCTTTTAGTTTTCGGCTCACCCAATCACCTGACAGCTGCTTTTAATATCCAAAGGACATAACTCACATAAGTGTTGAATTTTTGACCTGTCTAACTTTCAGCTCAACATGTTCTTTGTTTTCCGTAATCAATCTTACAATCAGGCACGCCTCCCCCGCCTTCCAATGCGCCACCAATTTCGTCGGATAATAAAATTATTTTTTCACTCGAAAATTTACATTTTTGAGAAATTCGAACCGTGATCTGATTATTCAGGATGACACCATCATTTTAATCCAAAAACGAGGCTTTTTGGTCAAAAAATGACCGAGCCTTAGGGTTTTAAAAATGGGCCAGGTAGAAACACCATTGGAAGGGAAGGTTGGGGTGCCGTTTCTGGCCGGCTTTTTTCTTTTGTTTTATCTTTTCTATGATCTTATGCTCTTCTCATTTATCGCATTTTCATTATCCAAAAACTTCTTCCTCTCTCTCCACTTAATCTCATAGTCAGAGGAAGAAAAGTGTTACATCTCGGTCTCAAAAACCAGCTAGAAAAAACACAGAAATCAACAAGGTATTCTTAAATTTGATTTTGTTTATCGGAACGATGCGATTCAATATGAATCATACGGTAGTTTTATTGTAGTTCTTTTACAGCGTGAAGACAAAGGGAAATGCGAAAAACTTGAATACCGTAATCCTCAATTGCTTAATGTTGCACTTTACGATTTAGGCGTTCCGAGGTTTATGGCACCGAAAACGTCAATTCATATTGTTTTTATCCAAAATCTACGTGTAAAGGACGCGGATAAGCTTGTCGTTGGCGACAGTCTATTCTTTTTCGTTTGGTATCTAACACTTATGATATCATTATTTGAAATCAGAATTCGTCAAACACGTTTCAGCGCGGCTGGATTGGAATTACAGACAGAGAAAATAAGAAGTGAATGCGTCAGACAACACTATTTTGGTAGGATGAAACTGGCGTGATGGGAAAAGAGGGTGTTTCTATTATCGGTTCAATATTCTTGGGAGCGGAGTATAGCCATAGCTTACTGTAGCCGGCAAAAATATTAAATTGATAATATTTTCTATCAAAGGCTTTTGGCTCTTGACCAATGGTAATCTTGACGCATTGTCCACTTTTATTTTTAACTGGCTTTTGATAATTTTTTATTATTAATAAAATCGTGAATATATTTATGGTCTTTTCAAACGAGTTGCAGCATGAAAAAATGAGTCGGCTATCCCTTTTTTGTCTGTGTCTCTTCAAATATCACTGTGTTTGCGTGGCCGCGCACAAATAAGTGGGCGGGGTTTGGTGTGTTCATGCTGCAACTCGATTGAAAACACAATATCTACTTAGAAGTGTTACACCTTGCAAATAAGTAATACTAATTCAATAATTGAATAATTTACGCGAAAATACGCAAAAAAGAAAGTGTAACGCGAGTTGTCCGACCAATTACAAACAGACTTAAACTATTGTGTTTTCAATCGACTTGCGACACGACACGACATGAGAACGCGAATCGAATCGAATCGAATCGAAACGAAACTCCGCCCACTTATTTGTGCGCGACCACGCGAACACAGTGATATTTGAAGAGACGCAGACAGAACGGTGAATGCAGACTTGAATTGAATTGAATTGAATTGAATTGAATTGCGTTTTCATGTCGCAAGTCGATTGAAAACACAATAACAATAAGAAAATTATTAGTGTTGACAATGCGGTGAGCTCGAGAAGAAGAAGAGTGTGATGGTCGTCCCAGAGTGACGTTGTTCAAATTTTGACCCATTTTTTGGGGGTAAAATGTTGCAAATTTTCAAGTTTCGAATCAAATTACCACCCACCCGCTTCTTCTTCTTATTCTTCTTCTTTTTCCAAAATATGACTTCTTCCTCTCTCCACCCTCAATTCACCCACGCATCATCCAGAAAAAAGAGAATGAAGAATGGGGATAGAATAGGATGGTGAACTTCGCACCGATATTCCGGAAATCACGTCAATAGTTCAGCAACAGAAAAAAAATGGTGAAAACATGGGTGCAGAAAAATGACGCTTCATTAGCTAAACAGCTTTTAGGCATGCCATGCCATGCGATAAGGATTTGGTTTAAACCGTGGATATCACCTAAACTCTAAAACAAGCGCTGAAGTATTGATATCATGAACAGATTCACTAAAGTATCTTAAAAATGTTTCTTCTTGATCTGTTAAGCCCAAACCCAGACCTGCCTTTTTGCAAGAAAATGCAGTGGACAAAACACGAACCCGTGACATTAGGATTTGTATTCAAGCGCACTACCGACTGAGCCACAGAGGACAGAAATCTTCACAGAACAGAGTGCGTATAAATGAGTGGGGAAGAGTCGAAGTCGCCAATAGGCGCAGGACTGCGCAGCAGGCTTGTCAGGTAATAAAATATCTTGCCGAACTCAACTCAATTCCTGATTCAATTTACTTCTAAAGATCTCCGCTCGCTGGCTGATTCACAAATGACGTTGACATCAACCAGGTGTATGGCAATAAAACGAAAAAGGGACTCTTGACAACGACGTCGTCTAACATGAAACGTAACACTAAAAAAGCGACAATAAAAAAATGGCCACAAAGTGTGAGTATACATGTGTCAGCAGTACATATCAACAGCTCGCATCCGTCTGCGTCTCCAATAGAACCTGAATCCTGACCCGAAACCCAAGAAAAAGTGAGCAGGTCAATCAGCTATCACATTTGCTCTTTCTCTTTCCTCCTCGTTTCATTTTTTTTGCCACCCGCTGCGAGAAGAAACAGCACACGCACAAAGAACACGAAATTGGCATGATGAAAAAAGAGGGTGGTGGAAAAAAAAAAGGGCGAGGACAAGAGATAAGCTGGAAGAAAATGTGGCGATACTTTTGAGTGGGGGGGGGGGGACAGCACAGAAAGGAAACGAAATGCAAGAAACGAAAAGGTGACGTCAACCCAACCCCTGGGGATTCTGGAGCGGCACGGCGCAGCGATTTGACACAGGGTGTATTGCAGAGTGAAACTGAGCCGGAAGTGAACGGCAAGAAAATAAACTAGAAGGTGTACTGTCGTCTTTACGATCAGATCTGCTAACTTGCTTCGGAAAACTGTTTTGACGGTTTGCAACATCAACACAGATGAAATGCGGTGGAAGCATATAGTGTCCGTATTTTAATCAAACCTGCGACTTTGCCCCTGTTTTGTTTCACTTTTCTAACAAGTTTTTTTTCTTGTAACCGTACTGATTTTTGTGGCTGAATTAGAAAAATGTGTAAACGACGCAGCCTAATATACATAAATGCACGATATGATTCAAATACGGACACTATATGCATCCACATCCACCGCCTTTCTCTAGAGGTCGCGAGATCGAGATATTTTGAGACACACAAACAAACACACAGACTAATCTAAAATTTTCTGCGCAGGAAAAAAACTATTGTGGCATATTAGGGTTTTTGGTGATGGTCAACTTTACAACGGTATAAAACTCGCACGAAATAGAACTGCCTGGAATAAAATTCTACTGAATAAATAACTGCGCAAAATAGACTCACAATGCACTACTTTTCCGACCTGTTTTAGCTTTTTGGTGTCAGTACAGCACAAACAGACGCGGAATTTATTATGAGGTTATTCACGTGAAAAAACTGTTTGTTTTAGTTTTTTTTTCCAATTCAAGCGATGTTGAGAATTGTAAAAAAAATACAGGTAGAGAAACGTGGATACAGCATTGATAGTGAAGAGACACAGAGACTGCCCCCTTTCTTCGAACTCCTCACCTTCTGCGTCTCTTCACTATAATTGCTATATCAGGGGGAACCCCCGTTTCTCTACCTGTATTTTTTGCAATTCTCGACATCGCGTGAATTGGAAAGAAAACAAATATCTTTTCTTTCTTATATAGAAAATTTTAGATTAGTCTGTGTGTTTGTTTGTGTGTCTCACACAAGTTTGCAGTCGACAAAACTCGATCCTGCGATCTGTCGATCGACGTTCAAACGTGCTAACCACTATACCACAAGGGTCACGAGAAAAACAAAAATCAGTAAAAATAAAAAAAAACAAAAAACAAAAAAAAAAGAAAAACAAAAATCAGTAAAAATAAATATTTGACCAAGGCGACTTAGTCGCCACAAGCTGCAAGCTTGTAGATGTATATGAAAATTAATTTTTTTTTTAAACCTCACATTTATTGCGATTTTTGTAGATCAACAGTTTGCAAGAATAGTAAAATTTCAGTGACATCTAACAGAAAACGTGAAAATTATAATTAATCTTAACTGATAACAGTTAAGAATATGTAAACGTTAGGCAACGACCGATTCCACTTCCGGAACAAAAGGAAAAAAGAGGTATTTTCGTTAATATTTATCCTACCCCCATCAATCAAAACCACGTGATCAGACAAACTGCGTAGCGGCTATACTTGAATGATATTCCTCGAAAAGCCACACCCTTATTGAAACTGGAACGGGTGTGTCCTAGTGTTTTTTGAAAGAGAAAGGGCCGCGTCGTGCGGTGCGGTGTACAAATCGTTTGTCAAAGTCAACGTGGTTGAACATCAGTGATAAACTAACTATTAGTGATAAGAAATCAGCGATACAATGCAATAAAATAGTCGAGTATTTAACATTCTTTGAATTTCTGGATTGGATGGACTTTTCATACTTTGTTTTCTATAATTTACGAATCAAATGACGTCACTGATATGATTTAATATGATCAACTTTTCAACGGGTGTGTCCAAATTGGCATTGTAGCCTAGAGGATTACGGTAGCTTGCCAAATATAGAGTGTGACAGAAATAGAAGAAAAAAAAGTGCAAAAGAAGTGAAGCGTAAACATGAGGTGGGTCAACTCATCAAGCGAACTTTTTTGCTGTTGACTAAAACTGTTTTGTTCCTTCCGTTATTTCTGGGAATGAATGGAAGAAATCGAATACTTTTTAACTTTCTCTCTTGTGTGTCACGTCCTACTCCTCATTTTTCTTCCAGCGTGTGACGGTGGCTTCTTGGCCTCTCCTCCTCCTCCTCCTCGAAAAAGAAAAAAAAAAAAAAAAAACAAGACGAAACCGGACGTTACGTAATCGTTTTCCAAAGTGGAGTAGAGATTTGAAATTCGCATAGGAAGTTTAGGAGACGCAGACCCCCTACGAGTTCTTTTGTCCGGAGAGCACACACACACACACGGGACCTCTCCTTTTCTCTTTTCGGTTTTGACGTAATCATTGGCTATTATAAGCGAAACACGTTTTTTGGCGTCCGACGATGAAGAAGACAAGGGGATCCCGTTGAAACGAGGAAATAAGAAATAGAGGAAGGTCAGTATGATTTTCAGCCTCATTGAGTTGAGTAGAGTTTCGGTTGCATTCGCATGACGACAGCGGAAACGATAGAGGAAGAAAACGTAGAGTTCGACCAATTGATCTTTGCATCTGCAAGAGTCTAGTCGGTGCGCAGTACATGTACTAGAAGAGCTAGAGTTCTCGGAAAATTATGGACCGCTTACTATTCGACTAACTCCCTTTTCCCACTGCACGACACCTGGCGAATTTTTAAAACCCTAAGGCTCGGTCATTTTTTGACAAAAAAGTCTCGTTTTTGGATTAAAATGATGGTTTCATTCTAAATAATCAGATCATGGTTTGAATTTCTCAAAAAAGTAAATTTTCGAGTGAAAAAATACACTGTTCACGGCACCCCTGCCTTCCTTCCAAAATTGTTTCTACCTGACTCATTTTCAAAACCCTAAGGCTCGGTCATTTTCTGAGAAAAAGGACTTGTTTTTGGACTAAAATGATGGTTTCATCCTGAATAATCAGATCATGATTCGAATTTATCAAAAAAAGTAAATTTTCGAGTGAAAAAATACACTGTTCACGACACCCCAGCCTTCCTTCCAAAATTGTTTCTACCTGACTCATTTTCAAAACCCTAAGGCTCGGTCATTTTCTGACAAAAAGGCCTCGTTTTTGGATTAAAATGATGTTTTCATTCTAAATAATCAGATCATGGTTTGAATTTCTCAAAAAAGTAAATTTTCGAGTGAAAAAATACACGGTTCACGACACCCCAGCCTTCCTTCCAAAATTGTTTCTACCTGACTCATTTTCAAAACCCTAAGGCTCGGTCATTTTCTGACAAAAAGGCCTCGTTTTTGGATTAAAATGATGGTTTCATTCTAAATAATCAGATCATGGTTCGAACTTCTCAAAAAAGTAAATTTTCGAGTGAAAAAATACACTGTTCACGACACCCCAGCCTTCCTTCCAAAATTGTTTCTACCTGACACATTTTCAAAACCCTAAGGCTCGGTCATTTTCTGACAAAAAGGCCTCGTTTTTGGACTAAAATGATGGTTTCATCTTGAATAATCAGATCATGATTCGAATTTATCAAAAAAAGTAAATTTTCGAGTGAAAAAATAATTTGGACGACGGGTGAGGCGTGCTGTTTCATCTGTCCAAAAGCAAAAAAGAAAAGCGAGATTCTTCCAAAATAGCTCACGTGATTCTATTTTTAGAACAGTTGCTCCAAATTATCTCCACCACAATCGAGTTATCGTTTCTTTTTTTTTTTTTTTTGGATGACGAAAAAAAAAGGGAGCATGTCTGCTAGAATTTTTATTATTATCTATTTTTAATGACGAACATGAGAATGGTCTTTTCCAAAAATAAAACGACAAACCACGCCTCCCCCGTCTTACAATGCGCCACCAAGTTCGTCGGATAATAAAATTATTTTTTCACTCAAAAATTTACTTTTTTGAGAAATTCGAATCATTATCTGATTATTTAGGATGACACCATCATTTTAATCCAAAAACGAGGCTTTTTGGTCAAAAAATGACCGAGCCTTAGGGTTTTAAAAATGCGCCAGGTAGAAACACCATTGGAAGGCTGGGCTGCCGTGCAAACCAATCAGTTTGAGCAGATTAAAAAAAGAAACACGTAGTCAGTATAGGACAACAGTAGGGAGGGACAAAATCAAAACAAAACATGAAAAAGTTGATTTTCAAACTAACCGCCTGATATTCTGGTGTCCGTTACAAAATTCCTCCTCATTTTGCTCTTTTCTCCCACTCCTAAATTCACCAGACCACGTCCCCGCCGAATTCAAATATTCTGAGCTCACACTCATTTTTCAAGACGGGAAAAAAAAACGTTTTGACGAAAAGGAAACGAAGATGTGCACGAAAAGCACTTCAGCTGATAACAAGGTGCGATTGGAGTGGTTAAGGATTCTGAGGTAGCGATCGTAGGAAACGTGTTTTGATATTTGAGCGGGTGAAAGGTGAAGGATAGATAGAATGACGAAAAATATACGGTGATAAATAAATGTGCTGCTAAAAAAACCCATCGAAAAATTTATGAAATTTTGAATTTGGTTCAATGATCCCTGGCAATAACTGATGCATTTTGGACGAAAATCTAACTGCAATCTAAAAAGATAACTAGGATGCGTATAAATTGCTTTTCTGAGCGTGTGCCTTTGAACTGCTACAAAAAAACACCCAAAACATAACTGTGCGAAATACATTCATCTTCTTGTAATGGACCTATTCATAGGATTCGTTTTTTGACATTTCTTAACATTTCTTAACATTTCTTAACATTTTTTGACTTTTTTGACATTTATGAATAGGAAAAAAAAACTTTTTTTTTAAATTTTTTTTTCCTATGAATAGGTCCACAATTTTAAGTGTTTTTTAGAAACCTAAAAATGCCATTTTTATGATACGTTTCAAATTTAAAACTATTGCGAAACTTTTGGAAAAATCAACACGCTAACGGACAATTACCCAAAAAACTCAAGAAATGCTTAAAAACGGAAAAAAAGAGTTCAAAAAATGTTATTAAATGTTCCGATTTTTCTTTTTCCTTCCGAATAAATAAATTTCGCAAGAAAATTTTCGATAAATTATTCCGCACTCCCCCGGTTTCCTTCTTCTATTATGGACCTATTCATAGGATTCGTTTTTTGACATTTTTTTAACATTTTTTAACATTTCTCAACATTTTTTGACTTTTTTGACATTTTTTAATATTTCTTAACATTTTTTGACTTTTTTGACATTTTTTAATATTTCTTAACATTTTTTGACTTTTTTTGACATTTATGAATAGGAAAAAAAACATTTATTTTTTTTCTCCTATGAATAGGTCCATAATTGTAAGTGTTTTTCAGAAACCTAAAAATTTAGAATTTAGAATTTATTTATTATCCGTCACAAATGAATACATTACAAATTAAATCAAAGAAAATAAATATATTGGGATAATAAAAGTAAAATGACCAGTCAGACCAGCAATAGTCTATCGGTCAAGTGTGGGGGGAAAGGGTTTCGAGCGGGAATGAGGCTATGCGCGCAGCAAAAGCCTCCGAATTCAGTCTTTTCGGGAATAATTTGACGACGTGGTTCCACAAGGACAGATTGTCGATTAGAAAACCGTGTGCGGAATTACCACAAGGAGTTAACATGTACGGACTTCTGGATGACCGGGACGCTTTTACACATAGTGGTAGGGACGGAAAGTGACATTCAAGGTTGACAATTTTAAAGTACATACGGAGCACGGATAAGATTCTTCGGTGAAAAGTGGAGATCATGTGAAATTGAGTTAATCTGTCAGTATACGATGAAAAAGACACGTTACATCGTTGCAGTACCCGTCTGGTGTAAAATCGTAGTGGATATTCGAGTTTTTTGGCTTGGGATACTGAGTGGAGATTTAGTAGTTCAGAACCGTATTCTAGAATTGGCTTTACATAAACATTATACAATTTAAAATAAAATTCGGGGGATTTTGAATGGAATGCTCGTAACAGTTGTCTGCATTTTAGTAATGATATGTTAGAAATATTATTTACATGTTTGTCAAATTTCAATTCGTTGTCAATTATAATTCCCAAGTCTCTGATAGAATTTTTTACATTTATTTCGAAGTTATTTACAAAGTATTTGGTGCGCGGATTCTTGCGGCCGAAGTGCACGACCGCCGTTTTTTGTTCGGCCAATTGGAGTCGCCACTTGTCACACCAATCTGCGACGAGGTTGATGCTGTGCTGGAGTGACGCTGGATTGGAGGAAAGTAGCTTCAAATCGTCGGCGAATGCGGTCACGTGGACATCGGGCGGAAAAATTTCGAGTAAGTCGTTTATATACATTAAAAAGAGAAAAGGCCCTGTCACGCTTCCCTGTGGAACACCAGAAAGAACGCTAATCGAGTTGGCTGAGACATAATTATCGATTTTTACGACGGATTTGCGATTTTCAAGAAAAGAACGAATCCATTGACATGCTTTTGCGTCGACACCGAAATTTTGTACTTTTGCCAAGAGAAGATTGTGCGGAACTGAATCGAACGCCTTTTTGAGGTCAAAATAGACGGCGTCAGCAAAACCGCCTTTTTTCGCTAGGATTTTGCGTATTTCGGTCGTCGACTCTAAAATTGCCAGTGTACAAGAGCGGCGATTCATAAATCCAAATTGATTTTTCGAGATTTTACCGTTAATTTGCTTCCGGATCGCTTCCAAGACGATTTTCTCAAACAGCCTGGCAAGTGGGTGAGTCAATGTAATTGGCCGATAATTGCCCGAATCAGTCAGACTTCCTTTTTTATGCAGAGGAATTATAGTGGAAGTTTTCCATTCCGTCGGAAAATGACTACTCGTAAAGGATTCAATAAAAATAAGAGAAAGCGGAACGGTGAGGGCGTGACAGCAACCTTTGATCAGAAAGAAATTGATTTTATCACTTGAGTAACCAAGTTTCGGTTTCAGAGCAAGGATGTGCTTCATGACGTTCACTGGCGAGAAGTCGGGAGATATTTTCGATGGATTTGGCGACGGATACGATGGAAACGCTGGTGACGGAGGCGTGAATGACAAGGAAAACGAACGGATAAATTCACGAGCAATCACTTTCGGATCGGTGACAATTTGGCCGGAAATGGAAAGAGTGATAGGCGGCGGGAGTGGCGAAATTCTGCGATTTATGAATTGGAAAAGTTCACGGCAATTCTTGGAACTTATCGCTTTTTTCTCGTCGTTCGCAAGTTTTTTCTTGATATTTTTTAGCTTACGATTTATCGATTTTTTGTTGAAGTTAGTCTTCAAGCGGCGTCGAAGCCTTCGGCTAAGATTGTTTTTCGACTGGTGCACGGGCGGACGAAATCGACATTTTGGCGTGTACGTTTCTATCAACTCATTGAAAATTCGAAGAAAGTGCGCAAGTTTCGAGTCAGGCGTTGCGAAGAATGACAGCTGACGCTCCCAATTGTATGAAAAAAGATGACGATTCAAAGCCGAGAAATCACATTTCCGGAACAATAGACGATCACGAGAAGCGTGAATATTCATAGGACGCGGATTATGGGCGAGCGAAAAACCAACTGATGAGTGGTCAGAGAGAATCAACGGCGGAACCTGTGAGCAACTCGTGAAGGAACTAGGACGATTTGTAAAAACCAAGTCGAGAAAATTGTTTCGGCCAGACGCGGCTGTTCTAGTCGGAAAGTGTACCATTTGGACCAAATCGTGCGAAACCATCAAATCTTTAAGAGAATCAGGAATCCCATTCGGAATTCTCAAGTCAGAAGACCAAGTAGCGTTTGGGAAATTGAAATCACCCAATATGTAGACATTCTGAACAGAGGAGCTGACGAGTTCGTTAATATTTGAAAAAAGTAAATTTGTTTCGATTGTTGAGCAGTTGGGCGGACGATAAATTAGAATAAATCGGGACTTGGAGGGTGGATGGTCAAAAGCCAGTATCTCACAGAAATGTTGTGAATAAAACTGATCGGAAAGTGAATTTACAAGAATAATAGGTAAGCTGCGGGGGAAAAATACCGCAACACCTCCGCCTCGTTTTTTAGGGTGAGTGGGCAGCCTGTCTGCACGAAGGCATGAAATTGTTGGTGAGGAAGTTAATGATTGGGGAATTAGATTAGACAAAAATGTCTCCGTCACACAAAATAAATCGATATTATTTACAAAGATGCTCTGATGAAGAAGAGTCAAACGTTCTGCCGTTGCGATTGAGCGAGCATTGGATAGTTGACAAGTAAGATTTTTAGTTTGATTAGTTTTTTGAACAACATTTAGTTTACTATTTACAGAACGTGAATTGGACGCGATGGGAAAATGAGCCACCGAGTGACAAACACCGAGTGTCGGACTGTTTTTACATAAAGAAGACGATAAGTGCGAAACACGAATGATGGGAACTGCCGTTTTTGACGAAAAAGAGAATTTTCGGTGGCCGTTTTCCTAGGCGCTTACCGCTGGAGCGACACGCACATTTGAGGATGTAGGAAGAGGACGCGGCGTGGGGGATTGCACAATTTCAAGATCACGAATGTAGAAACGGATTTCGCCAGCCTCGCGGTTAGCTTCGAAAACTTTTTTGCGCAAGTTTTTGAGAACGGAAAGTTCGTCTGGCGTCATATCACGCCTGCAACGAAGAGGGCGCGGGAATTTAGGGGACGACGGGAGCGCACGTAGGGCCTTGGAGAAATTGCGAATAAAATTATCTCTATCTTTTTGGCATTCGAATCTAACTTTTGTTGGGCGGGCATTAATATCCGGATTCCTACATTTTACACGAAATGTTTCAATGTGCTTCGGAAGCGAACAGGCATCAGTTAAAGCGTCGATAAAATACTTATCTTTATCCGACTGTTGGTCCGATTTGTCGTCGGCGAGTCCTTCAATCACAGCCAAGCAACATTTTTTCTCGAGTTGACGGAAGTCGTTGGCGAGTTTGAGTTGGGCTGATACTTTTCCGAGCAGCGGCGTGTTCTTACAAATATCTCTGTACAGCGGGCAAGACTTCTTGATGTTCACGGTGGAGTTGGCGTTGGAGAGTGCTGGAAAGTGCAAATCGTAAGGCGCGGAAGAGTTTCGGAGATCATTGATAATTCTTTCATTTTTGGCATTGGTTTCGACTAGTATTGCGTTGGCAGCGGTCAGCTCGGAGAACGCTGTTTCCAATTTCGAAACTCTTTCCAGCAGAGACATGATTATTGGGGTGGACTGTGATGGGCTGCCTCCGGGGTACTTCGGCGGGCGTCCTACTGCTCTTGCTGGGCGACCACGTTTCGCACACTTCCGACCATCCTTGAGCGATAGTTTCTTCGTCGGTGGTGAATCCACACTGATGTCGGCACACGTGTTCTCGTCCGTAGGTGATGCGGAAGGTGACGAGTCCATGGTAGTTGACATTTCGGATCGAGAATCGGGTGTCACGCGTTGGTCGGGGTCAGCGTACCTTGGTTAACTGGGGTTAAACCCCGTTTGTTTACGAAAAAAACACAAAAAAACAATGCAAAAAAAAGATCTAAACAAACTACCGTATACGCCCCCGCGGCGAGACCACAGCCGCAACACACGAGGGCTCTATTTTGCTTTTAAATATTTCGCAAAATCTGAGTACAATTTCAGCCGAACAATTCCAAAATTTAAACAATTTACAAGACGGAAAAATGTAAAAAAAAGAAGAAAAACTGAATGAAACAATCGCGGAAGATGGTAGCGAGAAATGAAAGGTAGTAGAATATGTTTTCACACAAAACAAAAAAATTGCATCACTTGAGTAAAAATATTATTTTCCATGTGTTCAATTGAGAGAGCTTGCACCCTTGTTTTGTCCTTCACTTGGCAGCTTTGTTTTTTTTTTTTTTTTTCAAATAATGTTTTTGAGAATTGCTAAAACTTGGAATTTTAGAGAAAACGAATTTGTAGCCAAAAAATATTTTCTGAATTGCAGAAAACACGGTGTCGAGGATTTGAAAAGTGGGCGGAGCCGAACTGGATTTTTTCGCGCGAAATTCAAATTTTTACGCATTTTTTATGTTTTTCGGGAAAAAAAAAACATAAGTTCTTAATTTTTTCCCACATGTGTTCCAATGAAATTATAGCTGAGGTATTTAGAAATTTTTTAAGCCCAAAAACGTCGAATTTGGTTCAGCCACCATTTCGAAATAATCGTTTTGAGTTTTTTGGTGTTTTGCAGAATAAATCTTTACGAAAATCAAAGTTTAGGCAATTTTATGGTATTAAAAGATACAATACATACATTTTACAAAGAAAAATATAAAAAAATGCGAGTCGAAAAATGCGCAAGCACCAAAAGTGCGCCATATAAGTTTGCTGGCGCGCCAGCAAATTAGGCTCCGCCCACATTTCCAATTCTGGACACCATAGCTCGAATGAGTGTGACCGTTATCCATTCAACCAGAGTGATCGAAAAAGTTAAATAGCAGCCAAAAAAATAAAAGCATTCAATGGATTACGGTAACATTCATCTCAACTGTGTCAAAATTCGGCACGAGATTCCTCGTGGTAAAGCGGTCATTGCCTTGCTGAAATGAGAGTATTACACGGAGTGACCGAGAGTTAAAAACCAGTGAAATTATTTTAATGGGGTTATTCTCGAAACTAGCAAAAAAGCTAAAATTCGGATAATGCTCTGATCGGTCTGAAACTTGGAGACAACATTCAAAAAATACTCTCAGACATTCATTCCCTGAAAATTTCAGACCGAAACATTGATTTTAAAAAATATCGATTTTTATTTTCGAAAATTTTCAAAATCGATATTTTGGTCTGAAACCTTAAATGATTTCCCAAAGTTTCAGATCAATCGGAGCATTCTCCGAATTTTCGCTGAATTTTTCTATTTTTTGCTTTTATTGCTGGTTCCGTGAATAACCCTATTAGAAAGTTCAAACTGCACGGGGAAGAAAATGGGCGGTTCTTCGATTTCAATTCCCTCAACATTTATTTCCAAGATTCTATTATCTCGCCTACACCAGCGGAGAACATCCAATTGTGGGATAGATTGTTGGGCGCATTCAAAAGTTTCCTTATAAATTATTCACACTTTTTGCAATTCATGATCTGGATGATGATGTGTGTACATATGAAATATAAATGTGGAAACAAAATAAGAGGAAGCGTGGTGTTAGAAGAATCTAGTATAAAAGTATCTGGAAAGTTTATTCTGAATATGTACAAGTAAAAAAAAATGAAACCGGAAAATGAATATTCTAGCAGGACATGAAATTGGAGTAAACTATTTGTGAAAAATATGAATTGACACAAAAAGAGGAAAGAAGGCAATGTCCAAAAAAAGAATGAAAACGTGCGCAAGCAAAATCACAGAGTCTGCGGCGGAATGACGAATTTTCAAAGGAACCGAATTCGGCACTGTCATGGAAACGAAACAAACTTTGTACTGTAGCCTTCTAGCACAAGAAAGTGTGAAACTACGCATAGCGTAAAAGTCTCTACTCTGTCGTTCAAAGAATAAATAACAATGTGATAAGAAACAGTCTACTCTAACAAGTCAGAAAAAAAGGTTATGACCTATCCACCTTTTAACAACTTGAATGGTGAAGAGCCCATTGCCTTTTTCAAGAATGATGGATGGATGGAGTACTTTTTTGCATTTCACTTGAAATGTCCCATCGTTGAGGCTAATTGCAAATGAGTAAGTGTAAGACAAAAGAACGATTTTGAGTGAGTCAAAGCAAAGCAAGCTTTTGACGTAAATCCAATACAATTTGGCATCATGTATAAAATTCTGGACCCAGGTGATTATTATGAGCACCTTCACATAATAGCCGCAAGATACTAAAATTTGTACTTTCAAGAGCTATAAATGACAACAACAAGTTTACAAATGTAGAACATCCTTTTTGACTATCGTCTCAACAAGAGACTCGCATCCTTGGCCGCTTACTCACGAGGATCATCGGCAGGATTTAAATGTGGGCGGAGCCTAATTTGCTTGCGCGCCAGCAAACTTGTATGGCGCACTTTCGGTGCTTGCGCATTTTTCGACTAGCATTTTTTTAATTGATTTTATAATTTTTCTTCCAGCAAAACCTGTTTTTCTTTGTAACATGTATGTATTGTATCTTTTAATACCATAAAATTACCCAAACTTCGATTTTCCAAAAAACTCAAAACGATTATTTCGAAATGGTGGCTAAACCAAATTCAACGTTCTTAGGCTTAAAAAATTTCTAAAGACCTCAGCTATAATTCCATTGGAGCACATGTGGGAAAAAATTAAGAATTTATGCTTTTTTTTTCCCGAAAAACATAAAAAATGCGTCAAAATTTGAATTTCGCGCGAAAAAATCCAGTGGGGCGCGTTTGCTCTGCTCCGCCCACTTTTTTTATTTGACAAGCAATAAGAAACAAAAAACAAAAAAAACAATTGCCTCTCATTTCCGCGCACTCTCTCACTCGATGGTATACGGTCGCACTCATTCAACTGTGTCAAAATTCGTGCCGATATTTTTTGTGGGAAAACAAGACTTTTAAAGGATGATTGACTTTTGCTGGAACGAGAGCGATACCATGCAAGTTTATTTTTTTTAAACAAGGAATTTAACAATCATGAAGTTATTTAAACAAGTCGCAAAATTAAAAACGTAATAATAATAATAATAATATTGCGTATTCCCGAGTACGTGAAATGTCGTAAAATAGGTCTTGACACGATCGGTGAATATTTGTTTTCGAATTTTTTTTTCTTTATTTTTTCACTTAGGAGGTCATTCATGTAAAAAATAACATGATTTTTCCAATTCACGCCTGTCGAAAAATGTAAAAAATTTACAGTATCCCAACCGATCGTGGCGAGACCCATTTTACGACATCTCACGTACTCGGGAATGGATGATAAACTGAGTGTCACGCTTAAATACTTTTATAGTTCCCACTGGATAAATCCAAGTTTCAAAACTATAATTTTTCTAATTAGAATAAGAATTGTTGATAGAAAAAAATCTACGTGAATTCCGGTGCTTTAATTTATTTTTTTTTTTCTTCTGATAATCGTATCCAATTTATTTTTCTATCAAAATTGCACTGCTTCGGAACTCAATTCTGAAAAAAAATTTGATTTTGAAAACAAAACAAAAAAGTATGAACTTGAGCAGAAAAGGGAAAATAGCATCACATGTCCAATAGATTCTGGGAACTGAACGGCGAACACGTGACGATACGAATACGTGGAATTTTCACGAAATAATTCCGTTCATTTCATTGTTTTACACGTTTTACACAGACGTCATTTCAAAGATGTTTCTCGTATTTTCCACTCATAAAGTTTGATGGGGTGAGTGACGTCTTCAGTTTGAAAAAAAAAGTCAAAACATAAACAAAGATACCATGTTTTTGCATAAAAGTCATGATTACAACAAAAGTCGTCATGTGTGGAATAAAAATGTCAGGCCATGGAACGGGAGTTTTTTTTTCGGGAAGAATGAGTACATATTTCCTATAATAAGTGAGTGGGAAAAGTGCATTTTAAAATTGGGAAATAAAAAAGGAAGAGGACAAGAATTGGCTCAAGAATCGATGGTAATCACTTCGCGACCGCTACCACCAATAAACAATACTCGCGGAAGATCTTCGGTTAACACATCAAGGTACGTCTGAAACCCATGTTTGGAATTCACAACAACTGACAGGCAAACTTACCATGTAAGAATTATTAAACGCCAGCCGATTTCTGGGCGGGGACGGCAGGTTGAGAAGAATTAGTTGAGAATCTGGAGAGTTTTCACGGATGACACGATTCAAACGAACTGATGTGTTCATTTTGTGAATATTCAGTTTCATGGCACCTTCCATCTCTTCGTTTGGCGTACCGGAGCGGTAAAAGTCGTCGAATAGGCTTCTGGAAGTATTATAGAAATTTTGCATCAATTATTATTTTTTTTTCCAGAAGCTTCGAGAAACTTCTAGAACACTTTTTGTTGGTGGCGGACTGAATTAATAAACTGGTGAGTAATTGCTAATCAAGCCCCCGTCCGTTGGTTCCAAAAGAGTTCTAGTTGATACCTTCAAAGGGGTTGCTTAAAATATACTCTTGAGTGGGGGATTTATTTACGAATATCACATCGAAATCGCACGAAAAAATTTTTCTGATTTTTGGCAAATTTTACAAAAAAAAAAATTGAAGACCACGGGGAGTACACGACTTGGCATTTTTCACCCGTCTTTCTCATAATTTTTGCATTAATCTTTGGGAAATAATGTAGAAACATCATTTCGTGTTTTCAGATAGCAAATTAACGCGTGTTAATCACAAAAAATAACAATAAAACTAATTTGGAACAAAATTTCTCATACCTTTAATTTTTTTTCCCGTTTTCCAGCTCACTTACTTTTATATTCGAGCAAAAATTTTCACCAGAATATATTCAAAACGTTGAATCGAACAACAGGCAATTATCGATTTTTCGATAATTATGACTAAAATGTGTTTTTGCGATTAGAGCATGTTTTATCGAAAATCGATGATAAAAACGAGAGAAATTACAAGAAAAATAAATATTTCTCGTGAAAATGGAATTTTCTAGGAGCCGCGGCCGCGAGTTTCCTAGGCCACGGCCACGACTTTTTGTGTATTCCTCGTGGTCTTCTATTTTTTTTTGTAAAAATCATAAAAAATCAGAAATTTTTTTTTGTGCGATTTCAATCCAAGACCACCAAGATTACTAATGTAAGTGCCAAAACCACAAGAAAAATAAATAAAAATTCAAGCCACTAACTCTGTGAACGAAGTCTCGTTCTCCTCCAAATTAATAGAAGTGTGAGCGGCCGGTTGACCTGCAAAACTTCTCGTCGAGTCACTATTTTTCATTATCACAGGTCGAGGCTTTCCAGTGTCTTCCAAAAATCCATCGTTAAAATATCCACTTTTACTTCTCCTCATTTCCTCTCTTTCTTTTTGCTTCCTCTCCACCTCTGTCGCCTTCTCAAGCACCTCGTCCGACACTTCCATGTCCAATAAATCAACAATCTGGATTCAATCCCTTTTTTTTTCAGCACTTTTTTTTTGCAAACTCACAAAAAGTTCCGCATCAATTCTCAGCATGTAAATATACTTTTGAAGCCCCGCTTTCATATCCTCTGATTTTGTTGAATCTTGCTCGCTGACTGCAAAAATACGCAAAGTGCACCCTTTCCAAACTTTGTGTTGACGAAGAAGATACGCAATCAGCATCAGAATTCCTCCATCCTGGACTATCCACCAGATATCGATGAACCCGGTGAGTCGCTCTGTGTATTCAGGGAAATCGGTGATTCCTTTTGTCACTATCAAACAGTTGTCATTGGCAGCGCCGTGGATGATTTCTTCTGGAATAACATTTTTGTGGAAGAAAGGAAAACTTGCGACACGACACGACATGAGAACGCGAATCGAATCGAATCGAATCGAATCGAAACGAAACGAAACTCCGCCCACTTATTTGTGCGCGACCACGCAAACACAGTGATGTTTGAAGAGACGCAGACAGAACGGTGAATGCAGACTGGCGTTTTCATGTCGCAAGTCGTTTGAAAACACAATGCAATCAAAAATAAAAATAAAAACACACCTGCAAAAAGTACCAGTTCATCCGCATTCTTATCATTCGGCCAATTCACAAGAATAGTGTTCGGTCTCAATCCTCCGATTCCGATGGACTGGTAAAGTCCGGAAATGGTTCCGTTGATCTGATGATTGTTGTAAAACATTGTCTTTGCAAATCCACGAAGTCTAACACTTGTCATATCCTTTACAAGAGTGGATTTCACATCTTTTGCACGGATTTTATCCTTGTGTGAGTCCACAGAGCCTTTCAGGAATGCACAAGCAATGGCTAAACCACGTCCAGCCTGTAAAAATAAACAGTGCCTGTGTCGACAAAAAGTATGTCGAATCATTGTGTTTTTAATCGACTTGCGACACGACACGACATGAGAACGCGAATCGAAACGAATCGAAACGAAACGAAACGAAACGCCGCCCACTTATTTGTGGGCGACCACGCGAACACAGTGATATTTGAAGAGACGCAGACAGAACGGTGAATGCAGACTTGAATTGAATTGAATTGCGTTTTCATCTCGCAAGTCACGACGTGTTGGAGGCTACGTTTTTGAATTATTTTTCAAAAGCGAATTTTCGCGCGCTACTCTACTCTCGCGTCCCTGCGTCTCCTTCGCAGAGACTTGTGTTGATTTACGAAATGTTATTGTTTCTTTCTTACTTTTCTTTGTTTTTTTTGTTTGTTTCTCATTAAAAAAAATTATGTTTTTAAAATTGTTGTTTTTGAGATTAATGTGATAAATTTTTTTGTTGGAATATTGATTTTAAGTCGGTTTTTTTCGTAAATAAAACAGTTAATTTAAATTCTGAAAAACAAAATACGAAAATTGGGACTTAAAATGCGAAAAACGTTATATTTTGCCAAAAAAAAAAACATATTTGGCAAGGCGCCAAGAGAAATATATAGATGCGCAGAGAAAAACGCAAAAGTGCGCCAGGGCGCGTTTGCACTTTCGTAGGGTCCAGCATGGTGTTGTAAATTTGATAGGATCGTTCCCAAACCATATGCATTTTTTTTCTTCACACGATATTCATTCGGAACTGTAAAACCTACCAAGTGGGCTAGATTTTTTACAACCCGTCGTCAAAAAAAAGCCATACCTTCAACTGTGCTCCAAGATTAAGCATGGAAAGTGCTCTTTTATCAATCATTTCCTTTGACCATTGGCTTGTCAAAAGTATCAACACTTGTGGTCTCCAATTCTTCGGGTGCGGATCTTTATCTTCGACTTTCAATAAACTGTACTGAGCTGTAGAAAGCGCTAGTCCACGCATTCCATCTCCCCATTCTTTCTTGGCTCTGAATTAAATTAGGAAATCAGATACATCATGAGAAAAAACACGCGATGTCGAGAATTGTAAAAAAAAATACTGGTAGAGAAACAGGGATATAGCATTGATAGTGAAGAGACGCAGAGACTGCCTCTGCGTCTCTCCACTATCAATGCTATATTAGGGGGAAACCCCGTTTCTCTACCTGCATTTTTTTTACAATTCTCGACATCGATATCGCGTGAAATGGAAAAAAATAACAACAACAACAACAAAAAAACAGTTTTTGTTTTTCTCGTGAATAACCCCATTACCCTTTCCACTCCACGTATTTGTAAATGACTGCTGTTGCGATACAAGCAATGCACGCAAGAGGAACACTCGAGGCAAACATGATGAAGAAACAGAGAGCGGCTCCTAGTAGGGAAAGTGACCTGGATAAGAAATATAACGTTACAAACCCCTTTTTCAAATGGTCACGTTACCAATGGAAATATTTGAATCTCGGTCTCCAGTTGGGTGACTTCAAAACCGAGTGCAGAACAGCGATGAGATTGACAAACGCGTAACACATTAGGAAGAAGAAATCGAGCACTTCTGCGATTTTGTCAACGGCTCCGAGAAGGATTCCGCATTCCGCAATAATGACAGTTAGAACAAGTCCAAGGAATGGTTCATTGTTTTTGGTGACACGAGCGAATGGGGAAAGAATAGGAATTACGTCATCTTTAGCGATCGATTGCAAGAGACGGGGAGCGCCTGAAAATTACAGAACACTGATGCCAAACGGAACATTTAAATTTTAAAACACTCACTGCAAAGACATTGAAGAGCCGCCCCGAACGTGGAAAGGAAAGCTCCAACAGTTACAACCGCTGGATGTGGCCATGAAAGTGCTGCTACCACCATTGTATTCCCAATCGATCTTCCAAATTTGTCTCGTAAAACGCTTCGATTAATAGATCCCCCAAACAGAATTGCCAGTGCGTAATAAATGACAGAAGTGGTCAACGTGGCAGCTATCGTTCCGACTGGGATACTTCTCTGTGGATCTGCAAGATCTCCGCTCATATTCGTTCCGGTAAAGATTCCAGTGACCGCGGGGAAATAGATGGCCATCAGCATAAAGAACGTGGAGGATTCGTCCTGCACAACTTCTGCAGTTTCCTTTCCTCTTGCGCCGGGAACGACTTCTGTTTTTTCCATGTATTCTGGCCACATGTTATCGTTTAGAGTTTTTAAATTGAATCCGGGGAATGCCATTTGACACGTCATTTTTTTAGAAGTGTAGTGGGTGCAGAAGACGTCATCATCGGCCGACGCTTCGTCGTTATTCACGTCTTTACAAAACACACTTTCTAGGCTGCAAAGATTACTGATTTTACGGGATTTTTGAAGAAAACTATTTTTTACGGATGTCCGTAAAATTTTCATCCGTAAAAAAGCTTTTACGCAAAATTACCACAATATCGCTGTATTGATAACAAATTGCAGTTTTTCTGAAAATTTTGGGGGATTCAGAATGAAGCGGATTAGAACAGCAGAACTGGGGGCAAAACGATATACATTGAATTTTGTTTCTTGCTGTTGCTTTTCAGTACAGTACAGCTCAATCTCCCATAGTTCTATTCAGTGCAGGTTTTGTACCGCCTTACCCCCACGTAGTGCATGTTTTCTGGACTATAGTAGTCATAAACTTAAAAAATTTAATTTGTTCTTGAAACTGCTGTTCTGGCTTCATTCCTTTATTCTTACCGGCTATTTGATTATTGCTGGATATTTGCAGTGTTTAACGGACTTTACGGAGGGCTCTGGGACGTTTCAAAGCAAGACGTTTCAAAACTGGGACGTTTCAAAACTGTGCCACTTCAAAAGGACGGTTCAAAACTTTGAGTGCAATTGTGCGTCACGGTGTACGCACTAGTGACACCATAACACACGCACATTAAATGTATGTTTTCGTTTTTTACCGGCGATTTATTTTATTTAGAAAAACTTCAACCGCGTGTTTTGCATCGGCCAGGCTGAGCAACGGAATTTCACAAAACCGGTAAAAACTGCGCGAAAATTCGGAGAATGCTTAACCTGAACTTTCGGAAATTTATGGAAAAATGCTCAGAAAAATTTGAACCAAAATATTGATTTTTTCTAATACATTGTCATTTTTCTGCTTTACCGGTAAAGGTTCGTTAAATTTATCGGAAAATTTACTAAAGCGTTTTACCGGTAAAGCACTCGACAAAAGACAAAAACATGAGCTCGGCGAATTTGACCAAATTTAAATACCGGCAAAAAATTATTTTTAAAAAAATGCGAAACGAGAGCAAAACGCGTGAAGAGAGTTAAAAAATGACAAAACGAAAAAAGAAAATGAATATTACGTGAAAAGAGTTTAAAACAATGACAAAACGAAAATAAACATTTAATGTGCGTGTGTTCTGGTGTCACTAGTGCGTACACCGTGACGCACAATTGCACTCAAAGTTTTGAACCGTCCTAGTTTTGAAGTGGCAGGTTTTGAATCGTCCCAGTTTTGAAGTGTCCCAGTTTTGAAACGTCCCAGAGCCATGGATTTAAAATAAATTATTGATTTCTTACTAAAGAGATTTATCACAAAGTTGACAAAAATCATCAGTTTCATTGTGCCAGTTGGTTTGGTTTTTGTGCTGTTCATTTGTGATGATTGAAGATTGCAGTAGATGATTGTCGATTGCACAAACTCTTAATCAATACTATCAGTGTCAAACTCAAAATAATAACAAACTTCATCCCATTCATCGTAATCTGTTTTTCAACGCCTCCTCCGAAGCAAGCCATCAGAGCAAGGACTACACACATGAGAGAAACAGGAGCCAATAATTGCACAAACTTAACACCCATAGCAACAATCAGCGCTTGAATCAAAAGAAAAAGAGTTCCATAGAGGCGAAGATTGTTATAAAGACTTCCAAATAACTCCGTGTCGTGGAGAGCTTCCGGACCTCCTATTGCCATTTCAGGCCACAAATACATTAGAATAACTTCAACTCCACCAACAATGTACATAGAAGCTGCAACTGTGTTCGCGAGATAGAAGAGAATTCCAACTGCCGATCCAAACTCGGCTCCAAGATTTCGACTAATGATAAAGTACGCCCCACCAGACTCGACAACTCCATTTGTGGCAACCGCGGATAGTGAGATTGAGGTTAAGAGTGTCTAAAAGAGAAAAACATGAACAAAAATACCAGAGTAAACATACAGACAAGCAACAAATAGCAAGAAGAACCATTGTCCAGGCAACACCAGACATTCCGACTACCCAGAAAAGACGGATAAACATGGTGACTCCAAGAATATGCTGAATGGTTGGAAGATAGACTCCCAGCATTACTCCAAGGTTAGCCTAAACATTTAATAAAAGTTGTGAACACTTTAAAATTTTTTCTCACTTTCACATGCTCCGAAGTGGCTCTTTCCTTGGGACCAGGGGTGGTATAACCCGAAATGAAAGACGCTTGAGTTCCGATTCCCTCATCTTCTTTGTACAAAGCCAAATGGCCAAGAGTCGTCGTGTACTTTCTACTGCCCTTGTAATCCACCGATGTACCGTCTTCTCCAACCGTTTCTATTCGCCCTGAAACGATTAACTTGTTTTAAAAGCTTGGGCAAAAAAAAAAAAAGGAAACACACCTCCGGCTTTTCCCATTGCTTGGAGGCCGTCTGTATTGATCTGCGTCACCGTACTAAAACGGCGCCTGCGAAAAGAAATCAAGTTAATAACATAATAGCAAAATTCTGCAATTAAATATGGTGACCAATTTTTTTTGTTTTAATTTTCTGCGAAATTGTTTTAATTTTCTGCGGCACGGCCTTCCAAAATTGTTTCTACCTGACTCATTTTTAAAACCCTAAGGCTCGGTCATTTTTTGACAAAAAAAGCCTCGTTTTTGGATTAAAATGATGGTGTCATCCTGAATAATCAGATTATGATTCGAATTTCTCAAAAAAGTAAATTTTCGAGTGAAAAAATAATTTAATTATTCGACGAACTTGGTGGCGCATTGGAAGACGGGGCACGGCACCCCAGCCTTCTTCCAAAATTGTTTCTACCTGACTCATTTTTAAAACCCTAAGGCTCGGTCATTTTTTGACAAAAAGGCCTCGTTTTTGGATTAAAATGATGGTGTGATCCTGAAAAATCAGATGATGATTCGAATTTCTCAAAAAAGTAAGATTTCGAGTGAAAAAATAATTTAATTATTCGACGAACTCGGTGGCGCATTGGAAGACGGGGCACGGCACCCCAGCCTTCTTCCAAAATTGTTTCTACCTGACTCATTTTTAAAACCCTAAGGCTCGGTCATTTTTTGACAAAAAGGCCTCGTTTTTGGATTAAAATGATGGTGTCATCCTAAAAAATTAGATGATGATTCGAATTTCTCAAAAAAGTAAAATTTCGAGTGAAAAAATAATTTAATTATTCGACGAACTTGGTGGCATATGCAAAAACTAGGCCGCTGTTTGCTTGTGTACTTTTTTTGGTCAAACAAAATTGGAAATCAGAGAAATTTAAAAACTTGATCTAAAAAAAATTGGTCACCTCTTTAAAATATGATCTACCCACCTGTTGTCATGTAAGTGCAAAGTGAGAAAAAGTCTAAAGTAAGTGAGATAAAAGTGAATAGAAAACGAATACAATGACCACTTTCATCTCTGCGTCTCCACCTCTTGTGACGTGGCACATCGACGCATTCGAAACTCATCGAATCGACTCGAAATTGATAATTGCTGAGCGGTCTCTCACTTTTCCGCGCTCTTTGTTGGCGGTAATTTATCAAAAAATGCGCACGCACTGGCACGCATCTGTCTATTTCTTTCTTTACGCCAAAAAAGTGTACCCACAAAGGGATTTACGGGATATGTCACACATATTTCATGTGTTTGAATGAGGTGAAAAAGTCATGAAACGCATAAACTTCAAGATAAGTTTGACGGAAATATTGGATTGGTGGGTGGAGCGGAGCGGAGCGAAGCGAAGCTACTGTACTGTAATACTGTACTTTATTTTACACAATATTACAGTAGCCGCTATTTGATATGGTATCTTCCGCATTTTTAAAACCCTAAGGCTCGGTCATTTTTTGACAAAAAAACCTCGTTTTTGGATTAAAATGATAGTGTCATCCTGAATAATCAGATCATGATTCGAATTTCTCAAAAAAGTAAACTTTTGACTGAAAAAATAATTTCATTAGGGTAGGCGTTTATTGTCGTTAACAATATATTTTTTTTGCGATTGGTGTGTCGTTTCCGTTTTTTAACTTTAAGTTTTATCTGTTCACGATCAAAATTCAGTTACGACGCTCCGATGTTCCGCTGGTCGCTGCTAGATAACTTTGAAACTGATCTCAATGTTATCAAAAGAACAAAAATTTGCACTTTCATGAACAACTGGTGTTTAGCTACTCCCACTGTTTTCACTGCCACTGACAGTCTTAAAAACAAAAAGAAAAGAAAAACAAACAAACCTTGCGTTCGACATGACAGTTCGCCGTAGATCCTAAAAATTCAAACTATTTCTCTTTTACTTTGTAACTCAACTCAAATTTCTCAAATATCAAATAAAAATCAGAAAAAAAAAGAAAAAAATTGTTGTGACGTCTCGAACAATACATCGAATGAATAGAAACTCTTTCTTTATTTTTTTTTTTTGCACGACTCCTATTATTCATTGTTCGTTTTTATGCAAATGACGGGAAAATAGTTTGGAAATCAAACGATCTTATTTTCTTATTTTCCAGCCTCATGTACATATTTTTAGACCGGAAAAGACAGAAAAAACCAATGAAACATACAAAAAAAAAGTGTTTGATTCAAACGATTTGCTGTTTTTTTTTGTCTCGCTGACTAGTGAGGTTCAGTCAAAAAACCGGATGGATAGCTGAGAAAAAACAAATTCATATATATGGTATATGTATATCCAGTCGTTTTTTTTTGTTGTTGCAATGGGTATACAAATGGGCGCATGTTTGTTTCACAATTTGAGTGGAGGGTTTTATGACACAGTGTTTTGGGATTAAATACAAAACATGTACCGAAAAAAAAAGTTGAAAGTTTTTGCGAGTTTAACAGGGAATTTAAGAGTTTTTAATTAGTCTGGTGTAGTCTCAGAAATGAGGCGAATGGGCTCTATTAGTCATTTTTTGAAAATTATCGTGGTCGGGATAATTAAGAACACTTGGATAAATTCTGAGCATTAAGGCAGGACACGGCACTCCAGCCTTCCAAAATTGTTTCTACCTGGCGCATTTTTAAAACCCTAATTGTAAGGCTCGGTCATTTTTTGACAAAAAGGCCTCGTTTTTGGATTAAAATGATGGTGTCATCCTGAGTAATCAGATTACGATTCGAATTTCTCAAAAAAGTAATTTTCGAGTGAAAAAATAATTGCATTATCCAACGAACTTGGTGGCGCATTGGACGACGGGGGAGGCGTGCTGGAGTTTTACGTTTACAAATTTTACAGTTGTGCCAAATGAAATGCATAAACCCGAATTTAAATGCAACTAGCCTTTTTCAATGGCTATTAGCCTTCGCGTCAAAAATGTCTTGAGTTTTTTGAAGAGAATAGTCATCGGAAACGGCTAAAAGCCATCAAACTCTAGACGATGGCTATTAGCTGTTTTCAATGGCTATTAGCCAACAGTTTCCTGAGTTAATTTTTATGGATTTCGTAAAAGTTATTGCGCTATTTCCTGCAGTTGGGTAAGAAAAAAAATTTCTAAAAATCATCCCGGTACTGCAGAAGTACACAGGTGAAATGCGGTGAAATGCATATAGTGTCCGTATTTGAATCATATCGTGCATTTATGTAAATTAGGCTCTAGATATTTAATAAATCCGCGTCGTTTGATTAACATTTACACATTTTATAAAAAGATATTATATACCGTCCAATGGACCAAAAGGACGACATGATTAAAATACGGACACTATATGCATCCACCGCATTTCACCTGTGTTGATTTTTCCAGTACATCGGAATTTATCCAAGAGGATTGCTGAAAAAAACTCATCTTTTTTTGATGTTAAATAAATACCGAAAAAAATATAAATATCGCAATTTTGTTTTTTTTTTTTTGTTGTCTGCAATTATTGTTTCGATTTCAAATATTTAACCCATATTTTATGTTCACGGAATTCTTAAACGGTATAAATATTTTACGTCCGGCTTTGCTGAGAAAACAAAAATTGAGCTGCCAAGAAAAATTTTGTGAAACCTTATGGACCTATCCACAAAACCGAAAAAAAAAAGAAAAAAACGGAAAAAATTGCGGGAAAAATCGGAGAATGCTCTGATTGACCTGAAATTTTGGGAAATATTGGGAAAAGTTTTCCTGTACACGCTCAAAAAATTTTGGACCAAAATATCGATTTTTTCTGAAAATTTTTAAAATCGATATTTTCGTTCAAAAATTTTTGAGCGTGCACAGGATAATTTTTTCCAAAATTTCCCAAAATAAAATGATTTATTCCAACACAGTCTATATTGTTTATATTTTCCTGTTCTCTAACATCACATAACAATCTGATCACTGGGCGGACCCAGCCACTACTCTCATTAGTTTATGGTGGATGAGCACAGAAAAGAAAAATGACCGACCCCTTTTTTGCTTCGTTCAACACCTCAATCTAACTTTTCGTGTGCAAGAGTTCATGAGCTCACCGAGCGCATTTTTTTCTACGTTTCATGGTAATTTCGTTGTGAAAAGAGCGTGAGAAACTTTGGATAATTCTCATTTTCTCGGTATTCTTTAATTTCAGAAATTTTTTTTCTCTGTCTACTGCAATTATTTGAACTTGATTATTTGATTATTCCAATCCAACTAAAGTGAGCCATGGCTGAACGAACCGAGTATTCAAATCGATTTGTTCCCTATGTGAACGTCTATTTTCAATTTTTCCTATTCGCCGGTTTGACTTTTCAAGTCACTCTTATCTACCTCATTCGCACAAAATCCCCCTCCAGTTTAGCTCAACTCAAGTATTTTTTGTATAATACTTCTTTCGTGCAAATTTTGGAAATCATTGTTACATATTTTATGCAACAAAGGCATGTCCTTTTATAGCGTCTAATTAAATGTTCAAGAAACTTCTAGGTCACTTCCAAACTCTTCAACTTTTGCAGTCCTGGCAAATGGACCATGCCGGAAATTTGGGCCATCGGTGTGTTTTGGAGGCTATCACATATTTATGGTAAACAACACATTGAAGAAAAAAACGAGAATTGATTTTTAAGGGAATAACACTGAGCGTGGCGATCTCCATTTCAAATACAGTGCTTTACAGATTTTTAGTGTTAAGGAGAAGAGGAATTACTGTACGGCACATTATTTACATTATCATTGCTTCATGGACTCCTGGCATATGCGCAGCGGTAACAAAATTTAAAACTAGTTTTCATTATTTTCATTTTCTCAGATAATCCCTTTCACTGACACCTGGGACTTTTCCGCGGTATTTAACCAGACATATCTGGAACACCCAACTTATGATCTCACCTACTATATCCCATTCTCTGGCTTCTCTAACATTAACAGTGTCCAATTCTTGACCACCACCATAATTTTGGCAGTTGGAGCCTACGGGATTCCCTTGATATCTTTTATACTCACACGCAAAATTTTGAAGCTAATAAGGGCTCACAGCAGTATGTCTACACGCACCAAAGCACAGGCAAAGACGCTAGTTCATGTGAGTTTAAGGGGGGGGGGGGGGGGGGGGGGGTGAAGCATCTCTAATGTGCAAGGGATTGGAAACAAATGACATCTTGTTTTGCAAGCAGTTTCGACATGATTCTAATATTTAAAAATAGAAGTATTGTAGTGGGGAAATTTGAAAATAATTATTTTTTTATTACAAGAAAACATAAATTGATGCTCGCTCAACGCGAAGACTGGCTAAAATGTTACAGTACGCACGGTGTTCAGGATTTTAAATATGGGCGGAGCCTAATTTGCTGGTGCGCCAGCAAACTTGCATGGCGCACTTTCGGTGCTTGCGCAAAACTCACTTTTTAGCTCCGCAATGCTAAAAACGATTATTCCGAAATGGTGGCTGAACCAAATTCGACGTTCTCAGGCTTAAAAAATTCCTAAAAACCTCAGCTATAATTCAGTTGAAGCACATCTGGGAAAAATTAAGAATTTATGATTTTTTTTTCCCGAAAAACATAAAAAATGCCTTAAAATTTGAATTCCCCGCGAAAAAATTCAGTGAAACGCGTTTGCTCGGCCCCGCCCACTTTTCAAATCCTGGTACATGTATTTTTTTCTTTTTCTTTTTGTTCATCACATGCATTGGAAAAAAAACACCACGAAATAACAGTTTTTTTTTCATGCATTTTTAATTTTTGTGTTAAAAAACGTGGGAAACTCTGATCTACGTCATCAAACATCTTTCCTTTCAAAATAGAGGCTGAAACCTTTAAAATGTAGGGTGAAGAAAAAAAAAAGCTTTTCTGAAAATGTGTTGTTTCGTTCTTTGAAAACTGGGCAACATTGCAAATTGTTCTCCCGTGTCTTAAAGTACAAAGTAGCCAATATAGGAGACCGTGATTTTGTGTAAAAGCATTGGCTATCGCACGGTGTCCAGGATTTGAAAAGTGGGCGGAGCCGAGCAAACGCGCTCCACTGGATTTTTTTGCGCGAAATTCAAATTTTTGACGCATTTTTCATGTTTTTCGGGAAAAAAAGCAAAAATTCTTAATTTTTTCCCAAATGTGCTTCAATGGAATTATAGCTGACGTCTTTAGAAATTTTATAAGCCTAAGAACGTCGAATTTGGTTCAGCCACCATTTCGGAATAATCGTTTTAAGTTTTTTTGGTGTTTTTGCAGGATAAATCTTTACGAAAATCGAAGTTTAGGCAATTTTATGGTATTAAAAGATAAAATACATACATTTTTAAAAAGAAAAACAGGTTTTACTGAAAGAAAAATAATAAAATCAATAAAAAAAATGCGAGCGTCGTATTTCCCACATTTCCAATCCTGGACACCGTGTATCGTGACAAAAAAAAATTCAAAAATACAACATCTTTAATTTTAGGGTCTGTCATGCCAGATTCTGATCCCACTGCTCTGCTACATTCCCATCTTCACAATTTATTCCTACTCTCAAATCAAACAAACCGAGAACATTGCATCAGAATATCTTTTAACAATTCTAACATGTATGCCAGCTCTCATCGATCCATTCATTTCTTTCTACTTTGTGGTCCCCTACCGTAACGCTCTTCTTCAAGTGGTCACTAAGCGAAGAGAGGAGGAAAAAACGAGCGTGATGGCAGTCGCCTCTACGCTATCCGTCAGACAAATCACAGTGAACACTCATTCATAAAAAGGTCAATAAATAAAGTAGAATTAACTCACCTGGAAACCTCCCATGGTTCCGGATGCCGTCGGCCAAACGGTGCGAATAATGTGTGTCGATATAATAATAAATGTACAAAAGTTTTGACAGCGTTAGCCGTTTTGGCGTCACACACACACACACACAAACACAATAACTCACGACGCGATTGGAAACGATTATCCAGTCGGTCGGCGGATTTCCGTAATTTGTGGGAGCGGGACGAGAGTGCGTGGAGAAGTGCGAGACGTAGACATGTGCCGAACACAACAGGCCATTTTGCGAAGCGAAGTTATGAAACAGTTGTGATGCACTCACTAATCGCCAAAATACAAATACATATACAGTGCGTAACATGCATGGTACTGCGTTTGCATGTGAAATGCGGTGGATGCATATAGTGTCCGTATTTAAACCAGTGATAAATTCGCGTCGTTTGATTAACGTTTACACATTTTACTAATTCAGCCACAAAAATTACGAAATTTGAAAAAAAATAACTTGTAAGAAAAGTGGAAAAAAAGCAGAGGCAAAGTGGCCAAATGTCACATTTATTTTAATGCAAAAAATAAATTAAAAGATATTATATACCGACCAAAAGGACGACATGATTAAAATACGGACACTATATGCATCCACCACATTTCCCCTGCAATAACCAATATGTGACAAATAATGAATCTTTACGTTTTGTGAATATTAACTTAACTTTGACAGTGTTGTCCTGGGGTAAGTTTGCATTCTGATTACGATTTTCAAGGTTCCAAGTCTTCAGATTGAATGCAAACGCAGTACCATGCATTTTTGGGGGTGCGCTTATACTTATGTTACGCACAGTACATAAAACTGTCCAGCTCACAAGGGAAGTCTTTTCACAAACCATATTGGAATTCTCTGAAACTTGGTGGGCTAATAGAACCTATTTCTGGCTACCGCCTCAAAAAAATTTAGCTGCCGAACTTCAAAAATAAAAAATATCAAAAAAATGTTTACCACCAAAGGGTTCGAACCCGTGACTTTTCTCCTGCTGCCCCGCACTCTACCACTGCGCCTCCCTTTCGTTGATTTTTTCACCTCTGGAGGGTCGTGATAAAAACGAGAGAAGTGACGGAGGGAGGAGCCGGAACTTTGGAGCAACTTTTTGAGCTTATTTTTGAAGTTCGGCAGCTAAATTTTTTTGACGCGGTAGCCAGAGATGGGTTCTATTAGCCCACCAAGTTTCAGAGAATTCCAATATGGTTTGTGAAAAGACTTCCCTTGTCAGAGTACACCCAGTTTTAGATATTAGCAGTTGGCAAACTGACAAGAGCAGTGACACAAAAAATACAGGAATGGTTGTTTCTTCATGCTCTGGTCCCCAACACCAAATCAAACCACTTCTGGACAAACTTCGTGAAACACTTTATTAAAATAAACTATTAGAAGCATTACAATCGAATATATACACATTTAATATTCTCAGTACGAAGCGCTGCAAACGCGCTCCCTTCGCACAGTGGAGGACGCGGCCATGTTGGCGACGAGAGAGTGCAGAAAACTGAGAGACCCTGGCCGATGTTTCGCTCTGATTTCTCTAAAACTCACTCCAAATGCATGTTCAGTTTGCAGCGTTTTATACCGAGTATATTAATAACAACAAAACAAAAAAAAATTAGTCTGTTTATGACAAATTTCATAAGCGTTTATATTTCGTAATCCCGTAACTCGGAGGGTTCGGGGGATGAGGTACATGTTGAGGGCAAACTATTATTTCCCACTGGGTATATCGTACCTCTGATCAAGATATTTTCCCACTTTAATCTTCAGAAACTGACATTATAAAAAATTCTCTCGGGGAAATAAAAAAGTACGAAATTATTGGTGAGGGATTATCGTTTACCATCAATTTGTCTCGTCGCTTGCACGATTTCTGTTTCAAAAGTTCGTTTTCGTTTGCATGAATTGGCACACCGCCAAGATTTGTTCAACGGGGCGCACTTTCGTAATGGTAGTCGCCAGCACGTAGCATGATTTTTGCGCTATGGATACATACTTGTTCTATATATTTTTGTAATCTGGAGAATGGAAAACTCTACGTAGAAAGTTTCATATTTTCTAAATTCTGGCAGTGTTCTCTGTCGTCAGCCTGAAGTAATATGAGTAATCGGCATTTGAACGAAAAACAATCTACTTCCAGTTATGAAAATGTGCGTTTCGGCGGCACAGTCAACAATTAACAATCTACAGGGTGGCCGATAAGTATAGGACGTTTTGAAAGTGCTCCCATTTTTTCAATTTGAGGATTTTTCGAGAACAACCTTTATTAAACAACAAAAAATAAGCAGAAAATTTGATTTTACAAGAGAATTTCGAAGTTGGATCCACGAGCTTTGACACAGGCTCTCAAACGTTTCTTCACCGAATTGACAGTGCGCCGCCGTCGATCGAAGCCCATGCTACCTCGAGAGCGGCCTTCAAGTCATCGACAGTAGCAAAAACTTTTCCCGCGATCTTCCCTTCCAACATGCCCCAAACGCTGAAATCCATCGGATTGAGATCCGGGCTGGAAGCAGGCCACAAGTTCTTGTCCAGGAATCCAGGGAAATGCGCCTCCAAGACGGCCAATGTCGATCTCGAGCCATGGGACGGTGCCCAGTCTTGTTGAAGGATAAATGGACCACCAGCAATGTGCCGACAACGTTTCGAACCGTCGAAGACGAAATTTGAAGGCGTCGAGCGATCTCAGCACTTCCGAGGCCTCTCTTGAACAAGAGTTCAATGGAAGGACGATGAGGAGAACTTTTCATAGCTCGGCGATATGGAGAAGTGAGAACAAATGACTGAGAAGCTTACTTATATAGTCTCTGGACTTTCGAAAAGTTTCGAAATTTTTCGAAAATATCCCTTGGCACCGTGCCAGGGAACGCTGAAAGCGAGCGTCCTATACTTATCGGCCACCCTGTAGTAATTATTAAAAAAAAACAGATGTGAATTTATGAAAAATGAAAAGAAATAAGGAAGAAAAAAAAACTATCGCTACACTGAAATGACCGCGAGGAATATGAATCGTCACGATTTTTGACACAGCTGAACTTAGTGTGACCGTAACCGGCTATTTTAAATATATAAAAACCCAGGCGTCCGCACTTGCCTTTTTGCAAGAAAATGCAGTGGACAAAACACGAACCCGTGACATTAGGATTTGTATTCAAGCGCACTACCGACTGAGCCACAGAGGACAGAAATCTTCACAAAACAGAGTGCATATAAATGAATGAGGAAGAGTGGAACGTAAAAAAAAAGAATGTGGCGACGAAGTCGCCAATAGGCTGAGTGGCTCTGGGACGTTTCAAAACAAGACGTTTCAAAACTGGGACGTTTCAAAACTGGGACACTTCAAAACTGGGACGATTCAAAACCTGCCACTTCAAAACTAGGACGGTTCAAAACTTTGAGTGCAATTGTGCGTCACGGTGTACGCACTAGTGACACCAGAACACACGCACATTAAATTTTTATTTTCGTTTTGTCATTGTTTTAAACTCTTTTCACGTACTATTCATTTTCTTTTTTCGTTTTGTTATTTTTTAACTCTCTTCACGCGTTTTGCTCTCGTTTCGAATTTTTTAAAGGGTAAAACGCTTTAGTAAAATTTCCGATAAATTTAACGAACCTTTACCGGTGATTTATTTTATTTAGAAAAACTTCAACCGCGTGTCTTGCATCGGCCAATGGCAAAACAAAAAAAGAAAATGAATAGTATA
The DNA here is from genome assembly GCA_963572235.1 of Caenorhabditis japonica. Taxonomy (NCBI): domain Eukaryota; kingdom Metazoa; phylum Nematoda; class Chromadorea; order Rhabditida; family Rhabditidae; genus Caenorhabditis; species Caenorhabditis japonica. Next base: position 22,488,075 of record OY754343.1, read on the forward strand.
ATGGATTTGTGACGGAGTGACTTTTCACGTGAAGCTGGGAGACGAAAAATCTCTTCATTTCTTCAGTTATTTCTTCATTTTTTCGAATAAAAATGTGAAAAAATTGTCACTCCGCCACGAATCCACTATACGCGAAAAGAGTTTAAAACAATGACAAAACGAAAATAAACATTTAATGTGCGTGTGTTCTGGTGTCACTAGTGCGTACACCGTGACGCACAATTGCACTCAAAGTTTTGAACCGTCCCACTGCACCTTGCAGTGGGAGACTCGCTTCAAAAACCAGAGAAATTGGTCAATAGAGCGCGCGTGCACCGCGTCTGCGTCTTGTATCTCGGCACACTCTCTCGCTCCCTTTTTTTGAAAATATGTTTTTCAGAGCATTAAAATGCATTTTAAAGTATCTTCTCGTTTCATTTTTGGAAAAATCTATCTGTTAAAAGGTAGCAAATTTTTTTTAGAGTGTTTTTAAATCAAATGTTTTGGAAATTGGCCGATTCTTCCGTGCACTCTATCGATTTTTAGTTATTCTTCTATTTTCGCAGGCATTTTTTTATCCGAAAATTCATATTTTCTATTTTTTCCCTTTCAATTAATATTTATTTTGTCTGAAATTTACAGTTTTACGTGCGATTCAACGAAAACCGGCCTTTGGTTTGGCGAGAAACCATAATTGTACAATTGTAATGTAAAACTTACGAAAAATTGTGCGAAGATTACTTTATCCCATTTCTTTTTTAGCTTAACTTGAAAACTGATATATCAATTATTTTTCTTATGTAAATCGCTAAAATCACATACAAATTCAATTTTTTTTCTTGTTCATTGTTGATTGAAGTGTCAAAAAGTTTTTGAAAATTAGAAATTTTTGTCGATCCCGTATTCTAGAACGATCCTAGACTCTAAAAAAGATTTGAACACCAAAATTCAAAACTATGGCTAAAAAATGTCGGCAAAAAAGAAAGAAAAACTAAAAACAAGTAATTATTGGCCAATTTTGATAAACTTTGTTTTAAAAACATTCTAAAAATGTTTACTTCCATTCAACTGAGAGATTTTTGAAAAAAGGGAATGAGAAAATGCTAAAAAATGGATTTTAATTATCTGCTTCGAAAAAAAGTGAGCGAGAGTGTGCGCCGAGATAAGAGACGCAGGCAGGCGCGGCGTAAGTGCGCTCTATTGCCAATTTCCTCTGAATTTTGAATCTAGTCTCCCAATGCAAGGTGCAGTGCGTCCTAGTTTTGAAGTGGCAGGTTTTGAATCGTCCCAGTTTTGAAGTGTCCCAGTTTTGAAACGTCCCAGTTTTGAAACGTCTTGTTTTGAAACGTCCCAGAGCCGGCTGAGTCAGCAGCCGCGCAGGACTGCGCAGCAGGCTTGTAAATAAATAAGAACTGTAGCTTAATATACATACACAATATAAGTAATGATAACTACTTTAAGAAACAAGAAAAAGTGTTTTGTTTTGTTTTTTTTTGTTTGTTCTTGTGCTTTTACGTTCCAATAGGTGGTTATAGATTGAGAAACACAGAAAAAGCAAAGGCAATTGTTCTAATTTTTTGAAAGCATTTTTGCTTTCTCCATTTTTATTTATTAACGGTCAAACGCGCTCCGCTAAACTTAACACTTCGTGATTATTTCATCTTTTTGTATAAATTCTACGTGCAAAGAAAAAATTTTGGCATTCTCATTGTCAGTACGGAGCGCTGCAAATTTGCTCCCTTTGCAAAGTGGCCACGATGGCGACGATGGCGACGAGAGAGTGCATCAAATTGAGAGAGTGTGGCCGATGTTTTGCTCTGATTTCTCTAAACCTCACTTCAAATGCATGCGCAGTTTACTGTGCAGTTGTAGCGAATTTGCTGAGCTCGTTGAAGCAGAAATAATAACATGAAACATTCTGAGCATGCATGAAAGTGTAGGTGGAGATGGCTCTTCTCTAGATGACGTGAACATCTTCTGGCTCTGATGAATTCCGACAATGAAGAATCTCCAAGAGAATTCATTCCTTTATGAATTGAGTTTGCCTATTAATCTACATTATTCTTTTTGAACTCTTTATTAGTTGGTGATTGAACTTTCTATGTGCGTTCAGCCATACCAATTCTTTGAAAAATCAGAACTTGTCAATTCATTCCAATTAGCAATATAACCATAGTGATTAAGTTAGTCTGCATATTCTTCCTCTTTTTTGCCCCCCGGAGACTTTTGGTTGTGATCATGTCTGACGCTCGACTAGAAGCTTTTCAAAAAAATAGACAAGAGACCGCCCACCTCTAAATTACTTTTTGTTCTATCTCTACCCAAAAGTAAACATACACAACGACGCATCGGAGTGTGAAAAGAGAGAACGAAGAGCGAAAGCACGCCTTCTTGTGGAAAGTGTGAGAATATTATCAGTTGGAATATCAGTTGGCGATTCATTCATTTTTTTTATTCGTTCCTTTATTTCTCACAGGTGAAAACAAAACTAAACTAAATATTCTGCGTCATGACTGACTCAAACCGTTACGTGTTTTATTTTGATGTTTACTACTACTTTTATTTCATTGTTGGACTGTCGGCACAATGTGCCATTTTGCTGCTCATCTTAAAAGTAACACCGCCAAGTATGGACAGTATTCGCTACTTTTTGAACAATACGTGGATTGTTCAATTTCAAGTTATCATTCTGTCATTTTTCACTCAGTCCAGGTACATATGTATTTTAGCTTTTTTATATTGTGCATGAAAGTTTACAGTAGGTCGTAACAACATCAAATACAAGCCTGCTGCGCATTCCTGCGCGGCTTTACGTTTTACTATTTTTCATCAACTCTGTTCTGCAAAGATTTCTGTCCTCTATGGCTCAGTATAATAACTTTTTATTTATTTTTTGCAAGCCTGGGACATTTGGCGGCTTTCCCCTGTTTTTTTTTTTCAAATTTTGTGATTTTTGTGGCTGAATTAGTAAAATGTGTAAACGACGCGGGTTTATTAAATATCTAAAGCCTAATTTACATAAATGCACGATATGATTCAAATACGGACACTATATGCATCCCCCGCATTTCACCGGTGGTAGTGCGCGTGTTCGTGTGGATACACGCACAGACCTCCCGATCTGGGTTTTTATATATAAGAAAGATTTCACAACTCGTATGAGCTCTGCGCAAAAATTTGTTTCAGATGTCTCCCCAACTCTACTACTTACGCAGTTTTGCCACGTGGACCATGCACTCTTTTCGGTCCCAATGCCTGCTTTGCCGCGTATCACATTTCACTGGCAGTCAGCATGGGTACAGCTTTATCGATTGCTAGTACAGTACTCTTTCGTTATCTACTGCTACGATGGCATGGATTCGAAAAACGTCACTATCTGATGATGATTGCGGCGTGTCATGTTCCAGTAGTGTTTCTTGCGGTAAGTTGAAAAGAATATCAACAACAAAAATATAGTGTTTTCAATCAACTTGCGACATGAAAATGTCTGCATTCACCGTTCTGTCTGCGTCTCTTCAATTATCACTGTGTTCGCGTGGTCGCGCACAAATAAGTGGGTGGCGTTTCGATTCGCGTTCTCATGTCGTGTCGTGTCGCAAGTCACTTGAAAACACAATAAGTTGTGTTAAAAAATACAAACATTTTGTGACTCAGGTTGTCCCATTTTTGGATCGTTGGAACTTCCCAGAAACACGACTTCACACGTACCAAGAGCATCCCACGTACGATCTTTCGATCTACGAACCATTCCCCGGATTTGTCGATATTCAATCAATACCATTTTTCACTGCAACTACCGTAGTGGCAATCGGAGCATACGCAATTCCAATCGGCTCATTTTTCATCATATTCTCAATTTCAAAACTCATCAACAGACATAAAAGTATGTCAGATAGAACGAAGATGACAGCAAGGATGATGGTTAAAGTACGTTGTCCTTGTGACGTACATAATACTCTTCATTAACCAATTGGCTTTCAGGGACTTTCACTGCAGACTATACTCCCATTGGTCTGCTACACACCCATTATTTCATTTTACTTGTATTCCCAGTTCACCGGAGAAGAAATTTTGCTCACCGAGCACTTTTATATGGTCTGTTGTGGATTTCCAGCCTTGTCCGATCCGTTTATCACCGCCTATTGTATTCTACCGTATCGACAGGCAATCTATCGATATTTTTATCGGAAAACACGAGGTGGCGGACATGCAAACACCAGAGTATCGACCATTTCTGCACGCTCTGTGCACGTTTTCTGATAATGTTTAAATTTTGGGTTTCTTCGTACGTTTTCTATTTTCTTATGTGTGATTTATGTCGAGAAAAAAGATACATTGTAGGGCTCTGGGACGTTTCGAAACAAGACGTTTCGAAACTGGGACATTTCGAAACCTGTCACTTCGACACTAGGACGTTTCGAAACTTTAGTGCAGCTTCGACAGATACTTTATCCTTGGCCGAAATTGGTCAATAGTGCGAACACGGCGCCGAAAAAATAGTACTAAAGTTTCGAAACGTCCTAGTTTCGAAGTGACAAGTTTCGAAATGTCCCAGTTTCGAAACGTCCTAGTTTCGAAGAGGCAAGTTTCGAAATGTCCCAGTTTCGAAACGTCCTAGTTTCAAAGTGACAAGTTTCGAAATGTCCCAGTTTCGAAACGTCCTAGTTTCGAAGTGATAAGTTTCGAAATGTCCCAGTTTCGAAACGTCCTAGTTTCGAAGAGACAAGTTTCGAAATGTCCCAGTTTCGAAACGTCCTAATTTCGAAGAGACAAGTTTCGAAATGTCCCAGTTTCGAAACGTCCTAGTTTCGAAGAGACAAGTTTCGAAATGTCCCAGTTTCGAAACGTCCTAGTTTCGAAGTGACAAGTTTCGAAATGTCCCAGTTTCGAAACGTCCTAGATTCGAAGTGACAAGTTTCGAAATGTCCCAGTTTCGAAACGTCCTAGATTCGAAGTGACAAGTTTCGAAATGTCCCAGTTTCGAAACGTCCTAGTTTCAAAGTGACAAGTTTCGAAATGTCCCAGTTTCGAAACGTCCTAGTTTCGAAGTGATAAGTTTCGAAATGTCCCAGTTTCGAAACGTCCTAGTTTCGAAGAGACAAGTTTCGAAATGTCCCAGTTTCGAAACGTCCTAGATTCGAAGTGACAAGTTTCGAAATGTCCCAGTTTCGAAACGTCCTAGTTTCGAAGAGACAAGTTTCGAAATGTCCCAGTTTCGAAACGTCCTAGTTTCGAAGTGACAAGTTTCGAAATGTCCCAGTTTCGAAACGTCCTAGATTCGAAGTGACAAGTTTCGAAATGTCCCAGTTTCGAAACGTCCTAGATTCGAAGTGACAAGTTTCGAAATGTCCCAGTTTCGAAACGTCCTAGTTTCAAAGTGACAAGTTTCGAAATGTCCCAGTTTCGAAACGTCCTAGTTTCGAAGAGACAAGTTTCGAAATGTCCCAGTTTCGAAACGTCCTAGTTTCGAAGAGACAAGTTTCGAAATGTCCCAGTTTCGAAACGTCCTAGATTCGAAGTGACAAGTTTCGAAATGTCCCAGTTTCGAAACGTCCTAGATTCGAAGTGACAAGTTTCGAAATGTCCCAGTTTCGAAACGTCCTAGTTTCAAAGTGACAAGTTTCGAAATGTCCCAGTTTCGAAACGTCCTAGTTTCGAAGAGACAAGTTTCGAAATGTCCCAGTTTCGAAACGTCCTAGATTCGAAGTGACAAGTTTCGAAATGTCCCAGTTTCGAAACGTCCAAGTTTCGAAGTGACAAGTTTCGAAATGTCCCAGTTTCGAAACGTCCAAGTTTCGAAGTGACAAGTTTCGAAGTGTCCCAGTTTCGAAACGTCCCAGAGTTCATTGTAGAGGTTCAATAAAATATTTTTTGTGACGGGATTTGAAAAATAAATTTTGATAATGAATATTTTCGTACTCGCTTTTTATTTCACATTGTGAGACTACGTAGTTTCATGAATCGTCTAAATCTAAATCTCCAGAGAGCCCGTTGAAACACAACACCTAGACTATACAATAATTGTCATGAGGTTTTTTGATTAGCATCATTCACGAATCTCGATGGGAATGAATGATCCAAAAACAATATAGTTGAATTGTGAAAACAAACTCTTGTTCTAAAAATAACACCATGACGAAAATTCAATTCCGTGTTCTTCCGCTAGAACTTTTTTTTAAAGCTTTAATTCCAGATCACTTATTTTGACGACCTTTTCGAAGTTTTAAAGTGATCAGAAATTAAAAAGAGATTTTGAAAAAAAAACATGGAAAAACAAGAGCGTGATTTTTAAGCAAAAATAAGGATTTTGTTGAGAATTGGAAATAAATTCCGGCGTTGTCAAAGGGCGCACGCGGTGGCATGCAACGACACTCCGATATCCCGCCGCGCGCAGTTTAGTCGGAACGGTCGGTTCGTTTTTGAGCGGGTTAGAACAGTTTTTGTTTTTTTTTCTGGTTTTGTTGGTTTTTTTCTTAATTTTCTGTTCGTTCTTTGTAAATTATTGATCCTTTAAGGAAATAAAATCGTTTGTTCTTCGTTATTCGCGTTAATTTTATAAAAGGAACCCAAAGAACCGGGCTATTTTACAACAATGTGCGAAAAACTTTTGAAAATGTAAAAATGTTGTTATTATGTGTTAACGAGTCAAAATTTGGTTATTTACGATGATCCGATGTTCCTCAGGTCGCTGAGAGAATCGGAAGTAAGAAGCCCGCTGAATATCCCGAATTCCTGAACATTTCTAACAATTATTACAGATTTCCACCCGAGATATACATACATTGTCAATTTCAGTGTTTTATTTGTTCCTATTTTTAATTACAAGTTTTAACATAACATAAATCTATACTAGAGGTGTATGTATGCACTTTTGTTTTCAGAGGCAACAAAAACGTATCTTTACTACTCATGTGAAATAATTCTGATTATCGTAAACATTAAACTTTTTTATTACACGCTAGGGAAATGTTGTTATGGAAAATTAAAAAAAAAACTGTATAATTCCTATCACAGTATTATTGTGAAAACAAAAAAATTGCAACGCGGTGTTTGCGTATTTTTGAAATTCAAACGGCAATGCAATAAATAGCATGGGAAATGAAGAGATTTGTTCCCCTTTTCATTTGAATTTTTAAAGTACGCAAACACCGCGTTGCAACTTTTTTGTTTTCACAATATTTAAATGTTATTCTTTTTCGTTTCTTAACTCTCATCAGACGATGATTTTAATTTAGTTAATATCGCGATTATTAGCCGTAAAAATTGAGTTGAGCAAAATTATATTTTCGGAAAAAAGTGGCGATCAGTATACCTTATTTACTCTATTATGAGGGTACCTCTTATTAAAGGGCACCACAAAAAATATTTAGCTCTCCACCGTGGTTACGTATGTCTTGAATTTAAAACTCCAAAGGGGACCAATATTCTATCGGTTTGGAGCCAATGTTCACAAGCCTCTCCTGTGAATATTTTCTCTCCAAAATGAACAGTGGGGAGCTGTAATTCATGAACTTGCACTTATGTTCACATTCGCCGAGCACCGCCCGAAAACATTTTCGAAAATTTTCGAAACTGAAATGTTTTATTCCCGGCAGTTCTATTCTGAACAGTTCTATTCCGGCCCATCTAGTCAAATAGCCGCCCATTAGCTGCCAAAGTGCCGCCTATTATCTGCCAAATAGCAGCCAAATAGCCGTCAAATAGCCGCCAAATGGTAGCTGTCAGGTAGCTGCCAGATAGCTGATAATTTTTGATAATTCCTCGATAATTTTATCAAAAAATTTATTAAAGGATTTATCGAAACCTTTTTCCAAGCCGTTAACTTTTTTTCTTCATTATCGACCAAAATGTATTTATCGCAAAAAAGAAGCGGAGGCGTTTCTATGTTTTGCGCTTCAAAGTGGAAGAAAATGCACGCGAGATTCTTATAAAAATCGAATTGGATAAATTTCATCTGTATATTGTTTTTTCAATCGACTTGCGACCAGGGGTGCCACAAAAAAAATTTTTGCGAAAAAAACAAAAAATGTTCTACATTTTCACCACGTATTTTTATCCTTTTTATCAAAATACTATCAGATTTACCCATTTTATTCATGCAGCAAGGTGGAAAATTACGAAAAATGTCCGAAAACTGTTTGCAAGACGTCTCTAACACTCGTACTCTAATCTTTAATCCAAGTTTTTCTTCCCAATTTTTGATTTTTTCAAAAAAATGCAAAAATTACTTGAAACAAAATTCGCAATAAAACCAAAAAAAAATCGGCACCCCTGCTTGCGACACGAGAACGCGTGACGTGACTCCGCCCACTTTTTTTCGCGCGACCACGCAAACACAGTTCGATTCGAAGAGAAGCAGAGAAAACATGTATTTTTTTCTCTCGTTCTGATGCTGCAACTCGATGGAAAAACAGTACAAAAAAAATTTAGATATTTCATTAATTGTAAGATAATGAGCGAAAATGAGATTATCAAAATATTTGTAGATTTGAATTATTCCTTATTGTTAAGCGAACACTTCCTCAAGCAAGCTAATTGCTGCTTTCCACGACCTTTTTGCTGCTTTCTCATTATAGCCCACTCCAGGAGCGTTGAAACTGTCGGCTTCTGGCTCAGTGAACGAGTGCATTGCTTTTGCGTGAGAGGAAAACACAAAATCAGCCTGACGAGTACGCATTTCTTCGTGAAATCCATCTACCTGATCCTTTGCAATATGAGTGTCGGCATCTCCGTGGTGAACTTGAATGGAAGTACCGACGATTGGAACAAGAGGAATTTCCGGGACTGGCCTAAGAGTTCCATGAAACGAAACAACGGCCTTGAGTTGTGTGTTATATCTTGCCAAATCCAAAACACAGAGTCCACCGAAACAGAAGCCGATTGCAGCCACTCTAGAAACGTCAACTTCTGATAATGTCTTCAGAGCTTTTAAAGAAGTCAGAAGTCTCGGCTTGAGATTGTCCACCCGATTATAAACCAATGGTTTCATAGTAGCAAACGCTTCATCTCTTTCCTTTGGCCGGATTCCTTTTCCATACAAATCAGCAACAAACGCAACGTAACCAAGCTGAAATTAAAAAAAATGTTTCGAAAAGCATGTATTTTGCTAACCTCAGCTAGTTGATGTCCTTTTTCTTTTTCAAATTCAGTGATTCCGCGGAAAGCCGGAAAAACTAGGACAGCGGGAAGTTGCTTGGCATTTCTGACATTTGATTAAAATTAGACAAAACTATGAAATGAAACTAGCTCACTTTGGAATATAAACAACGCCTTCAAAAGTGTTGCCTTGTTCGTCCGAATAATCAATAGTTTTGCTAGAAATGGACATTATTGTCGAAAGAAATGGTCACACTGGCAATAAAACAGGGTCAATGAGGAGTGTGCCTATCTTGTTTGCCAATAGTTTTGTGTATGTGGCTACGCTTTTTCTCTAACCATCTTCTTTTATATGTATGTTGTGCATTGCATTCGCAACGACCAATCTAAAGTCACAACTTTTTGTGATAATGGTTATATTTAACTGGCTAAGTTCGTTCCCGGAGCATCCGCAAGTTCAAGAACACAACATTTTGTGACCGGCTTCATTTAATAAATTTAAGCACGATTTTGTTGCCGTTTTTCTATAGCTCCATTCTGAACGATGTCACAATCTCTAAAAGAGGCTCCACCCCTTCTCGCAATGACCATCACTCAGCACTAAATCAAACGAGCACAGATCAATGAATAACATTTTCATCATTTTTCGAACATTTTAGAACTGTGCTATAAAAGAAAACAAAATAACAATTTCCCGTGTTCTTTTTTATGTTTTACGCATCGAAAATCATCTCTACAATTCACGTCATTTTGTGAATTCACTTACAAATATCTTAAAAAAAAACAATTTGGGCTCGACGAACCTGATCACGATGAACCTTACTCCTTTGTTGCGTGTGATTCATGTTCGGCGGGAATTTCAGATGGCCACTACACCATACTTCGCCAGAAAAAAATAACCACGACGTGTGAATATGTATGGAGAATGGACCGTTTCAAAAAAGGGGATTATTCCATGGAAAATTAAAATTGGTCTTGTATTACTAACAATGTGCTCCACCGGTGGCAAAAACCGATAAAAACCGGTTTTCGCCGGTTTCCACCGGTATCCACCTGTGAAAACCGGTGTTTTGTGTGCAAACACAGCGACGCTTAATTGCGGACCAAAGTTGTTTTGTTTTTTTTTTAATCTTAAACAAGCCTGGCTGCATCAAAAGCTACTTTTGATTTCTTTTCATTTTCAAAATGTTTTTATTCTTCATTTTTTGTATAACTTTTTCATGAAATTTCCGCGTGTCCCCTGTGGCGCAGTCGGGTAAACGCTTGTCCGATAAGCTAGAGACCAAAGTTCGAGTTTTTGTGTTGGTCTCGGCCGCTCAGTTCGCTTCCGCCATGCAGTTTGGAAACAGACACACCAAGAAACTCAGTTACAGACCCAAACGGAATTTTATATATAAGGATGATTTTCAAATCTTGCTTGCTTTTCTAGTTTCATCTTCTTTTTTCTCTTTTTTTTAAATAAAACTTTCCCGAATTTCGAATTTTTCAGCAAAATGACGTCTCCAGTATGCAAAGTATTCGATAAACCGATTGATTCCAGTCAAAAAATTATGGCATGTTCAAATAAATTATCGCACTTAAAAAATACGCAAGAAGGACAAAAAGGTAAGCTAGGAAAGTAATTTTTTGTAAAAATGATTAATTTTTTATCGTCAGCGGCGGAGCCGACAAGATGTTCTTCAAAATCAAGTCCTCGAACAACAACGAGTATCGCATCATCCCAGTCGGTTCCAAGGGCGTCGCAATCATCCGTACCGCCGAAGCGCCAAAGAAGGACAAGCTTTATCGACAAATTTGTCGAACCTTTGTCGATAAGGCACACTGTGTCTCATAAATCAAACCTGCAATAAAAATAGCATGAAATAATCCCGACTTATCGGGAAAAATATTACTTGGCCAGGGTTCCGGCCGGGGTGACAAAGGCGAAAGCAGCCAGGGCGTCAGCTGGAGCTCGGGCGAATTGAACGAAAGGAAATACTGAAAATTTCTGATCATTCCGTAGTTGAAGCAGCCCGTTTTGAGTGGTACCCATGGAAAAATTGAGCCAGCTTCCAAATTAAGGCTTCCATTCGGACCAATTTTCGTCCGTCCGGTCCGTCCGTTCGTCCGTCCGTCCGCCGTCCGTCCGCTTCGTCCGCGGTTCGTCCGGTTGGTCCGGTTCGTCCGCGGACGGTCCGGTTGGTCCGTTTCGTCCGGTTCGTCCGCCACGCTCTATTTGGCTGGGAATTTTAATTTATGGCACTCTCTTTAAAAATTCTGGCCATTTTGTGGATAATATGAGTTTAAATACATTTGTAAAATATGAAAAAAAAAAAAGTAAGGACAAAAAACCATTACAGAATTTCGCGATAAAAAGAGACATATAAAAAATCAAAGTTTCTTCAATGTTCAAAGCTCGATTCTTGGACGGAACGGAATAACTCTAAGATCGTTGAGAAGATCTCCAGTACGATTATTCAAGTATTTGAAGATATTCACAAAGGCTGCCCTGAAATTAAAAATAAATAAATACATAAAAAATTTTTAGGAATATCGCACAATTCAGTTTTTACGAATTTTCGAATTTCATGGATACCGTGATTTTTTCAATAAAATAATCGGCAATTAAAAAAAAAATAATTATTGAAACTCTTACTTGAGAATTCTCTTGAAAAGCAGAGTATCATTAACACGTTCCCCTGGAATGTGATCATCAAAGATGTCACTGATTGAGAGAATGTTCAAATTGGTTAATCCGATGCTCAATTTTTCGATGACTTTACCGCTACTGATCTCCAAGTAGTCTTTCTCTAGTGACACAACATCGAGATAGTAGTCGAGGAACAAGAAGTATAAAATGCCCAAACTAATATTCTTATTGTTTCTCTTGGAGGAGATGCTTAGAGAAGACATACTATCTGAAAAGATATGCGCTATTATCAAACTAATTAAGGATTAATTACCCTCAAGATGATCAAAGTCATTCAAAACGGCTGGAAGGAGATTATAATGCTTGAAGAAGTGAACGAACATCATTTGGATTGAACAATATTTTGGGATAACCGATTTTTGCTTTTTCTTATCCTTCTTGCTGATCACTTTCGATTTCAAAAAGTTATGAAAATACTGTGATAGTTTGATGAACCGATTATCATATCTTTAAAAATAATTCTGATTGGTTTTTTTCCTCATCTCACGGTGTAGTTGCCGCGGGCAAGATCCCACCCAACCCCATGTATCGGCCCACACGTATCAGCGCCACGACACTCTGTCTAGACCGCCACACACGCTGTTAAGCGCCACAAATTAAATAAGTTTAAGGTCACGTGGTTTCACGCGGTTTAGTGCCACGTGTTTATTATTTATTTTGAGCGGCTCATTTGGGCCATTCACTTCTGTTTTTGTTTTTACTTTTTTTTTTTGTCGTTTCTGCTCTAAATTTTAGTCTAATAAAAGCTTGTTTCCGTTACTCCGTCTTCTCTCTTATTATTTCTTCATTTGGACCCAAAACCCCTTGTAAAAGCGGGCAACTTGGGGGCCGAACCGGGCTATCGGATTTTCCCGGAAGTTTTGAATATTTCGCTGGAGTTTTGAAGAGACACAGCGTAGTTCGAAGCTTCTCAGAAAAGTCGATACGTCTCGCGAAGATTGAATAATTTTCGTGAGATTTTTGGAACCCTGAATTCTCTCGGAAAAGTTTTGAGTATTGCGCTGGAGTTTTGAAGAGACACGGCGTAGCTCGAACTTTTCTCGGACCAATTCATTTTGTCCAAATACTTTTCGTCGAATTTTTGGCATATTTTCTTTGGTTGAAGACCGCTGAAAGTTGTCATTTGTTCGTTTCATTGGTCGAAGACCTCTGAAATCTGCGAAATTTTGTCTCCTTGGTTGAAGACCGCTGAGACTAACACAAAACTTTTGTTGGTCGAAGACCTCTAAAGTTTGTGAAATTTTCGTTTCACCGGTCGAAGACCGCTGAAGTTAGCGAAATTTAGTGTCACTGGTTGAAGACCGCTGAGACTAACACGAAACTTTTGAATAAAAGTTTTGCTTGCAGACAACGAACAACGAACGAATGGACGAGTTCATGGAGACTATGGATGGAGTTGTGGAGGAGCTGGTAGTGGACGAAAGAAGAAGTGGTACGAAGGCGGCGGCGGCAACGATCGGCGAGTCGACAACAGGCACCGCGGAGGATGAGTTATTGAAGGAAATGGACATGGTGAGCCTTAAAGTTATGCGGAAAAGCATCAAGGGATTCGCAAAGTTTGTGGCATCGGCTACAGAAGTGGAGCAGCAAACCAGGGAAAAAATCGTGATGATGACGAAATGCTCAGAGCGACAGAAGGAGCTGATTTTGGCACCAGTGGCGAAGTTCGGCAGAGAACTGCTGGAACGATTTGAAGAGATGGGCGGCGATGAGTGGCCGCGGTCGGTGCTGAGAGTCATGCGAGAATTTGGCGTGGAAAGTGTGGAAGAGTTGCGCGAAGCGTGCGGACAGGCCGCCAGATTCCGGGAACAGGGAGACAGCAAGGATAAGCTGAAAAAGAAGCTTGAAAATCAGAATAATGAGAGAATCTTATTGCAGGAGGCATGGAAAGAGGAGAAGAAAACGCTCATGGAGCAAATGAAGAAGCTCGAGGAGCAGAAGAAAGTGGCGGAGGAGAGCGTGGAGAGGCTCAAGAAGGCGCTGAAAGAAGAGAAAAAAGCAGCCGAAGGACTCAAAAGCAATCTCCAGCATTGTACTGGTGAGTTCGAAAATGTTGGTGAAGAAAATTGGGAACAAAACATTCAGGAGCCTTATCGGAGACGCGGCGGAGCCTGCGGTCGCTCGAAGACGTCATCGGCAAAGGAGGAAGAAGGAGCAGAAGGTAAGCGAATTGATGATTATTTGGGAGAAAGCTGGCGCGGTAAAGTAGAGGATTGGGAAATGGAATCGCGGAGCTCAAGAAGTAGCGGCATGAAAGAAATGGTGCAGTGTATGAGCAGGATGATGAAGTCATCTGCGCTGCCGGAACCCAAAACTTTTGATGGCTCTGGGGAATTCGGCGAATTCAAACGCGCATTCCTACTGAAGTACCAGCAGGTGACAGAAGGGGACGACGAATTGGTTGCAATTTTGGAAGAGAAATTCCTAAAAGGTGCGGCCAAAACACTCTTCCAGTCGTTACCGAAGCGGTACGAGAGGTCGTTGAAGGCGCTATTCGAAGAGTTCGAGAAGAAACTTCGGAAGCGTCAAGGGGATAGGAAAGCGGAGGCGCTGAACGAATTCGAGGAACTGAAGAAGAAGCACGGTCAGAAAATGTGGGAGTACCTTCTCGAGGTGGAGAAATGGTCGAGGACGGCGTTTCCTGAAGTTGGGGACGAAACTTTGTCGCAAATGAGAACGACTAAGCTCATGAAGGCGGTGCGAGAGGACGACACTCTCCACAAGATGCTGATCATGAAACGGTTAGAGGTTCCTTTGGCCCAACAATACGAACAGTTGAAAGACATAGTGCTGCAACAGGAAAACGAGAAGTTTCGCGAGCAGGGACTGAAAAAAGGATATGGAAGTAGCTCCAAAGGGAATAAAGATCCTGTCTGGAAAGGAAACCGTTTAGCAGATCCGGTAAAGGAGAGCCAGAATAAAGAGGGTGGTCACATCAACTTCAACAGGAAATGTTTCCGCTGCGGAGGAATGGGCCACATGTCAAGGCAATGTACGTCAAAGCCGGTGCAAAATGTTAAAGCCAGGAAAGAGGACGCAGTGAAAAGTGTGGGCGCGGAGATAGTGGAGATCGTTGAGATGCTTGGACAGAGAAGACGCATCGTCATCGATAGCGGTGCGGTGGTGTCGGTAATGTCGACAGGAGCGTGGAATAGGTTGAAAAAGAGGTGTCGGAGCTGGGAAAAGGAGGTTGAAATGTTGGCGAAACCAAGTTTCACGCTGGTGGATGCGTCAAAGATGAATATGCCAGTGAAGGAGCAGGTCAAGATTGATATTGGCGTACGAGGCAGAAGGGCGTTGGTAGTGTTCCAGTTGGTGGAAAATGAGGCCGATATATTCTTGCTGGGAACAAACGCTTTCGAGAGCGTCGGAGTGGAATTGAAGTGGAAAGCGGAAAGATCAGTAGCCATGGCAGCGGAAAAGCTAAGAGTTCCACCGCAGAGTTGCGCTCAGATTATGGTGAAGGTTGAGGCAGATTTGGGGAACAATGTACTGCTGGAGTCGAAGGAAGAATGGGTGCCGACGAGTTTGTGTTCGAAGAACGAAAACGGAAATCTGACGGTTTTAGTGTCGAATTGGAAGGATGAACCGTTGCTCATCAAGAAAAACCACGTAATCGGAGTGGTCACTCGGGAATGGGAATTGTTAGAGTCGAAAAGAGACAAGGCGGTTAATATGTTGGACTTGGATCGAAAAGTGCCGTTGAAGGGAAACCGGAGAAATGATGAAGTTTGGAGAATCCTAGTAGAAAACGGAGAAGTTCCGGACGGAAATATCCGAAGGATTGTGTCGGAGTTCAGCGATGTCTTTGCTATTGAAGAAAGTGAATTGACGCAGACTGATATGGTGCAGTGTGAGATTGAGTTGGAAAAAGAAAATCCTATCCGTCAGAAATGCCGCCCCGTGCCATTGGCTCTTCAGGAAAAGGTCAAGGTTATGCTGGAGGACATGGAAACGCGAAAGGTGATCAGGAAATGTAGGTCACCATGGGCGAGCCCGGTTGTGCTAGTTAAGAAGAAAGACGGAAGTATCCGAATGTGTGTAGACTACAGGAAGTTGAACACTGTGATAAAGCTGAATGCTCACCCGTTGCCGCACATCGAGTCGACATTGCAAGCTCTTGGCGAAAAGAAGTGGTTTACCACTCTCGATTTAATGGCGGGATACTGGCAGATCCCTATGGAAGAAAAGTCAAAGGAGAAAACGGCATTTGTTGTTCTCAATGAGCAGTACCAGTTTGAAGTGATGCCATTCGGGTTGGCGACTAGTCCCGCGATTTTCCAGGCGGCAATGGAACAAGTACTAGGAGATTGGATTGGGAAATCGGTGTTCGTG
The DNA here is from genome assembly GCA_963572235.1 of Caenorhabditis japonica. Classification (NCBI taxonomy): domain Eukaryota; kingdom Metazoa; phylum Nematoda; class Chromadorea; order Rhabditida; family Rhabditidae; genus Caenorhabditis; species Caenorhabditis japonica. Next base: position 22,504,174 of record OY754343.1, read on the forward strand.
TATATCGACGACATCCTCATTGCTAGCAAGACAGAAAGGGAACACGCCGAAGATTTGGCGAAGGTGTTAAGGAGAATTAGGGAATGTGGTCTGAAGTTAAAGGCTCAGAAATGCAAGATCGCACAGAGGTCGGTCGAGTACTTGGGCCACATGATTGATGAAAAAGGAATCAGGACGGATGAGAAGAAAGTGGACAAAATGGAAAATTTTCCAGTCCCGAAAGATCGGAAAGAGCTGCATTCGTTTCTAGGATTGTGCGCATACTACAGGAATTTTGTGTTGAATTTCTCGGCAAGTGCTGCTCCGTTGACACCACTGACATCACCAAAGGTACCGTGGAGATGGACAGATGAGCAACAGGAAGCTTTTGAAGAACTGAAAAAGAGAATGACAACAGCACCAGTGTTGGCACAACCGGATATTGAAGCGGCGAGAACTTTCGAGAGACCGTTCTGTATTTTTACTGATGCATCAGGATACGGGATTGGAGCCGTACTGGCACAAACCGGAAAAGACGGAAAAGTGCACCCGATTGCATTTGCGTCGAAGGCCTTAACATCAGCAGAGAAGAACTATCACGTGAGCGATAAAGAAGCGTTAGCAGTTCTGTTTGCAACGAGACGGTTCAAGCACTTCATCTTCGGATGTCCAACGACAGTTTTCACTGATCATCAGCCACTCACAAGTCTGTTCAAGACCAAGAATTTGGCTGACAGGTTGCTGAGGTGGTCGATGGAGATGCAAGATTTTGCCCTGAATATTGTGTATCTGAAGGGAAAAGCAAATGCGGTAGCTGATGCGTTGTCACGTGGAGGAGCCCAGGAGATCGAGGAGATGCGAGAAGCGCATGAGCAGACGAAAATGGAAATCGTCAGGGTGATCAATGAGGTAACAGTGGTGAAAGAGGCTGAAAAGCAGGCGTCGAGTTGGAGAGAGGCTTTGAAGAAGGATTCTCGATGGGATGAGATAATTGGAAGACTAGAAAGTGGGCAGCAGGAAGGGATAGTCGAGGTTCCGGGAGAAGGTAAACGGGAACTCCGTGAATTCATGGTCGTCGATGGCGAACTGATGATGGTGACTAAATATGGAGCAATGTTGCGGGTGGTGCCGGAAGAGAAGCAAAAGGAAGTTTTTCTGGACGCTCATGGAGGACCATTCGGAGGGCATTGGAGTCCAGAAAAAGTGGGAGCGATGCTTGAGAAAAAGTTTTGGTGGCCTAGAATGAAGGCGTGGATAGGAAAATGGTCGAGAGAATGTCAGCAATGTTTGTGCGGAAACGCGAAACAAATCTTGACGTCGCCATTAACGCCAATCGAAACGAGTGAACCGTTGGAAATTGTAGCTTTGGATTTGCTGGATTTAGGAAGGAGTGGTAATGGAAATCGATATGTGCTCACTATTATCGATTTGTTCAGTAGATACGCTGGCGTTTGCGCAATTCCCGATAAGTCTGCTGAGACAGTGGCTAAGGCATTTGTGGAAAGTTGGATGTTGAAAGAAGGGAGAATTCCGAAAGCAATCTTGACAGATCAAGGGTTGGAGTTTGCGAATGCTACTTTTGAAAAGATCGCGAAAATGTCAAATATCAAACTAATCCGGACAAAAGGCTACCACTCAAGGATGAACGGTGCGATTGAAAGGTTCAACCGAACTATACAGACGGTCTTGAAAAAGATAACTATTATTCCAACAGAATGGGATGAGAAACTGCAGTATGCCGTGTTCGCATACAATTCTTGTCGTCATGAAGTCACTGGGGAAAGTCCACATTATCTGATGTATGGGAGAGATGCTAGGGTTCCGATGAAGTCGGATCCAGAAGAGCGTATTGGGAACTACCAGACTGACCTCGACGACTACAAGTTTCGCCATGCGGAACAGATGAACCAGGCCCAGGAGGAGACTAGGAACCGTATCAGGAAAGAGCAAGAGAGCGCCAAAAGGTGGTTTGATGAAAAGCACAGAGTGGTTAGTAGGAAGTATCCGGTGGTGGGAGATCGCGTCCTCATGAAGATACCGGCAGAAAAACTAGGAGCTAGGAACCCGAAGTTGACGAATGAATGGAAGGGTCCGTATCGAGTGGTGAGGACAACTGAGAATTCGGCAGAGCTCCAGATTATCGGAGGGAATGAGAAGCTCTGGGTACCTTGGGAACAGATCCGAAAAGTACCAAAAGAAGTTCCGGAGGTGAATTTCGAGACCAAAGCAGGGCGCGGAAAGCGGGGAAGACGAAAGACATCAGAAAAACTCGGGAAACCCATAGAAAATGTAGAAATCAGTGTCGACAACATAGTTTCTTACAGGAACGTGATCGTGGAAGGATGTGAATGCCCGAATGGACCGTGCCAAGTCAGAGAAGGCAGTGCCGTGATCACTTCGGTCGAGGAGTTGGCAATGAAGATTTTCGCTCGCGAAAAGACGTGGCCGCAAGAAGACCATCACCTGCTGATCCACGCGGAAACCTTCAAACAAATGCTCGGAGAATCCGAAAAAGTGGAGGCACTAAGAAAATTCGCAAAAACTTGTCCAGCAGTGGCAAAATTGGTGATGAATGAAGGAGAGATTGGAGCAAAATGGAGAACTGCGGTCAACGCGTTGAGAAACGAAACCCTCGAAAGGAGCAAGCCAAGGAAGACGCTGTTGAAGGAGAAGGTTTTGCTGGTTGGGCCAAAGTTGGGCATCCGCTCGCGGTGCACATTGGAATACCGCCTAGCCGCAGTTGAAGACTGGGTAGACAAATTCGATTGGTCTAATACGGAGTCGGTGGTCTTTTTAGTGGAATGGACCGGCGACGAAAAACTCAACAAGCCGCTTGGAGAGTTGGTAGAAAAGTTGGCGCTGGAGGTGACGGATGTGACGATCGTCCAAAGTCGCATGCTCTGCACTTTTGACGAAGTCCAAAACGTGACCAACTACTGGAAGAAGACTTGGAGGACGGCGGCAAATGTGCAACTGGTCGACCCGATGAGCCTAATTGGAGAAAAGAAGACGCCGCTGATCCTTTCTGAGTGGAAGATAGGGTCATGGGACCGGCTGATGGAGTTTCTGAAGTTGGCTGTGCCAACACACCGGATCATGGCTCGACTGCTCAAGGAGGCGGATGTTGCGGAGCCAAACTCTAAGAAACACAAGTTGGCAAATTAAATGTTGAGTTGTTTTGTTAAGTAGAAAGTAGATTTAAGGTTAGGGATTGAGAAAAATTAGAAATATCTTGTTGTATTAAGGTGGCTTTAGAGTAAGTTAGTAAGAGCGAAATGGCTGGTCATGTTAGGAGAAGAATGTAAGCCGCGTGAACGTGTGTTGTGCCAGCACCGGCCAGGGGTCCGGTATATCTGACGGGGGGGGAAGTTGCCGCGGGCAAGATTCCAGCCAACCCCATGTATCGGCCCACACGTATCAGCGCCACGACACTCTGTCTAGACCGCCACACACGCTGTTAAGCGCCACAAATTAAATAAGTTTAAGGTCACGTGGTTTCACGCGGTTTAGTGCCACGTGTTTATTATTTATTTTGAGCGGCTCATTTGGGCCATTCACTTCTGTTTTTGTTTTTACTTTTTTTTTTGTCGTTTCTGCTCTAAATTTTAGTCTAATAAAAGCTTGTTTCCGTTACTCCGTCTTCTCTCTTATTATTTCTTCATTTGGACCCAAAACCCCTTGTAAAAGCGGGCAACTGTGTGTTGAACGGTGCACCGCTGCAAACGCGCCCCCTCGCACTACTCATTGAAAGAAAGTTTTATGGTTACGGTCACTGTTTTTGAAATATCGCATTAATCAATAAATTGACGTGATTTTCTACTTTTTTTGTACTCTTCCGCATTAGAAAAAATTAATGAGTCGATTAGAAGCGCTTTTCATTGAATTAACAGAATTGTTTCTTGCGTTTTCAATGAAATTTTTTTTGAATTGTCGTAAGTTTCGGCGCATGCACAGAAACAGAAACCAGCACGGTGATTCTTTTACTACCGGCCACGCATTTCTAGTCCCCCGATCGCAAGTATTTCCCCTCTCCCCCTCGCACTCTCTCACTCTCTCATCACATGAAGTGGGCGGAGTTCCCCCCCCCCCCTTTTTGCAAAATGCGGCACAAAAATTTGCGGAATGCGTTCGGCCACCACGGAAAACCAGTTTTATTTGAAATTGTACGTATAAAACGAACGAATTCCGGTTTAAAATATGCGCCCTAATGAGAGCTAGTAACGGGACAGACAACTTTTTGATCAGACGTCATTTACAAAATCGCGACAGGAAAAACCTAATCGGGGGACTAGAAATGCGTGGCCGGCAGTTAAAGAATCACCGTGACCAGTAACGTTATAATTTGAAAGCGCATGTGACGGTAATTTGCGTACTTTTTATTATTTTTGAAAAAATGTACGCTTCAACACACCGTGCATCTCTCCTTTCTATCACTTACCTTTCATAAATATCGATAACATTTCTTGACAGAAATGTTGGACCGCTGAAGGGTTTTATCGAGATCCGGACGATAACGCTTACATCATCCACGCAAAACACAAGGTATGGCACATTAGCATTCTTGTCACTATACGCAATGTCACTGACTTTGTTCGCGGGGAACATTTTATGTATGTGCTGATGAATTAAAACAAGAATAGCCTTGCTCCGTGCTCGAGATCTGAGATATTTTGGAACAATTCTCGGGAATCCAAAAGAAGCAACAATAGAAATATCTCTCTTCTCCCATTCAGTCACCGGAATAGTGCTGGTATAAGGAAGAACCGCATTGCACTGTAGATTTCGCTGCGAAAACTGAAAAACGTTCATGAAAAAGAGTATTTAATAGATGGAACCTCACAATTGTGGCCATTTTCTTGTCTTGCAAGTAATTTTCCATGGTGTCCATGATTTCAAAATCGTCTTCTATTTCTTCTTCATCCTCCTGTAATTTTATTAAATTTCTTTCAGACGTTTCAGTATTACCCTGATCACTTCGTGACTTGTATATCAGGAAATTTTTGGCGCGTACGTATATGGCGAGATTTGGAAATTTAGGTGGCTAATAGCCACTGAAAATGGCTAATAGAAAAAGCTGGAAAGGTACAAACTAAAGGCACTTAGCGTTTCTTAACCGTTGCACCGGCAAACGCAGCCGAGAGTCTTCTTTGCGACAGGGGACAGTGGAAAATCGCCCAGTGGGGGATCTGAAGCATTTCCTAAAATGCTACCCTGCCAAGCCGCTACCAATGTCGAAACTATGGAAGGACCCAGCGGCAGCAGCTCCAGCCCTTGGCTTGGCTGTCACGCCATTTTATCCAGGAGGAGACGCCGATCCGTGACCGAAGATTGTTAAGGAATGAGTAGAGTTGCACAACAGCAACAAGAGTCTTCTTTTTTTAATTAAAAGTTTACCTCAACATTTTCCGTAATCTCTGTGTTTTCGATAACACTGGTGAGTTGCTCCAAAAACTGCCCGCAGAGTTTCACAGCTGTATCTTCGCGTACTGAATCCGTCAGATTTTTTGAAAAATCAAATTTGACTATCTTGTCAAGCCGTTTTCCAATTTTATCCGACATTTCTAAACAGAAGTATACATAGATTGGTATTCTCAGTACGGAGCGCTGCAAACGCACTCCCTTCGCACAGTGGTGGACGCGGCCACGTTGGCGACGAGAGAGTGCAGAAAATTGAGAGAGCCGTGGCCGATGTTTTGCTCTGATTTCTCTGAACCTCTCTCCAAATGCATGCGAAATTCTTTGTTCGATTGGAGCGAGTTTTCAGCGTTTTATACCGAGTATATACACACCGTATTTACTCTTATTTCCGGCATGCCCTTCTATTGTTTAGTTTTCATCCTAACTGTCGGAGTTTCATGCACCAATTTCGGTCGTCTCATGCCTGCTTGGTTAGGAAGTGATTCGCCGAGTTTGGTGCGTCAACCTCTATTTACTCACCAGTTGAGATGAAAAATAAACAGTAATACCGGGAAGGAAAAGAATTACGTGCTTGGTGTGAATAACGTCGGGTGTAAAACCAACCTCGGTTTTCGACAGTGTAAGAAGGAATTTAAGAATGTCAAGGATTTTTATAAAAGTTCATCCCTCATTTTCAATCACTCAGCACTAGATTACAATATAACGATTATGAAGTAAATAAAAAAGGGATAGTTGTTTACCGCACAACCTCTTATGTTATTCAATAAGTTTTGGTACAAAAAAGTTAATTCGCTATCGCCTTATCAATGAAATTTTGTTTTTTTTTTTATTTGTTGTAGTGTACGGGATAAGTACAACAAGACTCCCTATGAAATACCAATAAAACGCCCCCAAGGAAAGACCAGTAAAGTCCCCCTGATACGACGGAAGATTATTTTGGTATGAGGGGGGGGGGGGGCTATTGTGTTTTCAATCGAGTTGCAGCATGAGAACGAGAGATAAAAATACATGTTTTCTTTGTTTCTCTTCGAATCGAACTGTGTTTGCGTGGTCGCGCGAAGAAAAGTGGGCGGAGTCACGTCACGTCACGCGTTCTCATGTCACAAGTCGATTGAAAAAACAATATATTTATATGATGGGGGCTTTTCGCTTATTTCCCAGGAGGATTATAATAGTATGGGATGAGGGAATATATTGGTAAGTTACCCAGTGTACCTTCTGTTTATAAACGCTTGTGTAGGTGTCTCGGCTACATCTCTCATTGACTCAAAATACCGCACCTTCTTTGTAATCTTTGTTGTTGTTTGTTGTACTTTTAACAACAAATTACTGAGTTTGAGTCAAAAACTTTTGAATTATTCATGGGATAATGAAAAAAATATGAAAATCTTCAAGAAAACCAGGAAAAAAACATTTCCAGGGTCGTGTTTTTGGGCTACAGTAGTTCGCCTCTTTATTTTTTCGAAAATATACAAAAATATATTGTTTTCAATCGACTTGCGACATGAAAACGCAATTCAATTCAATTCAAGTCTATATTCACCGTTCTGTCTGCGTCTCTTCAAATATCACTGTGTTCGCATGGTCGCGCACAAATAAGTGGGCGGAGTTTCGTTTCGTTTCGATTCGCGTTCTCATGTCGCAAGTCGATTGAAAAAACAACAATGCATCATTGTTTTTTTCATTATTATGTAAAATACAAAAAAAAAGAAAAATGAAGATTGAGAACGAACCAACAGAAAGGGAAACATTTTAAAGTGAGCAATAGGATTGTTGCAAAAAGAGAATGGTGAATGAAGAGAGATGAGAAAGGCAGGGAAAGGAGGCATTCATTCTCTATTCACAGTGCAACTGCAACGGGCACAGATAATGTGCTTCTTCTCGGAAGAGGACACAGAGCTCATAGATGGTGATTTCTTTTGGCAGGATAGTAATCGTAAAATTTAGTTCCTTGAATTTCGAGGAAAAGAAGGAAAAGTGTGTGTAGATTTATTAAGACACAATGTGCTTATCATTCAGGTATTTATTGTACTGTTCACTTTATACTCGGTATAAAACGCTGATAACTCGCTCCAATCGAACAAAGGATTTCGCATGCATTAAAATTTTTCTGCACTCTCTCGTCGCCAACGTGGCCGCGTCCACCACTGTGCGAAGGGAGCGCGTTTGCAGCGCTCCGTACTGAGAATACAACAACACGGCGTGCTGCCCGGAACATTATTGGCAACGCGGTCCCGGTCCGCTGAGTGTCGGCGTCTCTCCGGCGAGAGTTTGTTACAAAAACAACAATATCCTCACACTCTGTTTCTCTGCGTCTCCTCTTCGTATCAGTTGAACGGAGAAAAGTGGCTGCGCAGCTAAATGTAGCCAACGGAAGAAAAATGCCACCCCTTTTTTTTCGGGAAAAAAACCGGCGCAGTTTAAATTTTGTTTTCCAACGTTCCGTCCAACACGCCTTGGTTCACTGTACAACAATGATAAGGAGCGGCTGACTGACTGACATACTATGAGTCATTTCATTTTCATCACATTTGCGTGTTTATTTAATGTGACGGCCGGCAAAATAAATCGTTTTTATTCTCAGAACGGAGCGCTGCAAACGCGCTCCCTTAGCACAGTGGAGGACGCGGCAACGTTGAGACCGTGGCCGATGTTTCGCTCTGATTTCTCTAAACCTCCCTCCAAATGCATGTGAAATTCTTTGTTCGATTGGAGCGAGTTTGCCGCGTTTTATACCGAGTATAAATAAATCGCGTTATCGTTGTAAAAAAAAACTGAAAAGAAAACATTTCATTGAATGACCTTAGACGTGAAAAATAATTTCAAAATAAATGAATTGCATTTTAGCTTATTAATCCTGATTTTTTTGTGTATTTGTTGTACAAAAAATGAGCCTCTCAACGAAATCAGTCAAAACGATGAGCACGAAAACCGTCAAAGTGGTTATCACTGACAAAGGACACGAGAAACGAACAACTCCTGCTGCGCCGACTCCTCCTGCACAAGTGACTGCTCCACAACCGGCAGGCGGATTCATTATCAAAGATGAGGTGACAGATATTTAATTAGAAATATTGGACAATTGAGAAGAATTTTGAAAATGTTATTTTTGTTTTCAGGTGGAAATGTTGCGTGCCGGATTCAAAAATAAGCACGGAGATGCGGTGAAATCTCAAGGGAAAACAATGGATATTGAACTATGAATTATTAATTTAAGATAAGATATTGTCGACCCGCCAAAATGGTCAAAAGCGCTCCGCTGAACTCAACGCTATGCGATTTGCATTTTGGTCCCCAAATTGTTTCAGTTCACGTTGAATTTACACGTGAAATGAAATAATTTAGAAACCAAAATGAAATCCACGTAGTACTGAGTTCAGCGGAGCACGTTTGATCATTTTGGCGGGTCGACAATAATAAAAATGTTCGAAAGTTTTTTGCATTTTCATGTTTGCTCACAACAATAGAAACGCCTGAAACAAGAAAACCCCAAAGCAGAACTGTAACGAAGCAGAAGGGCTCCGCGACATCTCGTAACCGTGTTAACAGGGGAGACGAAATGTGAAATAGTGAGTCAAAGAAAACTTGTTTTCTGCAACTGTTGATAAACAGAAAACAAGCAACTGTCTGGCAACATTTGGGCAACCGTAGCTCCTCAGGCGGATGACAGTTGCCCAGTTTTACCGAGATTGTTAACGCGGTTTCGAGATTTCGCGGAGCGTTATGATACGGGCAGTTCTGAGGCCGTATTCATGAACATTTACCGTACGGTAAATGAAAAAGTAAATGGATGTATTGACCGAAAAAATTAGTTTTGTCATTCCTGAAACGATTCACGGGTCGTTTATAGTTCCATGAACCCTTTAAGCATTCCAAAATTTTAAATTTCTATCGAGAAAATCATTTACCGTTTTCATTTACCGTACGGTAAACGTTCATGAATACGGCCTCTGATTCAGGAACGTTATGTGTCGGGATAGCGAATAATGGAACATTTTCAGTTTTTTTTTCTATAAATCGTTTGCGCCCGAAAAATATATTCTCACATCAGTACGGTGCCGCTCCCTTCGCACAGTGGCGTTGGCGAAGAAGAGACCGTGGCCGATGTGCTGCTGTGATTTCTCCAAACCTAACTCCATATGCATGCGAAATTCTTTGTTCTAGTGGAGCGAGTTTTCAGCGTTTTATACCGAGTATACTTGAAAAAGGAAACTGGATAGGAAAGTTATCCAAATTTTGCAGTTTCTGAAAATCAACTCACTTTTTTTTATGGATTTTGCGATTCAGCGAAAATACATCGTTCCTTTTTCAGGAAAATGAAAATTTGTTATATATTTTACCCTCGTAAAAACTTTCAGGCTAATCGAACCACTTTGAGCCAGGTTATACCCCAAAAAACTAAAAAAAAAATACTCACCAATGGCTGCTACTGTATTATGGATTCATGAATGAGCGACAAAACGGGGTGAATTGTGGGGCAAAAGTTGGCTGGTCTCGCCACAATTTTGACAGACAACGGTTAGCGCGAAAAATAATTTTTCTTCGTTTGTTTTTAATAAAAACGCGATTTTTTGCTTTTTTGCATTCCAAAAATTTATTATAATGGATTCGTGGCGGAGTGACAATTTTTTTCACGTTTTTATTCGAAAAAATGAAGAAATAACTGAAGCAATTAAGAGATTTTTAGTCTCCCAGTTTCCCGTGAAATGTCACTCCGTCACGAATCCATTATAATGTTTACGAAATAAAATTGGAATAGAAAAAACAGAAAAAAAAGTTAAAATTATTATGGGGTTATTCACGAAATGGCAAAAAATGGCAAAAAACGGCAAAAAACTGCGCGAAAACTCGGAAAGTGCTCCGATTGACCTGAAATTTTGGGAAATGAGGGAGAAAACTCTTCCGGACATTCCCACAAAATTTCAGACCAAAATATCGATTTTTAAGAAATATTGTTTTTTCTTCTGAAAATGCTTAAAATCGATATTTTTGTCTGAAATTTTGGGGTAATGTCCGGGAGAGTTTTCTCCCTCATTTCCCAAAATTTCAGGTCAATCGGAGCACTTTCCGAGTTTTCGCGCAGTTTTTTGCCGTTTTTTGCCATTTTTTGCCATTTCGTGAATAACCCCATTAAAGAAATTCGATAATCGGGCTAAATTTCCAAGTTTCATAAAAAGCTACCGTAATAAGTGTTTCGTGCCGAGACCCACGAAAGTCTAAATGTATGTTCCTTTAAACAGTCAGTGGAAAAAAAGAGACCCCGCGAAAAAGGGGGAAGGTGTTGGAACGTGGGAACGAAAGGGGGGAGGGGGGTAATGGGCGGAGCCTAATTTTTTTTGGATTTTTTTCGAAGGAATCGATCATTTTAGTTTCAAAAAAATTAAAGAAGTTCAAAACGCAGGAACGAAAAGGAGGAAAATGGGCACAGTTTGTCTGCAAAAGTGCCGCACGGTTTTTTCTGCATTTTGGAGAATGAGCAATAGTGTTTTTTTTCTGCTTTTTTTGCCTGAAATTAGTTTTTTTGGGTATTTATTGTCCATTCGCGACAAATGCAGGTGCGCTTCATTGAACTTCGTACTTTGCGATTTTCATTTTCGTCACCAAATTATTTTTCCTCTTTTTCTTCGATTTCTTGCTAAAATTCTCCGTTTTCCTTGATATTTCTTTGTTAAAATGACTAGTAACAAACAAATTCGTAATATTTTGTGAAAAATTTCCTAATTATGCCCAATTTCAGTTAAAATTCGCCAATTTTCGAAATTGCCGCTGCTTTAAAAATTCTTAAATCATTTATTTGGAAAACTTTTAGTTCAAATGATTTTATGACGCTGTATTTCAATGTATTCTTTTCTTTTAGCACCTATTTTAATGCGAAATCACCCGCATTTTTGCGAAAAATATTAATTTTCACTAAAATCAATAATTTTGTGGACCTCTCGCAGCTTTTCCGCTCCTTTTCTTTTTTAATCGTTTCTATTTTGTCTCCGCATTTCAAATACCCAAAAATACTAAATTCAGGCAAAACAAAGCAGAAAAAACACTATTTCTCATTCTCCAAAAATGCGGAAAAAACCGTGCGGAACTTTTGCGGGGGTACGACAGAATAGAAATAGACGAAATAGAAATGCTACAAAATAGAAATGCTACAAAAAAGAACTGGAAAAAATAGAAATGAGCGAAATAGAAATGCTACAAAATAGAGCAAATATTGGCGATGGAGTGTCGCGGAACTAGCCTAAAGGCGTAGCCCACGACTTTTCTCTCACCAAAAAAGACATAAATCCAACATAAAATATTGGTTTTCGTTACTAAAAAAACATACGAAAAATTCTGCCCATAAAAATATATTACAAAAATATGGCGCGAAAATTAATTCATTCGAAACTAAAAGACTTTCGCGCTCACCGCTCCACTACAAACGATCCTGCGCGGGGGCGCTACCTCACTGCAACAAGAGAGAGCAGCATACACGGTCACCCACGCAGAGACGCAGACAGGTCGCATCGCGGCGAGACCTTGCCTGCGTCTCTAACTACGGTGGCGACCGCAAAGGGAGCGGCGGCGGCGAGAGTCAGTTGAGTCGAAAAGGTCAGCAGGGGACAGGTCGTCGACCTCATAAATAGCGATAAGGGCTCCTGTGTGGGGCCCACGAGAAGCTGATTGGCGACATATTTTTTAGATTTACTTTCATTTTTTACTTACTGCTCGACCGCCTGCGGCACACACACAACCTACGACGCGCGGTAGGAATCCGTTTTGTTTTGACTCGCCACGCTCGTATCCGACGAAAACCGTTTTATCCTTAACCCTTTTTTTTTATATCTTCTTGTACCTTATATTTTATTAACCTACTTACATTTTTTAATTGCAAGAGATTCCCTCGTGAGTCCGCCTCCGATGCGGCTCACTCCTTCGGAGGGAGGGAAGTTTTTTGAGGCTCCCAGCCTTTTTCTTCCCCAGTCTTAATAAAACTGTTCTCCGCGTAACCGTTTTAAATTCGTACTCATACACACACACATTCACGAGAACTAGTCTATCGCGGGATAGGGGAGCTCCATCCTCCCTGTAACCTATCCCCGCACATGGTGCATCGAAACGGGGCGCTGACACGGTCAGCAAAACATATAATTTCAGGTTCGATATTTATAATACGAAACCCAAATTTTCTACCTAAAATTCGAAAATTCCGAAATATCTAAAACGAAACTAAAAGCTTTTCGAAAAATTTCAGGTCATACACGAACCCAAGATGGAACATAAACTAGATCTCCGAAAAACATAAATTATATTTAGCATAAATACATACGATACTTATCAATAAGTAGACTTTGCGAAGTCTACGGGCCTCTGGAGCTTTCTTTCTTGCATCCCAACAGGGCATGGGAGAGTGGCAGGCAGGACGAAAGACGCAGCGAATGCAGCGGTCGCCCTCACGAGAGCAAAATCACTCAAAATTTCATCAAGCCTCTCCATAAAAACCACCGAAAACTCAAAAAACTGCATAAAATTCGAAAATATTACATACATTCATTCTCTACTCGTCCGAAACCGAACCGAGAAGTACTCTTAAAACACTCATAAACTCTTACAATTACAGAAAAATGGCAAGAACTCGCGGTGGCAACAACAGCACCTCCCGAACCGAGACCTCGAGCCGATCGCCTCGAAACGAAAGCCACGAGCAGCTCGAAAACGATAACGTCGTGGAAGACGTCGAAAAATTCGAAATCGTCGACGAAAAAATGGAGTGGGATGGCGAAGTGAACACAAAAGACCCGGAAGACGAGAATAGTGGCGAAGAGTCGGAGAATCCAGCGGAAAAGGCGGAAGAGAGCCTCGATCGCAAGATGATCAAACGACTGACCCGCAAAGTAAGCGAAATTTATTTGACAAGCGAAACTTATAAAAACGGGTGGAAGTCGGAGATGGAAGACCATAAAAAAGCTCTCGAAGAGCTCACGAAAAAACTCGTCAACCGAAAGCCGAAAGAAGATGAGCTCATAAGGGGATTCAACAAAATGATTCAGACGTTGGTTCCAACCATACACGTTATTGGAGAGTCGATAAAAGCAGTGGCTAAAGAAGTCGAAGAACTCAAAGAGGCGATCGATGCCCAAAGCGACACCACCAAATGGCATCAAAAAACCGTGGACGACGTGCTCAGCAAACTCGAAGAGTGCAACCGGCTCCTGTCAAATTCAAAGTCACACACGATCATAGACGAACCTATACGCAAAAAACCGAGAGTGGAAAAAGAGACGCCAGCGATACCATATTGTTACATCTGCCGTGGTGCACATCGTGCCGAAAATTGCACAACATATAGAGACGGAGAATGCCGAAAAAAAGCTATGATGGCGCGAGGTCGGTGTACGCGCTGTACACAAGCAGCCGATCACAAAACCTGTGCAAAATCAACAAGAGCGTGCCAGTACCATAAGGATATCGGGCGCACGGAATACCACTTGCACGCCATCTGCGAAATCAAATACCCGAAAACGACAACAGAGGTGACTTATACAAAAAACGATTATAACATAAACTAAATTCATAAATTCAGGCGATCGGGATGCAGCTCGCCGACTTCATAATCAAAAAGTGAGAAGGTGGGAGCAGTGTCAAAAATGCCAGTGGTACACAAACAAAAAAAAAATATATATCGGAGAGAAACACTACCAACATAAAAATAAAAAAAAATCGATAAATGTTTATTGTTGTTTAAAATAACCATATTGTTGCTTGTTAGTTCACTAATAAACGAGATGAGTACTAAATAAAGGCGAACATACATACATCTGATCAAAATGAAGTAGAGAATGCATAAAAATTAGAAATTAAAGATAACCAAAGAAGGAACATGGCCAAGAGTGAGTCGTAAGCGAAAAGAAAACAAATATCAATATCTACTACAATAACATACAACGACCGCCATAATATCTCGGGACCCGATTAAGAGGAAAGTAAACTTTTATCGGGGTGGTAATTCCAGAGATCATGTACACAGAAACATATACAAGAAGAGCGGAGCTAGAAATTTATCATCAACTCCGACAATATCGAACTGATGAGACTAAGGAACACGTAAAACTACATAAAGACTAAGAATAATAATAGTACATAAAAAGAAAAAATCCTAATAGGGTTGTTCACGTCGTGGAGAAAAATGGCGAGGACCGACGGAAATTTCCGCGTGGATTCGGTGAGTGCTCAGATTGGCTTGGGACTTTTTGGGGAATGATGTCAGCGGCTGCCCGCATTTCCGGGGAGTTTCGGACCGGGATATCGATTTAAAAAATTTTTTAACAAAAAAAATCCATAATTTTTTTGGAGTCGGTGTTCTGGTCTGAGATTTTCTGGGGGTGCCCGGGGCGGTTTTGGCATCGTTTCTCGGGGTTTCGGGCCGGTCGGGGCGTTCTCCGGGTTTTTTCGCTGGTTTTTTCTGTTTTTTTTTTTTAATACTTCGTGAACAACCCCATAAATTTAAAAAAGAAAAAATTTACAAGCGAAATGGAGGCCATATCCTCGGTGGTGTGCGGAGTCCTGCGGGAATCGCGACCGTTGATCGAGGGGGCCAGAGTTGCCGGAAACGACGAGTTTGAAGGCACCTGAAACCATACTACAGTTGAAAAACGACGAAAAAAGAAACGAGAAGTGCGCTTTCACGCAAAAACGATACAAAACTTCGGCAATACGAGGCCGACAAAAAGAGAAAACATACATATAAGCAAAAACGAGAAAATCAATAAAGTGACTAGAAAGCATATTCACACAATAATTAGCGAAAAATCTATTCTTAAAATTCATAAACGAAAAGGATATTCGTAATATCGGCGAAAGAAAATAGCCTATACCAATCAGAAAGTCCATCAGAAACAGGTCAAGGAAAGGCCCACGTATACGCATGCAGAAAATCAGAAATCCGGGAATAGAACTGAAAAGAGGCAGCTGGAAGCCGTAGGAGAGAGAGACGGACCAGTCGGAACGTCGAAATTTGAGGTACCCATTGATTCAGAACACCACAGGCTATTCGCGTAAGCCCTGCTAAGGTGTTGGCTGAAGGAAGAGACCGATTATTTCACGAACGAGCCTAATAACGAACGAAAAGCGCATAGAACCATAGAATCGAATACATAAATTCCTAAAACCGAGAACATCAAATTGTAAAAAAGGACGAAGAATTCCCTTTTTTTTCCTTCTCGTATATTTATGTATAAAACAAACTCTCTCTCGCTCCACCGAGATCTTACACCAACTCGTATAATTTCGAAATAGTGGGGAACTAATGCAGGAAATGGACCAAAATTTTCAGGTAACATCTCCAATTTGGATAATAGCGAATCTGTGTACACCGCACAGCAAAAATTAAAAAAAAATGTCATCGGTCAACGGAGAAGGAAATCCCACCAACGAGACAGGACGTGGAGGAAAAGCTACCCTCGCGTCCGTAAAAGCTTCATTTACCAAGATGGCAAACGCCATAAAATCGAACTATAATCGCGCATTGTTCGTCTTATCCGAAAAAACAATGATCAAACGCGGAGCCAACTTGGTAACATTAAAGGAAAAATTACATAAAGACATATACGAAATGAAAACATATAAAGAGAAAATAGAGAAAAAGGTCGCAGAAAGCGAAAGATTGAGTCTAGACGAAACCAGAGCGAAAAACGTGGAAGCGCTCGAGAAACATTGCCAAGAGCAAGGTTTCGAGGAGCTGCTCCCACTCTTAGAACAAACTATCGAAAAAATCGAAAAGGAGCTCGAAATGCTAAAACATCAATCGATAGACGATTCAAAAATAATAGAATTTTCCGATGGTAGTAGTGACGAGGAGGACGAAGAGGAAGAAGAAAATCGCACAATCATACAGTTCCATTCGCAACAAGGCGAAAGAATGAGAACCGAAAATTGTGGGGAACAATTCTCAGATAACACGTGGTCGCATGGGAACAGATCACCGTCCAATAACGACACGAAAACCTTAGAAATTCTCACCAAAAACGTAAACGAAATAATGTTGCAGCTTGCTAAACTGACATCCGAAAAAGAGCAACATCAGAAACAAACTAAAGAAAAACCGAGACGTCCATCCACGCCAAACAAAAACAATCAACATATACATTATCTCCATCACCAAAACCAAAACGAATATCACCAGCAACAAGCCGGTTATATAACAACCGTTCGAGATTGCCTAGAAACCATAGATACTTTCTCAGGAGAAGATCCAGAGAAATATCCTGAATTCATAACCCAATTCAACGAACAAGTTCATGCGAACCGGACCATGTCAGTCCAAACGAAATACAGTATTCGAAAGAAACTGCTTACTGGAGAGGCCAGAAATTTGGTTACCACGACCAGTTTCTCTCAGGCAGACTACGACGAAACACGCAGGCTTCTCAAAGCAACATATGCCACTGACAGGCGGCAAGTTGTCATGAGCAAGTTCAAACACGCAGAATTTCACGCATCGAACTATGAGGTGATGGAGAAAGATCTCGCTAAACACGTTTCACTGGCGAATAGACTGAAAAATTTAGACATTTCAGTAGATAACGCCATTGTCATAAACGATTTCATACATAAACTTCCCACGCATCTTATGTCGAAACTGATAAAATATACGAGAGACGTGAATCGAACATTCGCGGAAGTAGTGGAAGTGATCAGAAGCGAAATTTCCATTGAAAAGTTTGTGGAGGACGCTAAAGAAGAACATAAACGCGATAAAAGCACACATGAAGTGTACGCAATGAAAGGGAGACATATAGATTTTCATAGACGAAAGAATGAAAATATCCAATGCCGATTCGGAGACGGTAATCACTACACAAAACAATGCCCTCTCACATTGGAGCAGAAAAACGAAATCGTCGAAAAGAATCAAAAATGCCGAAACTGTATTGGAGACGGCCATAAATCTTTCCAGTGTTACTCGAAAAGAAGATGCGACAAATGTGATGGTAGACATCACAGTTCGCTCCACGACCCGAATCAAAACAAAAAAAGTGCCAATGAGCATTCAGAAAAGTTATTTCGTGCCAGACACTAGCCGCAATGCGCGGCTCCGGGCAGGCAGTGAGCTGGGGGAAGAGAGCTCACTGTCAAAAACTGCCTTGCCCACAGCACAAAATCACGAATTCAAAAAATCTAACGAAACACAAAACATACACGAAATAGATACCGACCAACACTACGAAAACCATAAAAAATTTGATTCAATCGATCGACCGCAGATCTACACATGTAACGTACAAGACGCGCAATACAGGTTGCCCACAATGAGCATAGAATCAATAAACGGAGAATTACTCCTGGCACTTATAGACTCGGGGGCAACAAAATCGATAATATCACATCAAACAGCTGAAAGGTTAGGACTAGAGATCGAAAAAAAGGGGAGTATGGAAGTAAGAGGAATCAACGGAATTGAGACAGTACAGTCCAACTGTGTCAAACTAAACTTTAAAGGTAGAGACGGTCAGGTCTGGACAACCAAGATCGCCACATACCCCAGGTTTCCAATTAAGTTCCGTGCTCCAGAGTTCTCGAACGACGACATCGCGGCTCTACGAAAACAGAGAATCGATGCTAAAAAAATTATGAATCTAAAAATCCACAACAATAAGCCGATAGATGTGATACTCGGAAATGACTTCATATCCAAAGTTGCCACAAAAACGACAAAACATAAACTACCAAGCGGTAGAATAGTTGACGAAACTGAAATGGGAGTAGTAACATATCCCACACCAAAAGACGAATTTTATATTTCTGCGGAAAACATAAATACTGTCGAAATAAAAGATTATTTCGAGCCAGTACTAATCAACGCATTAGAGAACAAAAGCTACGAAAATATAACAGATCAAGACCTTTACGAAAGAGTCGGTCAATTATTTGAACTAGAACATATAGGAATCACACCTCCAGACATAAACGATACGCTTAAACTGAAAGACGATAATCTGATAAGGAAGTTCAGAAATGAAGCAATAATGAAAGAAGGTAAGATTCATGTGTCTCTTCCGTACAATGGCAGAGAAAAAGAGCTAAACGATAACTTTCCTATAGCAATACGACGCTTGGCGTCTCTAGTAAAAAACCTATCGAAATGCGAAAAAACGAGAAAAGAATATCATAAAATCATAAATGACCAACTGGAGGCAGGTATCATTGAAAAAGTAAATGAACCACTCCGTGTGGTCAAAGAAAGGAGACCAGTGTACTACATACCACACCGAAACATCATGAAAGAAGATTCCTTGACTACAAAGTTAAGAATCGTTCTCGACGCCTCCAGTCACATGGTGGACAAGCTTTCACTGAACGACTGTTTACACGCTGGTCCCTCAATACTACAAAGCATATTCGGAATTCTTCTCAGATCTAGACTATCAAAATACGTACTGATAGCTGATATTGAAAAGGCGTTTCATCAAGTACGCATACAGGAAAAATATCGAGACGTAACACGGTTCTTATGGCTAAAAGATCCAGAAAAATCCACGATTCCAGAAAACGTAATCGCATACAGGTTTACAGTACTCCCATTTGGAGTATCATGCTCACCATTTCTTTTAGCCATAACGATACTCATGTACTTAGATTTGAACCCAGACGATATGAACGAAAGAATAATACAAAACTTGTACGTCGATAACGCAATGATCACTACAAATAGAGAAGAAGAACTCTTAAAAATCTACAAATCAACGAAACAGATATTTGAGAGAATGGGGATGAACCTGAGGGAATATCAAATGAATTCGATAACGACACGACGAAAAATTCCGGAGGCAGACAGAGCTCAGTCAGAGACTGTGAAACTCCTAGGCCACCAATGGAATTGCACCAAAGACGAAATAACTATCAAAATTCCCATTCCACCTGATGGAATTCCCACCAAAAGAGAAATAGTCTCATTTCTCGCTTCGTTATACGACCCACTAGGACTACTCTGCCCTTTAATCGTTCCGGTGAAAGAAATCATACAGGAGCTTTGGGAGGCAGAAGTCAAATGGAAAGAAAAGGTTCCAGAAAAAATTCTGAAAAAATGGGAATCGATAAAAGCCACGTTTACTGAAACCGGGCATACATTCTCACGACAATTAGTTAACCGATACGATTATACAAGTGTACAGCTGATAATGTTCAGTGACGCATCCGAGCGTCATTTTGCAACAACAGCTTACCTACACTTCCAATTCGATAACATTGCGTCAACAACGAAACTGATAATGGCGAAATCCAAAGTAAAGCCGAGTAAAACGAACCTATCGATCCCGAGACTAGAACTAATGGGCATAGAAATAGCGGCAAATGCGGCAGTAACCCTGGTCAAAGAACTTTCATTGGATAAGTTGAATTCAATAAGGTTCTTCAGTGACTCAATGATTGCTTTGTACTGGGTTCTCAAACGAAAAAAGCTCACAAAATTTGTAGATAACAGAGTCGGAAAAATACACGAAAACATACAAATACTAGAGAAACGAAAACTTAAAACACTATTCCATCACTGCCCAACGGATCAGAATCCAGCTGACATTGCGTCCAGAGGGAGTGGAATGGATAAACTATTCAAAAATAAACTATGGTTTGAAGGACCAGAGTTTTTACGAAAACAAGAAAAAGAATGGCCAGTAAAACTAGAAGGCACCATAGAATTTCCAAAACAATTCCGAGAAATCATAGAAAAAGAAACGAAAGGAACGGAATTAACTAAAAGAGTTAAAACTGCCATACTGACAGCAGTGGCGACTAGCCATACCAACCAATCGATAATACGATACACAACCGCGAGATCACTAGAAAAATTAACCTCGACAATGACAATGGTGTTCCGCTGGTTTTTGAAAACATTTCCAAACAAAGATTGGAAATCGAAAGTTTTCAAAGAATTGAAAACATCAAAAAACGACCAAATTAACCAAAGACTAATAACGAAAGATTTTATACTAGCGGATCACTACATAGATTACGAAACAAAAGGAGGAATAATGCCGAAAAATCTAAAATTAAAAAAAGACGAAAGAGGAGTCTTCAGACATCCCAGAAATCTGGATTCGTCAAAACTCTCCAACGAAAGTAAGGAACCTATACTGCTAATGAGAGGACATCCACTTACAAGTCTAATCATACGAGACATACACAGAGAAAACGTCCACATTCCAGCCTCCTATATGCCAGGCGCAGTATACCAAAAATACTGGGTTAACAAATTGGGATTGGAAATTCGAAAAGTGCTAAAAAGATGTTATAGGTGTAAAAGACAAAGCGGCCAACCATTCTCTTACCCATACGCACAAAACCTACCCACCTGCAGAACAATATCGGCCACACCATTTTCTCAGGTCGGGCTCGATTATTTTGGACCAGTTAGTTACACTGGAGCTATGGGCATAAAAAAGAAAACTTGGGTGCTGCTCATAACATGTCTCATCACTCGAGCGGTACATCTAGAGCTAGTCACCGATAACTCAACCATCACATATTTGATGGCACTAAAACGATATTTTGGAAGAAGAGGCGTTCCAAAGACCATACTGTGCGACAACGCACCTGGATTTTTGCTCGGAAATAAAATGATCAACGACGACATAAGAAATCGTCATCATTCAAGCGATACGCTCACAACTTTTCTAGCTACAAAAGAAATCGAACTAAAAAACATCACACCGTTATCTCCTTGGCAAGGAGGAATATACGAAAGAATAGTGGGTATCATAAAAAATCAGTTTTATAAAACTGTGTGCAAAGCGGAGCTATCCTACATCGAACTAGAAACTATAATGATCGAAGTCGAAGCGGCTGTAAATAGCCGTCCGATAACTACAAACCCAACCACTCCAGATGATCCAGCAGCATTGCGGCCAGTGGACTTCCTCATTCCAAACATAAATCTAGCAGTGCCAAACGACTGCGACATGATCTATCAAGCTAAAGAAGGTCAAATCGAAAAATTGACGAGGAAATACCACGCAGCCTTAAATTGTGTTTTAGAAAATCTCTGGAGTGCCTGGACGAAACATTATCTACTAACGATAAAAGAGTCGAAACAGAAACGTCATAATTTCTCAGCTATAAAACCTAGAGAGGGACAACTAGTTCTGGTTAATACCGAAAAAATGCCAAGGCACAAATGGCCTTTGGCACAAATAAAAAAAGTATTAACGTCGGCAGACGGAGAAATCCGGTCGGCTTACGTAAAAATCAAAAACAAAATGTTGCTGAGGTCAGTAAAACACCTCATACCGCTAGAAATCGATAACGAAAGCGAAAACATAGAGAGCGAGAGAATTAGAGACGAGAGGGTGGCCACCGCTGCAGACGAACCCACTCCGATAGAGACGCAGACAGAAGGAGAAAGAGTCTGCCCGAATACGGTCAGAAAACCGCAAACAGCCAAAAATGTGCTACAGCACACACCTAAAAGACAGACTATCCCGCGAACAGTGAAAAAACCAATAGATTACGTACAGTTGGATAGGGGATTTCCTGTCGCGGGGGGGGAATGTCGCGGAACTAGCCTAAAGGCGTAGCCCACGACTTTTCTCTCACCAAAAAAGACATAAATCCAACATAAAATATTGGTTTTCGTTACTAAAAAAACATACGAAAAATTCTGCCCATAAAAATATATTACAAAAATATGGCGCGAAAATTAATTCATTCGAAACTAAAAGACTTTCGCGCTCACCGCTCCACTACAAACGATCCTGCGCGGGGGCGCTACCTCACTGCAACAAGAGAGAGCAGCATACACGGTCACCCACGCAGAGACGCAGACAGGTCGCATCGCGGCGAGACCTTGCCTGCGTCTCTAACTACGGTGGCGACCGCAAAGGGAGCGGCGGCGGCGAGAGTCAGTTGAGTCGAAAAGGTCAGCAGGGGACAGGTCGTCGACCTCATAAATAGCGATAAGGGCTCCTGTGTGGGGCCCACGAGAAGCTGATTGGCGACATATTTTTTAGATTTACTTTCATTTTTTACTTACTGCTCGACCGCCTGCGGCACACACACAACCTACGACGCGCGGTAGGAATCCGTTTTGTTTTGACTCGCCACGCTCGTATCCGACGAAAACCGTTTTATCCTTAACCCTTTTTTTTTATATCTTCTTGTACCTTATATTTTATTAACCTACTTACATTTTTTAATTGCAAGAGATTCCCTCGTGAGTCCGCCTCCGATGCGGCTCACTCCTTCGGAGGGAGGGAAGTTTTTTGAGGCTCCCAGCCTTTTTCTTCCCCAGTCTTAATAAAACTGTTCTCCGCGTAACCGTTTTAAATTCGTACTCATACACACACACATTCACGAGAACTAGTCTATCGCGGGATAGGGGAGCTCCATCCTCCCTGTAACCTATCCCCGCACATGGAGCGCGTTTGCATTATTTTTTCAATTGCTCAGTTTTTCGCCGATTTTCCATTTTTTTTTTCTGAAACTGCATTGATTTTATACCTTTCTTCATTTTCGATGTTTTTAAGTGCGTAAAATATCTAAAAATTACTGAAAAATCCTATAATAATCGGAAAATTCGAAGAATAATGCAAACGCGCTCCATCGCACCGATTTCTATTTCGCCCATTTCTATTTTGTCACATTTCTATTTCGCGCTGTTCTATTCCGCTCATTTCTATTTTGTAGCCGTTCTATTTTTTCCAGTTCTTTTTTGTAGCAATTCTATTTTGTAGCATTTCTATTTCGCCTATTTCTATTATGTCGTACCCCCCACTTTTGCACACAACTGTGCCCATTTTCCCCCCTTTTCGTTCCTGCGTTTCAACACTTTCCCCCTTTTTCGTGGGGTCTCAGTGGAAAAAAAAAATAATTTTACTGTGATTTTTAATTTTTAATTTTAACAAAACTAAATAGGCAGAAATTAGGGATGCGTTTTTAAAATTTTTTGGGAGTATTTAAATATTTAAATGCATATTGTCCATCCGTGAAGAAAGAAAGTGCGCTCCACTTTTTGATTTTTGTTTTCGTTGCCAAATTATTTCCATTCACGTAGAATTTATTGTGAAAAAAAAAATTGCAACGCGGTGTTTGCGTACTTTTGAAATTCAAACGAAAATGGGAAAAAAAAATCTCTTCATTTCCCATGCTATTTCTTTCATTGCCGTTTGAATTTAAAAAGTACGCAAACACCGCGCTGCGTTTTTTTTGTTTTCACAATAATAGTAACTTACTACTCAAAACGTTTAAAACTTTTACACAAAAGAATACCTTCGAACCCATTAAACGAGATGCCGACAAAAATAAATAAAATTTATTGTAAAACCCGAAAATATATGTCTCTTTTTAATTGATGATGTTCTAAAAATACTAGTGATTCGTTCACTACTCCGTTAAATGTAATATAAAAATGGGTTTGAGTTCATATGAACTCGACATATCTCATTTGGAAGTCGATGCGAAAGTGGATTCGGAGCAGCATATCGTGAATCGGAAGAAGCGAGAGAAGTGAATGGTTGATGTGGCATAAAAAGATGATTTAACGATAAACCGGCCACTCGAGAAGTCGGATTCGCTGATGAAGGAGCCAAAGTGGGAATGATGAATCGGAGAGGTGTGGGCGTCTGAAAATACCGAAAATTTCAAATTTTTTGTTTGGAAATTAGAATTATTACAGTAGTCGTCTGTACAGTTCTCATTAATAAGGCTTGTTTCAGTGCCAACTCATCAATCAGTTCATTGTTTTCCAAAGCCTTTGAGATAAGTTTCAGAATAACCGGATCGACAACCGTCTGAACGTTGTTACGGGTGGCCGATGCAGGTACTGGTGAGCGAGATGTGGTGGCAGGAGGAAGAGTTTGAAGCGAAATTTGTCGAGGAACAGTGATTGTTGTTGTAGGAGCAGCTGTAGTTGTGGTTGTTGAAGTTGTGGTAGACATAGTAGTTGTAGTCGTTGGAACAGTTTTTGTAGTAAAAACACTATACACTTCTTTCTTTTTCTCTGGCTTTTGTGACTTTCTAGGCTTCACAGTAGTAAATGTGGGTCTGTACGGTGAGTCAATCTTTGTGATATCCACTATCGATGCACTAGGAACTGGAGCGGGTGGTGGAGGTTTAAATTTTGAAGGAGAAAGAAGTTCAATCATGTCTTTTTCTGAAAACAAAAACATTGAATTATAGTAATGGACCTATTCAATGTACTGTAGAAAAACGAAAAAAATGACAAAAAACTGGGAGAAAACTTGGAAAATGTTCCGATTGGTCTGAAATTTTGGAAGAAACTGTCAAAAATGCTTCCGGACATGAAATGCTCAGAAAATTTTGGACCAAAATATCGATTTTAAAAAATATTGATTTTTTTTCTGAAAATTTTTTAAAATCGATATTTTGGTCCAAAATTTTCTGAGCATTTCATGTCCGGAAGCATTTTTGACAGTTTCTTCCAAAATTTCAGACCAATCGGAACGTTTTCTCCAAGTTTTTTGCCATTTTTTCCGTTTTCTACAGTACTTTGAATTGGTCCATAAGAGCGAACAAGAAGTAATAGAGAGAAATAGAGAAAGGAAGAAGTGAAACAGCCAAAACCCGATTATTGCTAGGTTTGAAGGAAGTCACCTGTCCCGAACTCCAGCAAATTATGCCACGGACCTTCCAAAGAAAAAAGTGGACTTTGCCCGACAACTGGAAGGAAACGAGAAGTTACTGTAGAGTTGATGTTAAGCAGTTTGTGTAACATTTCGCTGAAATCTCTTTGTGGGCGAGTGCCTGGTCTAAAAATAGGAAATGTTTAAATTGTTAAACACAATAGGCTTACATAGAACTTCTTTTAACTCTTTTCTTCCTCGAGTCTCCATACATTCTGCGCATTTTCACCAATTGGATTTTTTGTTTTTCAAAGTTGGTGAGCGGGCGGATTAGATGGTCACCGACATAAACGTGGTTGTTCTATAGTGGGCAAAAGTAAACATGACCTGTGTAACGACAAAAAATGAACTTACCCGAACTATACACGAGTCTAGAACGATTTCAATCGAATCATCGTAACCACCACAAAATTTGGGAATAGATGGAAAAGAAGTTTCAAACGAGTCGAAATCGGCAGAAGAACTAGAAACGTAATAAGTTAACAGGAACTTTTAAATTTTAGATTCACTCTTTAAAAGTGCTCAAATCATGTTGATATGCACGGAAAATGTGCAATTCATGGTCGTTTAGCTTTCGTTTGGACACTCCATGCAAGAAAAGGGTACCATCCTGAAAGCTAAAACTGATCTAGGTTTAGAGAGGAAGAGACTTACAAAGACAGCGCATGCTGGGCCCACATAACCGTATCCTGGTTGGTAATCAGGAGACGAGTTCAAAAGTAACGGTGTCACAAAAGGGAGAACAATAAAAAAGTAAAGTAAGGCCATGGCAGTGTTCGTCTCGTCCAGAACCTTGTTTGATCGGGATGCGATGCAATGGGCTCGAGTTACGGAGCTAGAACAAAAGGAGACAGGGAGCCCGTCGACGAGGGTGACTCTGAGAGGCGTCTCGGCACAAACACAGGGGTGTTATTCCCACGGTCGGAAGCTGCTTTACACGAACGATGCGATGCGCCTTTATGCAATCAGACGCCGCCCTATGTACGGTACACACAATACGCTCGTACGCTCGGTTGCAACCTTTTTCGACCCACCTTTGTTTTGTTTTACCCAACTTAAATATACACACAATCCGCGTCTGGAGAGATTGAAACAGACTGGACAAAGGAGCGACGCGACGAGGAAAGGAAACAGATGGGCGGTGGCTACACGAATAATAAGAGAAGAGAGGAGGTGGGTCAAGGGGGTAATTTGAGAATGAAGCTAACGAGAAAAAACGACGAAAAACATACCACATTTCCCCAAAAATCTTGAGTTCGGACTGTTTGCTTTTGCATTGCATGACGCTACATACTGACGTTTTTTGCACAAAGTGTCTATTTCATAGAGGAGAAACGGTATCAAACAGGTCAGAGGAAGGGTAATATTGAAAAATGGGTTTTAAAACGGATTCGTAAAAAAGTTCTCTTCTCATCTAATGGGGTTATTCATGAGAAAAAAACGGTTATTCACGCGATGTCGAGAATTGTAAAAAAAAATACAGGTAGAGAAGCGGGGTTTCCCCCTGATATAGCATTGATAGTGAAGAGACGCAGAAGGTGAGGAGTTCAAAGAAAGGGGGGGGCAGTCTCTGTGTCTCTTCACTATCAATGCTATATCAGGGGGAGACCCTCTTTTCTCTATACACCTGTATTTTTTTTATAATTCTCGACATCGCGAAAATTGGAAAAAAAAAAAACAAAAACAAACAGTTTTTTTTTCTCGTGAATATATAAATATAACCCCATAAGAATTACTTACTTGTGATACTTGTGAGGTTCGACCTCAGTTTCCATCCTGGATACTGCGAACCAAGCTGCGCCAAGTTACACGATCCCTTCCGACAGTGGACCATGCTCGTCTTGCCTCGAGTATGCCAATTCTTCGGCGGCCGTGCCCGAGGTTGCCCCTGAGGGCCTCATTGTGGATGAAGATTTTGATCGAATCCTTGATGTCGTCGGCCCATCTTTTCGGAGGACGACCGCGTGGTCGTGCTGATCCCCTAGGATCCCATTCTGATACTATCTTCGCCCATCTGTCGTATTTCATGCGTGATACGTGTCCTGCCCACTTCAGTTTTCTTCGTAAGACTTGCTTTTCCATGTCTGGTGGGTCACATCCGGCAATTTCGAACATGTTGCTAACCGCTCTCTGTAGTCTCTTCGTGTCTGCCTCCTTGGAAGTCCATGTCTCGCATCCATAAGTCATCGCTGGGATGACAGTTGTTGTGAGAAGTCTTATTCTTGTCTTCTGAGGAGACTGCAAGAGCTCCCGCCGAATGGCGTTGAAAGCAGCCCATCCCGCGCGAATCCTTCTAGCGACTTCTTCAGTGAGAGATCCGTCGTCCGCAAACGTTCTTCCGAGGTATTTGACCTTTTGGGAGATTTCAATCCTCGTGTTCAGAATATCGATATCTGATCTTGTGACGTACTTATTCATCAATATTTGCGTCTTGGACGGGTTTATATTGAGGCCGTACTTGGGACATCCCATTGCAATCCGATTTGCTCTATCTTCTGCCTCTTTCACAGAGCTCGCGAATAAAACAACGTCGTCTGCGAATTCCAAACGGTGAATTGATTCTCCATTGATGTCAATTCCGGTCTTATCATCCTCACAAGGTGCTGGGTCTAGCTCATCCAAGATCGCCTGAAGAGCCAGCGCGAAGAGTAGTGGAGACGACGAATCACCTTGACGTACTCCTCTTTTGATCTTGAACCTCATCTTCTTGTTCAGAACGTTCAGCTCTCCAATCGCCGAAGAGTTTGAGTTGTTTAAGGCCCGAATCACGTTTCTTCCGATTTGAAGATTGTTCAGGACTTGGGATATCTTCGTCCAATTAACGTTGTCGAAGGCACAAGTGAAATCCAGGAAGACCGCTACGAGCGGAATCTTGAATTCGGTGCACTTTTCCCACATCTGCGCGACGACTTGAATGTTGTCTGCGCATCCTCTTCCACGTCTGAATCCTGCTTGTGACTCTTCCAGGTAATCCTCGCTTTTGGCGGTGATCCTTCTCGTAAGGATTTTTGTGAAGAGTACGGTACACACAATACGCTCGTACGCTCGGTTGCAACCTTTTTCGACCCACCTTTGTTTTGTTTTACCCAACTTAAATATACACACAATCCGCGTCTGGAGAGATTGAAACAGACTGGACAAAGGAGCGACGCGACGAGGAAAGGAAACAGATGGGCGGTGGCTACACGAATAATAAGAGAAGAGAGGAGGTGGGTCAAGGGGGTAATTTGAGAATGAAGCTAACGAGAAAAAACGACGAAAAACATACCACATTTCCCCAAAAATCTTGAGTTCGGACTGTTTGCTTTTGCATTGCATGACGCTACATACTGACGTTTTTTGCACAAAGTGTCTATTTCATAGAGGAGAAACGGTATCAAACAGGTCAGAGGAAGGGTAATATTGAAAAATGGGTTTTAAAACGGATTCGTAAAAAAGTTCTCTTCTCATCTAATGGGGTTATTCATGAGAAAAAAACGGTTATTCACGCGATGTCGAGAATTGTAAAAAAAAATACAGGTAGAGAAGCGGGGTTTCCCCCTGATATAGCATTGATAGTGAAGAGACGCAGAAGGTGAGGAGTTCAAAGAAAGGGGGGGGCAGTCTCTGTGTCTCTTCACTATCAATGCTATATCAGGGGGAGACCCTCTTTTCTCTATACACCTGTATTTTTTTTATAATTCTCGACATCGCGAAAATTGGAAAAAAAAAAAACAAAAACAAACAGTTTTTTTTTCTCGTGAATATATAAATATAACCCCATAAGAATTTATAATCGAAAAAGTTTTTAAAAACATTCGAGTTTTTTAAAAACTTTCATACGTTGTTTTCTTGAATTTTAACGCTCTGCGACTGGGCTTTTCATGCAAATTGCTTTATTTTGATCGGAAAAAGGCTTTTTGGTGTTTGCGTACTTTTGAAGGTATCGTAGCCATGAAAATTAGATTTTATAATTTTTTGTATGTTTGTGCGTCAATTCTGATGCATTATTTTGAAAAAACAAGTTTTTCTCGTGTTTTTACGTATTTTTTAAAGTACGGTAGTCATGAACATTTCATTTTTTAATTTTTGCGCGTCAAATCTGATGCATTCTGGCATTAAAAAAAATTTTTTAAAATAATTTTGATTAAAAAATGTTTTTTTTTTTGGTGTTTGCGTACTTTTGAAGGTATCGTAGTCATGAAAACTCGATTTTATAACTTTATTTTTATTTTTGCGCGTCAATTCTGATCAATGTGCTCCACCGGTGGCAAAAACCGATAAAAACCGGCGTTTTTTAATACCGGTGAAAACCGGTAGAAACCGGTTTCCACCGGTTACAAAAAAACCGGTTTCCACCGGTGTGAAAAAAACCGGTTTCCGCCGGTTTCTACCGGTTTCCACCGGTGAAAACCGGTGTTTTGTGTGCAAACACAGCGACGCGCAATTGCGGACCAAAGTTGTTTTGTTTTTTTTTTTAATCTTAAATGTTCAAATCTTGCTTGCTTTTCTAGTTTTTGCTTCTTTTTTCCTCTATTTTTTTATAAATCTTTCCCGAATTTCGAATTTTTCAGCCAAATGACGTCTCCAGTATGCAAAGTATTCGATAAGCCGATTGATTCGAATCAAAAAATTGTGGCATGTTCAAATAAATTATCGCACTTAAAAAAACTCACCCAGATGAATACGCAAGAAAAACAAAAAGGTAAGCTAGGAAATTAATTTTTTGAAAAAAAAAATATTTTTTTTATCGTCAATGGCGGAGCCGACAAGATTTTCTTGAAAATCAAGTTCACCAACAACAACGAGTACCGCATCACCCAGTCGGCTCCAAGGACGTCGCCATCACCCGTGCCGTCGAAGTGCCAAAGAAGGATAAGCCTTTCGTTTAATGCGCCCCAGCTCCACCTGACGCCCTGGCTGTTTTCGTCTTCGTCACCCCGGCCGGAACCCTGACCATCACCAGGTCGGTTTTTTTCGGAACTCCTCTCAAAAAGTAATATTTTTCCCCATGATGAAAGTTTGGATTATTTCATGCTATTTTTATTGCAGGTTTGATTTATGAGACGAAAACGAAGACCACGAAGACGACCTCGAGTACGATTACATTGATACGGATGATGTGGAAGATCCAGGAAAAGTCAGAGCGGAATCTTAAAATTCTGAAAACGAGGACGATTACTTTTGTTCGACTAGATTTAGCTGATCAAATTACTAAAATACATTTGTTTTTTTTTCATTCATTCGTTCTTTTTTTTTTTGTTTTTTTTTTTACTTTTTGTTGAAATAAAACGAAATTTCTTAATTACCAAGAGAAATATAATTTTCAAAGATGAAAAAAACGTAAATTTTAAGATGAATGAAGAATTAATTATTCAGACCTTGTGGAGCCGCAAAAAAACAACTTTGCGCGTACTATTCAATGTATCTGCAATTGCGCGTCGCTGTGTTTGCACACAAAACACCGGTTTTTAACAGAATAGAAACCGGTTGTTTCGAATAACCGGATATTCGAACAACCGGTTTTTTTCCACCGGTTTTTTGAATAAAAACCGGTGAAAACCGGTTGTTGGAAATCGGTTGAGCACATTGATTCTGATGCATTTTCTTGAAAATTATCTATTTTTGATCGAAAATAAGTTTTTCTGGTGTTTGCGTACTTTTCAAGTTACCGTAGTCATAAAAATTCGATTTTATCATTGTTTAATTTTTGAGCGTCAAATCTGATGCATTTGCTTAAAATTGCTTGGTTTTGACTATGTATAGCCGAAAACACCAAATTAGTGAAATACTCTGCGTAAAAAAAAACGCGCCCTATCGCATTTGTCTGTGTCTCCACAGTGGCGTTTTTCGGATTACATCTCTCTCAAGTCTCTGCGTCTCTAGCTTTGCACACACTTATCTAAACTTGGCAGAATGATACTATCGAGACGCAGATACATGCGACAGAGCGCGTTTGCCTTTACGTAGCTTCTAACACGCCGTGCCCCGCTCCATAGCACTCAGCGACATCGCGCCAGAAGCATGTGTAACACCTTAAAAACTGGGTTAAAAACTAACGTTTACCTAATCAGAAAAAAATTAGATTAAGAAAAAGCAAGAACTGTTTCATTTAATCAAGTTAAATTTTCTTCCGAACATTCCTCTAACGTCTTCTGTTGATCTTCCCAATCGTACGGATCTTCCATCGTTTTTGGTGCGTAAAGAATTTTCATACATTCTATAAGTTTATCGTAGCATGGGTCTTTCTCCGGATCCATTCCAATAACGGTATTAAAGAAATCTACTAGAACACTGCTTGCGCCTTGAAACATTTCCAAATTCAATCCCGGTTTTGAATCAGCGCCTTGAAACTCGGTCTACCAAAACAAATTATTATAGTCTTCGAAAAAACAAATATGGAACCGTACCATAGACTGTTTCAACTGTAAAACTTCTTCCGCCCTTTCCAATCGTTTCCAAGGAAGCTCACTGCACAAAAGTTCGTACGCAGTGTACATGGCCGACACGATATCGTCATAAGGCGATTGCTCGATTCTACGATGAACTCTCAGGGAGACGTATCGAGTTGTTCCTCTGAATCCGGCACGATAACGAGGCGGTCTTCGTTCTCCATTTGGCAGTTTGAATCGGCGGACCAGACCGAAATCGAGAAGGTACACTGTATGGCGGTTCTAAAGTTTTATGCATCATTAGAGCACGCTTGCGCACAA
This sequence comes from Caenorhabditis japonica, assembly GCA_963572235.1. Classification (NCBI taxonomy): domain Eukaryota; kingdom Metazoa; phylum Nematoda; class Chromadorea; order Rhabditida; family Rhabditidae; genus Caenorhabditis; species Caenorhabditis japonica. The sequence continues at coordinate 22,535,870 of OY754343.1, forward strand.
TGTGTTGAACAGAACATTAGAAACATAAAATTGACATTTCGCACAATTTGTGTTTTTTGGCAATTTGTTTTCTGAGATTCCCGAATATTTTTATGCTCAGAATGTTCGAAAACCTACTGCACGGCTCACAAAATTTAAATTTAATTCATTTGTTTTCAAGTTTATTCTTCAAATTAAACAAAAATTTTGACACCGTGATATTGGGTACTAAGCTTTCCATCCCGTCCGAGCAACGGGCACCCGCTGCCCGTCCGCATTGCCCAGTCTGCGATTTTACGTGACGGTGTTTTGACACACCGTCACGGTACATTGCACGTATTTCAATTTTCGATTTTTTTTTTATGAATTCCCAATTGTATTTATTAAACATGATTTTTATTGTTTTTTTTTTCGTAATTTCAACTATCAAAACAATTTTTAGCAAGTCGAAAATGATTAAAATGGAGAGAAGCTGTTCGTCATGCCGCGTCCAAAGTCAAAAAAATTCCTGAAATCACAGGTTTTTCGTAGTCCAAAGTTGCCCAAAAAATCCCAGAAAAAACAGGTGCGCACAGTTGACTCCAGTGTTACCGTAGTCGCTCCGCTGCGAGACCTTCGGTTTTTGAATTTGAATTTTCCCGCACTTCCTGCAATGTTTTCTTGCTTTTTTTGTTGAATTTTTCTGCTTATTTTCTTAAATTGTATTAGAATGTCAATTTTTCAGCTATTCAAGAATGGAACTGCCCGCTGAATACGATTCAAACAGCGAAGACGAGGAAATATGTGAGAAAATATATTATGTATTGAAAAAAATAATTTTTTTCAGTAGCTGTCGTATCGATCATTACAAGAGTCGCCGTTAAATATCAAAACAACCGTAATACTGCAACACTCGAAAAGAAGAAATGCGGCGTGAAACAATTCAAGATGGAAAAGATCGAAAACTTCAAATCGTATTGCCGCTGGTTAAACAGCCTGCCAGATTTATTTGGGGTATGTATCAATCGATTTTTTTTTCTCTAATGCTTTTCTATTACAGAAGGAATTATTCGTCCCACAACTCTTGATCAACGAAATTGTTGTCGGATTGATTAAAGACGGTGTGCCAAATAATTGGAAGCTCTCACCGATCGATCAGTGCGTAGTGTTTCTACTTTACTGCACAACTGGTGAGTCTTTATACTAAAAGTGTATTAAAAAAAAAACTTAACTTGAAAGAAAAAAAAAATGAATTAAAAACGAAAATGAAAACGATTTTTGTTGATAAATACCAACAACTATTGCGAAAACAAAAAAATTACAACGCGATGTTTGCGTAATTTAAAAATTTAAACGAAAATGGGAACAGAATGCTCCGATCAGTCTGAAATTTCGGTAAATTATGCCAAAATTACTTCCGGACATGTGCAGAAAATTTGAGACCAAAATATCGATTTTAAAAATTATCGCCTTTTTTTCCTGAAAAATTTCAAAATCGATATTTTGGTCCGAAGCTTAAATTGTTCGATTGTTTGAGCTTTAAAATCAATTTATTTTAACAAAATGAAATTGCATACTTCGAAAAAAGTATTTCAAATTTGAATCATGTCAAATATCAGCCCCATTTTCCTCAACGATAATCCTCAATTTGTCACATTCAATGAAAAATGATGACAAATTAGATAGTCGAAAATCCATCCCTGATGTTTATTAATTACAATAAATATTACGAAGACACGGTGTCCAGGATTTGAAATGTGGGCGGAGCCTAATTTGCTGGCGCGTCAGCAAACTCCCATGGCGCACTTTCGGTGCTTGCGCATTTTTGGACTCTCGCATTTTATGTTATTGATTTTATTGTTTTTCTTTCAGTGAAACCTGTTTTTCTTTCTAAAATGTATGTATTTTATCTTTTAATACCATATAATTGCCCAAACTTCGCTTTTCGTAAAGATTTATCCTGCAAAAACACCAAAAAAACTCAAAACGAATATTTCGAAATGGTGGCTGAACCAAATTCGACGTTCTTAGGCTTAAAAAATTTCTAAAAACCTCTGCTATAATTCCGTTGGAGCACATGTGGGAAAAAAATTAAGAATTTATGCTTTTTTCCCGAAAAACACAAAAAATGCCTCGAAATTTGAATTTCGCGCGAAAAAATCCAGTGGGGCGCGTTTGCTCGGCTCCGCCCACATTTCAAATCCTGGACACCGTGCGAAGACTTTATTTCATTTCAAAATTTTCTAAATCTAGTATTTCCAAGTTATAAAATTTTCTAGGGCAGTCTATCAGTTCCATCTCCAGAAGAGTTGGCCTGGCGAAGTCTTCGATCTCAACAATCATAAAACGAGTCGCGACTGCAATCAACAAGAACATGAACAAAGTGAAGTTGCCATCGAATCCTGAGGAGTGGAGGATTGTCGAAGAAACTTTCGTGCGTCGTGGCCTTCTTCGGTGCATCGGATGTGTCGATGGAAAACACATTCGAGTAAAAGCACCACCACGAACAGGCTCGACATTCTACAACTTCAAGAACTACTTCAGCTTTTGTCTTTTTGCTGTAGTTGACGCCGATCTGCGAATCATACATTTGGATATCGGTAACTTTTATAACCAACTTTGAAAAATAAAATTGATATGTTTTCAGGTAGCCCAGGATCCGTTTCCGATTCCTCAATCTACAACAGGAGCGTTTTGAAAGACTTGTTGGACAGAAGAGAAACTTTGCCAGCTCCAGTTCACTACAATGATGACATTGTTATGCCATCGTTTTTGATCGGCGACGGGATTTTCGCATTATCACCGACGATGATGAAACCGTTCGGACGAGGACCGCTAACGAGAGAACAATTGATATTTAATAAGATTCTGTCGAAAACGAGAGTTCGTGTTGAGCATTGCTTCGGTGTGATGAGTGCACGATTCCGAGTACTATTGGCACACATCGAGCTTCCCTATTCGGACGCTGTTGAACTGGTTATTGCACTAGCAAACTTACATAATGCCATGATTCCGAATTTCACCGGGACAGTCACACCTGTAGTGGAAGCGGCAACTGAGCAATACAGAGACGGAACCGAACAACGAGAGGCTTTGTTAAATTTCCTACTCCACTAATTTTATAATTTAATCGTAATTGAGTTGTTGATAAAATTGGCAGAAATAGAAGAAAACCGATAAAAAAGAATTGAAAGCAACACCGCTGCCCAGCTTAAAAATATTTTTCTGCATGGCGCATTTCTCGCGCTGTTGAGCAGATTTTTTTTTCCATTTTTGCCATGTTGAATAATTTTTGACTTTCATGTTTTTGTCTCGTGGTTGGCTTAAAATAAAGATTTAAGCCTGAATAATCGGACAAGAGGCGTCAACAAATCGAAAATTCAGCGAAAACGTTTGTTTGCATTACTCCCGAGTTTCAGGTAACTCAGAATATTTTCCGAGTTTCTGCTGAATTTTATCATTTTTTTTTGCTCCAAAATCAATTTTATTCCAGTAACCACGTAACATTTAAATAAAAGATTTTTCCTTGAGATCATAAAAAATTAAAATGAGTCTCATCTGTCTTCTCAATTCCACAGAGACGCTTCATCGTATAGTCCAGGCTCCGTAGAAGAACCAGGAGCAGAAGGAAGTCCAGTATTCAAGGTAATTTCGTTCTTCTCATACTTTCGACAGACGGCCGCAATATCTCCTTGAAACAGAAACTTCGATGTTGGTGACAATGTACGCATAGTTTTCTCAATCAAATCGTGCAGCGGTTGAAACTCCTCCTTCTTTTCACTGCGACGATTGCTCATTTTTTTTAAAAAATCTGTCGAAGTTTCTAGAAACTTCTTGAACTCAATGTTCTCATCAATATTATTTTCAGATTCGTTTTCTTTTTTCCGGCGCTTGGGGGTATCCACTTCAACCAGTCGTTTGACTACATGACTAGAATTCGTGACGCTGAAATACAGAAACTATAGATACACGATATTTAAGAATATAAACATACGATGGCGGTGATTTGTCTCTATAAGTTGCCTCCAAGTATCCCAAATCTTGAAAGTACTGAAACTCAGGTCGACATTTTTCAGCTCCACTGCCGCTCGGTTTAACCGAGTTTTTCCTTTCCACTCGGAATGCCGCCACCAATGAATTCCACACTTTTTTGATAGTGAAGCATAAAATTATTTTAATTATTGTCGGCCCGCCAAAATGGTCAAACGCGCTCCGCTGAACTCAACGCTATGCGATTTTCATTCTGGTCACCAAATTATTTCATTTCACGTGTAAATTCAACGTGAAATGAAATAATTTGGAGACCAAAATGAAAATCTCATAGCGTTAAGTTCAACAGAGCACATTTGACCATTTTGGCGGGCCGACAATAGCTTTATTTGTATATTTCTAATGAAAATCCTGACAGGATTTTCAAATGCGCTCTTTTGAATTTAGTACGTCGTGATTTTTATTTCATATGATATTAAACTTATACGCGAAATGTTTGGAAACCTAATGGGGTTATGCACGAAATGGCTAAAAAATTACAAAAAACTGCGCGAAAATTCGGAAAATGCTCCAATTGGTCTGAAATTTTGGTACAACCGGGCGAAAATGTTCCCGGACCTGTCCCCAAAACTTGGACCGAAATATCGATTTAAAAAAATGTTGATTTTTTTTCTTAAAATGTTAAAATTCGATATTTTGGTCCAAGTTTTATGGACAGGTCCGGGAACATTTTCGCCCTTATTTCCCAAAATTTCAGACCAATCGGAGCATTCTCCGAATTTTCGCGAAGTTTTTTGTCATTTCGTGCATAATCCCATAAGTCAACCACGGAATACTAAGTCCAGCGGAACGCATTATGGACTGGATGCACTTCGATCTTTTATGCATTAAAATGAATAACCAAATTCATACCATGATCTCGGCGCAAGAATTCCATCGATTTTTCCATTTCTGCCCACAACGTATTTTTGGCTTGAATATCTTTGTATCCATCGTCTCGCATATTCCATATTTGTGGATTTTCTTCGACGGCGTGAATCACACGTAAACATTGTGCATGCGTAAGCTGAATTTTTTGTTTTAGCTTTTATAAATTTTTGTATTTTTACCTTTTTATAGCTATCCGTTTTCGTCATCGCAACTTTTAAATGCTTCGCATCCATTTTGTTTTTATTTTCTAAGTCGCCGTGGTTATCCATGACGTCATCGATCACCTCACAATCCGTATCAGGTCCCATTGAGCTGCAAATTTATAGTTCAAGTTATTTTCAACGTTATTATAACGGATTCGTGACGAAGTGACATTTCACGTGAAGGAGACGAAAAATCTCATTTATTCATTTGTTCGAATAAACACGTGAATAAATTGTCACACCGCCAGGAATCCATTATATGTATAAATATAATATTAATAAATTTTATGCAAACAAGAAACACATTTGCAGCTGAAAGATAGATTCGCTAAACCACGCTCTTCTCTTCGTTTCTTTTTTGCATAAAATGAATCAATATTTTTTATTATTTTAAAGAATAATTACAAAAAGGAAAAATAACAAAATGGCGGATTCTAATACAATTTAAGAAAATAAGAAGAAAAATTCAACAAAAAAGCATTGCAGGAAGTGCGGGAAAATTCAAATTCAAAAACCGAAGGTCTCGCAGCGGAGCGACTACGGTAACACTGGAGTCAACTGTGCGCACCTGTTTTTTCTGGGATTTTTTGGGCAACTTTGGACTACGAAAAACCTGTGATTTCAGGAATTTTTTTGACTTTGGACGCGGCATCAAGTAGCGAGGATAATAATATTGAGGAACCATTGGAAAAAAAAGGAAAATCAATATCGCCATTTTCTAGCGTTTCGCGGAATGAAAAAGTTGCGAGGATTCAAAAAAAATTAGAAGATCACAAATATAAAGAGGTTTGCGGAAAATTTAACAATAATAATAATAATTCAAGATTCCTTATAAGATCGGTTGGACAACACGTTTCAATCGAATTGCCGGACGGGTCGGGTGGGCGAAAAACGCCCGCCTTTTGAAAATAAGTACATTTCTCTTCATTAAAAAATTTTTTTCGTTTTCCTTTTAAAAAATACGCAATCACCGATTCGCAATTTTTTGTTTGCACAACACGGGGTAATGGCGACTGCCTTTTTTTCAAACGATTTTTTTTGGCGCGAGAACACGCGCGACGCTCTCGTCTCTTTTCTAAATGTTTGCATTGGCACAGTGCCCAAATGTTTTGCCGTCGAATGCGGCGCGTGCGGCGTGCGCGTGTTATCAATGGAGCACGTTTTCACCAGGTCACTCGCCATCACCCCGTGGCACAATAATCATTATCGCTCCCTGAAAGTTCTACCGGGAGCCGATGGGAACCTAGAACTCAGAATTCTAGGTCAAGATGGAAAAACTAGGAAAATGGGCTCCCGGTAGAACTTTCAGGGGTCGATAATTGTTAAATACGAGTACTCAAATGAGCTCTTTTTTTTGTTGTATCCACGCAGTTTCCCCCGAAATTTAAATGCTAAAATAAATTATACGCTTCGTTCAACACACACATCTTCTCTTGCATTTGAAGAAATTCCAAAGCACATGTTAGCTGGTTTGACATCTCGATGAACATATCCAAAGTCATGAAGATCGCGAAGTGCAGAGATGAGTTGATGTACAATTCGACCTACAGAAGTCGCACTTAATCTCTTATGATTACACTTTTTTTTTATATCTCCAATGTTGACACTCAGAATTTGCATAACTGAAACAATTGGATCAATCTGTCTGTCGTTTTATTTAAAAAAAAACGAACCAATAAAGTTAATCTTTTCCGTGTAACCTGAACCATAAATTGTTGGTACGTGTGTCTTCCCCTGCATCTTGAGCAGTACAAGTTGCTCCAGAATCATCCTCTTCGCCAACTTTCCCCTCCTCTTTTTCGGTTCCACTTTAATCGCCACCTCTTCGTTTCTGATAATGTCCATACCCAAATAGATCTCTCCGTATCCGCCCTTTCCAATCAGCCCATCAATTAGCCATCTCTTGAGGAATTTTTCATTAACTGATAATTGGGTCGCCTCTTCATAATCGTACTTTTTCATTTTGGGAAGAACCGCTTTTGAAAAAACGCCGTTATCCTCACTATTTTCCTTCTTAACCGTTGTCACAGGCGGCGATGGATCTTCTTGTTTCGTTTCTTTCATTATTTCTTCTTGCCTTTCCTTGATTACTATTGCAATCTTTTGCAAAAAATAATAAAATGATTTTGAAGATGGCCGCATCGAAAATTTCCATCCATTTGATTCCGAGGACACGTCAAAAATTCGGAACCAAGGAATAAGCGAAACAACTGTGTACCGAATAGCTTCACAATCCGTAAAAGCATAAATAACCTACAGTACAAGTTATTGTGTTTTTAATCGACTTGCGACATGAAAACGCAATTCAATTCAATTCAATTCAATGCAAGTCTGCATTCACCGTTCTGTCTGCGTCTCTTCAAATATCAATGTGTTCGCGTGGTGGTGCACAAATAAGTGGGCGCAGTTTCGCGTTCTCATGTGTTCGAGATTTACTAATAATTATTGTCCATCCGTGACAGAAGCAAGTGCGCTCTCCGAAACGTATTTAGTACTTCATGATTTTCCTTTTGGTTTCCAAATAATTTAATTTCACGTATTATCAATTCAATATTCTTGCCGGTGCGAGTTCTAAACCGTAGTACCCCCGTGTTTTCCTCCACTGAATTCCATTTTCGATTTTTGATCTTTCCACTGATGAACGTTTTTCCTCGAAACTCCATATTTTTCAGCCGCTTTACAGTTATTCGTTGTGCAAGCCTAGTCGACCACCACTTTCCTGAAATCTAATGTGAACTTTAGTCTTTTTCCGGCAGGAGCTTCAGTATTAACCTCATCAATATCCGTCATTTGAAAAAATTCAATTAAATAGTTAAAACACAAAACAAACTGAAAAAAAAACATCACTAATTAAAGTAAATTCGAAAAATTGAAGTGAAAGTACGCAGTTTTTGCCGCATTTATTGCGTTTGCAGAGGAGAAAGTCTATTAAAGGGCAAGTCTATTAGAAGGGCAAGTTTATTAGAGGGGCAAGTCTAATACAGGTTTTACGGTAATTGACTACACCACGCGGATGCATATGGTATTGTGAAAATAAAAACGTTGCTACGCGGTGTTTGCGTACTTTTAAAATTCAAACGAAAAAGAGAACAAATCTCTTCATTTCCCATGTTATTTCTTTCATTGCCGTTTGAATTTCAAAAGTACGCAAACACCGCGTTTCAATTTTTTTGTTTTCCCAATAGCCGGCAAAAATATTAAAACGATAATATAAATTATATGTGAAATGAAATAATTTGGCAACGAAAACGAAAATCAAAAAGTGGAGCGCACTTGCTTTCTTCACGGATGGACAATATGCATTTAAATATTTAAATACTCCCAAAATATTGTAAAAACGCATCACTAATTTCTGCCTATTTATAAAGTTTTGTTAAAATTAAAAATTAAAAATCACAATAAAATTCTTTTTTTTTTCCACTGACTGTTTAAAGGAACATACGTTTAGACTTTCGTGGGTCTCGGCACGAAACACTTATTACGGTAGCTTTTTATGAAACTTGGAAATTTTTCCCAATTATCGAATTTCTTTAATAATTTTAACTTTTTTTTCTGGTTTTTTCTATTCGAATTTTATTTCTTAATAATTAATACATTTTTGGAATTACGAAAGTGTTATTTTGCTATGTTTTATAACGAAATCGTGCAAAAATCGCCTAAAATTGATGATATTAGGCCTATAATATTTTTCAGGGGTAAGCTTTGTGTTTGATGAGTCGCCCGATTTCGATCGCCAACGCCTATAATTCTGAACCGCTTGCTTCACCCATCGAGTCACTGGGACGAAGTTTCGGTGCTCAACAAATCGTTGACAGTGTATGCGGTTCTCCTATTGTAAGTTTCCCATATGCCAGACGTATAATAATCGTTCATTGTTTAGCAGAGATCGTTTGCAAATCGACATGTGTCCATAAATCAAAAAAATGATTTCAGTCAAGATACACCTGATTTTCATGTAAGTTCAACCCCACTTTGTATTGTTTAATATTCAGATTTTTCAGTTCAATTCGTTCTACAACCAAGGTGGTAAAGTATTGGGGCAGAACACGGCATATATGTTTGGAACACCACCATCTTCCACTGGAAAACCTCTTCCTCTCAGCAGTACGTACATGTTCGGAACTCCACCACAAACCGCATTGCCATTGCCATCGGCACCCTGCACTTGCAGTCATCACACTAGTGGAAGCAGCATAATCAATAATCAATTGGCTGCAGCTCTTTTGAGCGTCAATAATAATTTCATGAATTCTTCTAATTGGAACGAAGCAGCGCTTTTTGCTCAGCATCAAATGTTGCAGCAACAATCGCTCACACCTTCTCTCGGTAATAATCTTTTCGTATAAATATATGATTTGTAGAGATTGGTTTAGAGTCACAATTGATCGCCGCCCGAAATATGCATGCCGCTTCATTCAGCGATGCAAATTTAATGAACCAAGTTCAACCATCTTCTCTTCGTGTTCCGGTTCAAACTTCTTCAACAGGAGTGTTTCCTACTAACACTTTTAGGTATATATTTTCCTGAAGCTTTCCTCTCTTTTGTTTCATAAAATCTTTGCAGAGATACCACTATCAACGACGACTTGCTCACAAGATATCGGGCGAATCCGTCGATGATGAAGGGGTTAAAACTGTCCGATATTCGAGGAATGTTGCTGAAGTTTGCAAAAGATCAAGTCGGATCTAGATTTATTCAGCAAAAGCTCGAATTTTGCGACAAGAGCGAGAAAGACTCGATATTCGACGAGGTCTTGGAGAATGCACACGAATTGGTCGATGATATTTTCGGAAATTACGTCGTACAGAAATTCTTCGAGTATGGCGAGGAGAAGCATTGGTCTCGTCTCGTTGATGCCATAATCGAAAGAGTTCCGACGTACGCATTCCAAATGTATGCGTGCCGTGTTCTACAGAAGGCGTTGGAGAAAGTCAGCGAACCTCTTCAGATTAAGATTCTGATTCAAATTCGCCAAGTCATTCCACGTTGTATGAAAGATCAAAATGGAAATCACGTTATCCAGAAGGCCATCGAAAAGGTCGATTCACAATACATTCAATTTATCGTTGATGCTCTTCTGGAGACTCCCAACACCATCTACGAAATGTCAGTCGATCCATACGGTTGTCGTGTTGTTCAACGCTGTCTAGAACACTGCATTCCATCACAGACCACACCGATGATCGAACGAATTCACGAGCGTTTCGACGAGATAGCCAACAATCAGTACGGAAACTATGTGGTTCAGCACGTCATCCAGCACGGATCGGAAAAAGATCGAATCATTATCGTTGAACGCGTTTCCGAGAATTTGCTTGAATTCGCCACTCACAAATACTCTTCGAACGTGATCGAAAAGTGCTTAGAGCTCGGAGCCGTCTATCACAAAGGGATAATCGTTAGATCAGCGTGCCACCATCCTGATGGGTGAGTTACTCGTTCATCCGCGCTCCACTGGACTTGAATTTGCAAGTGTGCGGCGCGGCGCGCCTTTTCGGCGGGAAGATTCAAATTTGAGCTGCCATCAGTCGTTTGGCAATTTTTTTAAAAACATTTATTCGCTGCATATTTCTTTCCTTTTGTTATTTTTATTTAAAAATGATACTAATTTTTTGTAAATTAATTATTGATTTCAGAAAACGCTCAAAAGGGGGAATACTGCTGTTGAGGAGGCGCAACTGCAACGTGCTGGTGTGTATTTTGCAACATACAATTGTAATTTAAGTTATTTTTTGTTAATAAATATGACAAATTGTATTGTATTGTGAAAACAAAAAAATTGCAACGCGGTGTTTGCGTACTTTTAAAATTCAAATGGAAAAGGGAACAAATCTCTTCATTTCCCATGCTATTTCTCTCATTGCCATTTGAATTTAAAAAGTACGCAAACACCGCGTTGCAATTTTTTTGTTTTCACAATATTGTATTTAATACGTTTCAAAAATAAGCGTGAAGCAATAAGATTATGTGAATTACTTAATTTATTATGGGGTTATTCACGAAATGGCAAACAAATAAAAAACAACTCGGAAAATGCTCCGATTTACCTAAAATTTTGGGAAATGAGGGGGAAAACTCTCCCGGACACTCCCACAAAATTTCAAGCCAAAATATCGATTTCAGCCCCCTCAGCGCAATGGAACTGGGGTTCCCCAGCGGATGGTCCAAGACTTTCTGCGGATGGTCTATCGACCAAAAAAGCCGTTTTAGAATATCTGACAGACGATAAATTAACTTATCTCAACAGTTAGAAACTGTTAAAAAAAGACAGAATTTTGAAAACTGACCGAGCTGGGATTTTGAGCACCCCTCGCGAGAAGATGGTCTATGGAAATAATTGGTGCTACCTCGGAATAGAACTGAAGTGTAATAGAACTGCAGCGATATAGGACTTGCTTCGCAATAGAACCGTTCGGAATAGAACTGTTCGGTAAAGAACTGTAGCGTTTTGGAACTAAATTAGCAATGGAGCGCGATTGCATTGCTTGGCCGTCAAGGCGGGCCGAGAAAAAAATGATAAAAGTTTATTCAAAAAAACAACAAAACAAACAAATTTGATGAATAGCTCAAATATAAAACTGTTGAAAAAAGTACGCGCATGAGAAATTCCAATATTTGAATGAGCAAACAATGCAATCGCGCTCCATTGCTAATTTAGTTCCAAAACGCTACAGTTTTATTCCGAACAGTTTTATTCCCAAACAGTTTTATTCCGATCAGTTTTATTCCGAACAGTTTTATTTCGCTACAGTTCAATTTCACTACAGTTAAATTCCAAAGCGAGTTCAATTTCGCTACAGTTCTATTACGCGTCAGTTCTATTCCGAGGTAGCACCAAATAATTTCGTTAGCTGAGGGGGCTGATCGATTTTCAAAATATATTGATTTTTTTCTGAAAATGCTTAAAATCGATATTTTTGTCTGAAATTTAGGGTTAATGTCCGGGAGAATTTTCCGAGTTTTCGCGCAGTTTTTTGCCATTTCGTGAATAACCCCATTAGTAAACAATGAAATAAAAATGTTTGAATTCGCGCCAATTTTGTGCGACAAGTGCGGCACGGTTTCGCCAAATTTTGTCAATAGAGCGCGGCTGATCATGCATTCACCGACTATAATAAATGTGTAACTTGCAGTTCGGTGCCTATTGTTGTGCAAATGATGAAAGATCAATACGCGAATTACGTTGTACAGAAGATGTTCGATCAAGTCACAATGGAACAACGTCGTGAACTGATTCTCGCTGTAAGACCGCACATTCCAATTCTGAGAGAGTATCCACACGGAAAACACATTCTTGGTGAGAACAATCTCCATTTATTTAAGGTCACAAGCTTTTTATTTCTTTCAATCTTCAGCCAAGCTCGACAAGTACTTTCAAAAGCAGGTCCTCACGAACTACCAGTATCCAGTGATGCCAGGAAGCAACTAGGTTCCAAATTGTACTATTTCTCAATCACCAACTCATCACAAATGTACTTTTCTGTTATCACTGTTCGTTTCTTTGTTGTTTTTTTTTCTTCTTCGATCTGTGCATTTTGTAGACAGTTTACCGTAATTATTATTTTTAGCGTCATCTCTTTGGTTGTAATTGTTATCTTTCCCCGTGACACTGCTGTTAATTTTTGTTTTTTATTGTTTCTTTTTGTAATATTCTCTTGATAAAAATGTTAAAATGTAGACAAATTGTCTTGTGGTATTTATTTTTTTAAATAACGGATGTTTGTTTCCATTTTTAAATACCTGGGAAATTCGCATTATTAAAATTGAATTCATAGAATGATTCAGCGGTGGAATGGAAGAAAGCGATCATCTCGGAAACTCTTTCGTATGTTTTTATAAATATTGCAATGTCCATTCGTGAGAAAGCAAGTGCGCTCCACGTGAAATGAAATTATTTGGCGACGAAAATGAAAATCACGAAGTACTGAGTTTCGTGGAGCGCATTTGCTTTTTTTTCGCGAATGGACAATCTTTTTTATTATCAATCCCTGAAAGTTCCAAAAAACTCATTTTCTACGTGAAAACGGCTCCGCGACGTTTCAAAACCAAGTGTATTTTTCGAAAAATTCCTCCATAATTTTCGGGCAGTTCTATTCCGGCTCGCCAATTTTCAGTTACTTGAAATGGCAGCCAAAAAGCCCCCAGATAGCTGCCAAATGACAGCCAAAAAAGCCGCCAGATAGCAGTCAAATAGCAGCCAAAAAGCCGCCAGATAGCTGCCAAAAAGCCGCCAGATAGCCGCCAAAAAGCCGCCAGATAGCAGCCAAAAATCCGCCAGATAGCAGCCAAATAGCCGCCAGATAGCAGCCAAAAAACCGCCAGATAGCAGCCAAATGACAGCCAAATAGCCGCCAAAATGCCGCCAGATAGCTGCCAAAAAGCCGCCAGATAGCAGTCAAATAGCAGCCGAAAATCCGCCAGATAGCAGCCAAATAGCCGCCAGATAGCAGCCAAAAAACCGCCAGATAGCAGCCAAATGACAGCCAAATAGCCGCCAAAATGCCGCCAAAAATCCGCCAGATAGCAGCCAAATAGCCGCCAGATAGCAGCCAAAAAACCGCCAGATAGCAGCCAAATGACAGCCAAATAGCCGCCAAAATGCCGCCAGATAGCTGCCAAAAAGCCGCCAAAAAAGCGCCAGATAACTGCCAACAAGCAGTCAAATAGCCGCCAGATAGCAGCCAAAAAGCCGCCAGATAGCAGCCAAATAGCCGCCAGGTAGCTGCCAAAAAGCCGCCAGATAGCAGCCAAAAAGCCGCCAGATAGCTGCCAAAAAGTCGCCAAATTGCCGCCAGATAGCAGTCAAATATTTAGCAGCCAAATAGCCGCCGGATAGCAGCCAAAAAGCCGCCAAATAGCAGCCAAAAAGCCGCCAGACAGGTAGCGCACAAATAAGTGGGCGGAGTCTCGCGTTCTCATGTCGCAAGTCGATTGAAAACACAATAGCAGCCAAAAAGCCGCCAGATAGCAGCCAAATAGCTGCCAAAAAGCAGCCAGATAGCAGCCAAACAGCCGCCAGATAGCAGCCAAATAGCCGCCAAATAGCCGCTAAAAAGCCGACAGATAGCTGCCAAAAAGGCACCAAATAGCAGTCAAACAGCCGCCAGATAGCAGCCAAAAAGCCCCCAAATAGCAGCCAAATAGCAGTCAAATAGCCGCAAAATGACAGCCAAATAGCCGTCAAATAGCAGCCAGATAACCGCCAAATAGCAGCCAGATAGCTGTCAAACAGCCGCCAAATAGCAGCCAGATAGCAGTCAAATAGCAGCCAAATAGCCGCCAAAAAGCCGACAGATAGCAGCGAAATGATAGCCAAAAAGCCGCCAGATAGCTGCCAAGAAGCCGCCAGATAGCTGCCAAAAAAGCGCCAGATAGCAGCCAAAAAGCCGCCAGATAGCAGCCAAAAAGCTGCCAGATAGCAGCCAAATAGCCGCCAGATGCCTAACAGCTCGTAGAACTTGAAAATTAAAGAAGAAATAATTGTAATGATAGAGCGATGAAGATAGTTTCGACGATCCTGTTCCAAACTGTATAAGTGGAGAAACTGGGAAAGGCGACGAGGAGGAAATAGAAGGCGTTGAAGATGAGATGGAAGATGAAGAAGAAGAAGAGGATGAAGAAATGCAAAGGGAGATGCTCGAGGAAGGAGATTTCAATCTTTTGACAATCGGTTAGAATTTTTATTGTCGGCCCGCCAAAGTGGTCAAACGCGCTCCACTGAACTCAACGCTATGCGATTTTCATTTTGGCCTCCAAATTATTTCTGTTCACGTTGAATTTACACGTGAGATGAAATAATTTGGAAACCAAAATGAAAATCGCATAGCGTTGAACATTTTGGCGGTCCGACAATATATATTTTTACAGAGAAAGTTTCCATGAAAGTGTTGACTTCGCATATAGGAAGAGTGATTTCTGATGTTATGTTCCGAGGAGAGCCGGGCGCTGTTGCTCTTTTTGAGGTGGCCAATAAAATTGTTTTCCAGTCGACAACTCTAACCGAAAACATCAATACAGTAGTCAACTTTATAATAAAAGGGCTCTCTCGGATTATTTTAGACAATCGAGAGAGAGAAGAAAGTGCAGAAAATGGAGAGAGATATTTGATGCTGCTCGTCGCGAAAATAGCCGTAAAAAACAAGTCAATGGACAGTGAAGATTTGCTCATCCAACTTATTATCCTCATTGATCGTTTTTATTATCACACCGATTCTTTCGTTCGCTGTCGCGTTTGTCGCCTAATCGCAATTCTTGTGGAAGAGGAGAACCGCTATTTGGAAACCATGAGAGAACTTGGAGATTACGAATTTCTATTCACTGATGACGAGCCTGCGGAGGAGGTCACAATGATTCCGATAAAAGTGAAGAACAGATGGATGGAGAAGTTGGCGAAGAGTTTGTTCGACAAGTCACCACAATGCAGAAGTTGTGCACTCGCCGCGCTTTCTCTTTGGGATCAAAATGTGGTTTACAAGGCGCCTACGCCTAATTGTGATAAAATTACGATTGAAGACTGTACGTATATTTTTGGGGATATTACGTATTCCCGAGTACGTGAAATGACGTAAAATGGGTCTTGACACGATCGGTGTTTGCACACTTGTGGATTTGAATATTTGTTTTCGAATTTTTTCATGTTATTTTTTTGTTTTTTAAAACTTATATTTTATACTGGGCTGGTCTCGAAGGAGTTGTATTTACCTGATGCAGATTTCGCCTACATACCCGAACTGAGAAGTCTTTGACGACACAAACATTATCTTCGTTCTAACATTAAATTTTCATCCAAAGTAAATGCACAATTCTTAACAAATCGATCTATTAAATGTTGGAACTCTCTTTCCCCTCGTATTTTTCCTCTAAAAATATCAACTAGAGCATTTAAATCTAATCTGAAAAATTGTAATTTTGAAAATTACTTAGCTCTCAATTCTAACTGTTTTTAAACTATTTGATTATAACTATTTTTACTTTTTCACCCTGTTAATATGTAACTATTTAGCCGGTGACTACATTGTGTTAGAGGCAACCGACCTTCAGTGAATAAATAAATAAAATAAATACTTATGGACCAATTCAAAGTACTGTAGAAAAACGGAAAAAATGACAAAAAACTGGAAGAAAACTCGGAAAATGCTCCGATTCGTCTGAAATTTTGGGAGAAACTGTCAAAAATGCTTCCGGGTTTGCTCAGAAAATTTTGGACCGAAATATCGATTTAAAAAAATATTGATTTTTTTTTCTGAAAAATTTCTAAAATCGATATTTCGGTCCAAAATTTCAGACCAATCGGAGCATTTTCCGAGTTTTCTCCCAGTTTTTTGTCATTTTTTCCGTTTTTCTACAGTACTTTGAATAGGTCCATTAAAGGGTCATTCATGTAAAAAATAACATGATTTTTCCAATTCACGCATGTCGAAAAATGTAAACAATATACAGTATCCCAAGTACTGTAGATTATTTACAAGTATGCATTCACCGATCGTGTCAAGACCCATTTTACGACATCTCACGTACTCGGGAATACGTAATAGTAAATACCATATTTTTGCACAAAAACCGTTAAAATTACAGTTATTTTTAGTGATATGGAGAAGTCTTCATGACGTCGACGAATCCGTTCGTCTCACCGCCTCTCGGAGTATTCACATTATCAATGAAACGGACATTGACAAGTGTATGAACCATGTTGAAATGAGCAGGGACAATCGGGTTCGTCAAGCGATCGTAACCCGACTGGCTTCCGATGTCCATCTATTTTCATTTTCCGATCAACAGAAGTTCCGATTCATCAATTTGCTAAGTAGCAGTGATAGCGGTGAGCTTTACACAATTGTCTTTTTCTATTTCGTTCAATTTTTATTCAGTAAGAGTGCGTGACGTAATTCATCAACGTCTTGTGGAATCGTGGATGAAAGTGGTCGGAGAAGAGATAGTTTCACCCAAAATATTTCCAGACGCACTTCCAGAAAATAACATTCCGAAGCAGTTTCCTAGCATTATTTTAGATTATCTTGATCCGGAAATTGACGCGAAAGCCGTTTACATATTCGTAAGTTTATCGTAAAACCTAGGCTTATTATTGTTTTATTTAAGTTGTCGCGCGGTGTTTTCGTACCCGTACTCGCGTTGCAAACCGATTTACGAGACTCCGCCCACTGCCCTGCTATTTTTTGCTGTGATTTTTCCTTTTTTTCTCCTTATTTTGCAGTTTTTTTCAATTTATTTTTACTTCAGGTCGATAAATGGCGTATGCGAATGAATATTGAACAAGAAAATGCGAGAAAAATGGCGGATCGGATCACCATTCGAACAACACATTTAGCTACCTGAATTCAATTATTTCCAAAAAAAAAATGAGGAAAAAATGAAAAACATTTTTTTAAAATCAAATTTTCTTGTTCAATATTAATTTGCATACACCATTTATCGATCTGAAACAAAAATGTATAAAAAAACAGAAGAAAAACTGCAAAATGTGAAAAAATCGAAAAATCACAGCAACAAAATCGGTTTGCAACGCGAGTACGCAGACACCGCGCGACAAAAATTTTCGGTATTTTATTATTATTATTATTATTCGCAGATGAAATTTGCCACTGTTCGTTTTATTCGATCTCCATCCAACTCAAACGAGCTTTCAAGAGATGCCGATCTGGAAAAGTTTATGAAAGATTTGCTTAAATTGAACGATTCTGATTCAGAAAGTATCGGATTGATGAGAAGAACCACGTGGAGGCTTGTGGAGAAGTATGATTTACTAATGGGGTTATTCTCGGAACCAGCAAAAAATTCGGAGAATGCTCCGATCGATCTGAAACTTTGAGAGATCATTTAAAAAATACTCTCATTCCCAGAAAGTTTCAGACCGAATTATTGATTTTGAAAATTATCGGTATTTTGGTCTGAAATTTTCAGGGAATGACCGGAAGTGTTTTTTAAATGAGCATTCTCCGAATTTTCGCTGAATTTTTAGCTGGTTTTGAGAATAACCCCATAATTTATTTTGATATGAAACTTTTTTTTTAAGAGACGACTGGGAAGAGAACATCACAGAATTGGAACTCAAAAGAACTTTTGCACGAGTTTTTATCTCGAGATGTCTAGTCGATGTTCTCTTCGAGCTCTCAAAAGGTCGTTTGGATGCTGTTACTCTTCGCGATCGTGCTCTCATGTTTTTTACTCCGGACATCCCAAACTTTACGCAACATCTTGAAGAATTTTGTGACGCCTATTTCTGGAATGGTCAACAGATTTCAAAGTGTCCCGAAAAATGCGAAGAAGTGATTCTGAACAACGTCTTTCACCTCTTGAATGTTTCTGTCAAGCACGGAAATGACGATACGGGCAAACGTGAATACATGAGCACTTTAAAGAAACTTCTAGCTGACTCTCGTCTCAATTTTTCTTCTGAAATCGTCGTAACAATGTTATCAACAATTCTGGATTTGTGTAAAAATAAAAAAGAGAAAGAAGTTGAATGTGAGTGGATCTGTGAAACGGCAAACAAGCTCTTGCTCACTGGAAATAATGGAGAATTATTGGAGAATGAGGAGAATTTGGAAATACTTATGAAGGAAGGTGTAGTTCTCGATCGAATGTATCTTCGGAGTGCAACAATGCTAATTGCCACATGCAGCCATGAAGACATTTTGACACCGTCAACGGCAATGTCTTCACTTTTCAAAGCATTGATTCCAGCGCTGCTTGGAAATTTAAATGATACGATTCAAAAGGTTGGATTAGAACTTATCGGATACGCTTCTTCGATCGACTTTGAAAATTGCAATCCGTACTTGAAACTGACCAGGTTTCTGATTCTCAGAGATGATCCACTTTTGAAAGCGACTGGATTGCGTACACTCATCAAAGTGATCAAATCGAACGGATTTCCACAAACAGCGGAAGCTATTTTTTACGAAGGAGGCGAAAATAAGAATGCTCAAGAGTATCAAGAAAGTCTGGCGAAACTTGTCGAAAAAACAGTGATTTTGTTCCAAGGCGAAGCTCTCGGACAAGCAGTTCTCGATTGTTTCAGCATGCTTTCAGTTGGAGATTATGCATGGCCGAGGCTTGTTTCGGCACTACTCATTCTAGTCTTCAGTAAAAATAACGAACATCTTCAGTTGAAAAAGATTTTCAATATTTTTTGTAAAAAGAGTGTTCGATCATTATGGAGCAAGTAAGAGTTCATTTTCACAATGAAGTATATAATATTGTCGAACCGCCAAAATGGTCAAACGCGATCCACTGGACTCAACGCTATGCGATTTTCATTTTGGTCTCCAAATTATTTTGCATAAAATCTTCTTTTTTCGTGCTTTTTTCTTAAAGTTTTGTCAAAATCTCCCGCATTGTTCCCAATTTCAGTGAAAAATCAATATTTTTCAATGTCTTTTTCGAAAAAATGAGTTGAGAATTTTTTAAAGTGCGGAGACATTGAAAAATACTGATTTTTCACTGAAATTGGGAAATATGCGGAAGATTTTGACAAAATTTTATGAATTTGGTCTCGAAAAAATATTTTTACCAGGAAAAAGCACGAAAAAAGAAGATTTACCGACAAAATAATTTGGACCCCACGGTGTCCAGGATTTTAAATGTAGGCGGAGCCGAGCAAACGCGCCCACTGGATTTTTTCACGCGAAATTCAAATTTTGAGGCATTTTTTATGTTTTTCGGGAAAAAAACATACATTCTTAATTTTTTCCCACATGTGGTCCAACGGAATTATAGCTGACGTCTTTAGAAATTTTTTAGGCCAAAGAACGTCGAATTAGGTTCAGCCACCATTTCGAAATATTCGTTTTGAGTTTTTTGGTGTTTTTGCAGGATACATCTTTACGAAAAGCGATGTTTGGGCAATTTTATGGTATTAAAAGATACAATACATACATTTTACAAAGAAAAACAGGTTTTACTGAAGGAAAATAATAAAATTAATAAAAAAAAATGCGAGAGTCGAAAAATGCGCAAGCACCGAAAGTGCGCCATGGAAGTTTGCTGACGCGCCAACAAATTAGGCTCCGCCCACATTTCAAATCCTGGACACCGTGGACCCCAAAATGAAAATCGCATGGCGTTGATTCCAGTGGAGCGCGTTTGACCATTTTGGCGGTTCGACAATATAAAAATTATTTCTTTTTCAGAATTCATCTTCTTATTGGCTTCTATCGTGCCATCAATGTAATTTCATCAATTCCTGAGAGTGAAGCGAATTGCGATCTCTTGGAAATGACTGCGTCAATCTGTGAATGTGTGGGTCGTGTTCAAACGGTTGGAGAAGAAGAAAATAATCAAGAAGGAGAGCTTCACGCCGAGATTGAATTGGCTAGTAGAATGATAAGAAGGGCGGTCTCGCGCCCATCCTCTTGGTGGATTCAACACATTTTCACATCTCTCGCCACGTCTCTTCGACTAGAATGCGTCCCTATGAAAGATCTGGAGAGAGTTCACGAGGAACTTGTCGATTCCTATACTGTGCGTCTATGAAAAAAAAGCAAAAAATAGAACAAACCAGCAAAAAATTCAGCAAAAATTCGGAGAATGCTTCGATTGATCTGAAACTTTGGGAAATCATTTAAAAAAAAATACTCTCGGACATTCCCTGAAAATTTCGGACCGAAATATTGATTTTTACTTTTCAAAATCGATATTTTGGTCTGAAATTTTCAGGGAATGACCGGAAGTATTTTTCAAATGATTTCCCAAAGTTTCAGACAGATCGGAGTATTCTCCGAATTTTTTTTCTGGTTTCGAGAATAACCCCATAAAAATTTCAGGAAATACGCTTTAATTCCGGAAAACTGGCACAAATCGCGGTGAAGCGTTTCATAACGCATTGCGAGAAGACTATGATCCTACAAGCTCGAATGAATGGTCTCGAGATACCATACGATCTGAAAAAGGTGAAGAAAGAAGAGAAAGATGGTGATGGCGCTCGAGCTTCGACTTCTTCTATTTCCACGGGAAGTAAGAAACGAAAAAGAGGTAGAAAGTGTTCGGAAGAGAACCAAAGCGTGTGGGACGATGACAGTTTTGAAGATAAATATAACGGTGACGACAGTTTTGAGGTATATAACATTGCAGATGATGTCTGTAATATGCGCTCTACGTGACGCATTGTTTTAACTTCTATTGTCGGCCCGCCAAAATGGTCAAACGCGCTCCGCTGAACTCAATACTACGTGGATTTTATTTTGGTTTCCAAATTTTTTCATTTCACGTGTAAATTCAACGTGAAATAAAATAATTTGGAAACCAAAATGAAATCCACGTAGTATTGAGTTCAGCGGAGCGCGTTTGACCGACGTGGCGGGCCGATAATAAAGCTATATATTGTCGGCCCGCCAAAATGGTCAAACGCGCTCCGCTGAACTCAATACTACGTGGATTTCATTTTGGTTTCCAAATTATTTCATTTCACGTGTAAATTCAACGTGAAATAAAAAAATTTGGAAACCAAAATGAAATCCACGTATTATTGAGTTCATCGGAGCGCGTTTGACCGACGTGGCGGGCCGATAATACATTTTTTAAAGGAGGTGCCAACTTTTTAGGGAAAGTAGCTTGACTTACAACAAAAAATATAGAAGGCCACGGGGAGCACAAAGTTGTGGCCTAGAATATCGGCGGCCTGCATTTTTGGGAAAAACCTACATTTCTGTTTACCTAGCGCACGGTGTCCAGGATTGCAAATGTGGGCGGAGCCTAATAAGCAAACTTGCATGGCACACTTTCGGTGCTTGCGCATTTTTTAATATGATTTTATTATTTTTCTTTGTAAAATGTATGTATTGTATCTTTTAATACCATAAAATTGCCCAAATTTCGATTTTCGTAAAGATTTATCCTGCAAAAACACCAAAAAACTCAAAACGATTATTTCGAAATGGTGGCTGAACCAAATTCGACGTTCTTAGGCTTGAAAAATTTCTAAACACCTCAGCTATAATTCAGTTGGAGCACATGTGGGAAAAATTATGTTTTTTTCCCCGAAAAACATTAAAAAAATGCCTCAAAATTTGAATTTCGCGCGAAAAAATCCAGTGGAGCGCGTTTGCTCGGCTCCGCCCATTTTTCAAATCCTGGACATCGTGCAATTTGTTAATAATTTATCAAAAATAAATAGTGAAAATGAAGGAAATAGAAGCAACAAGCCGATTATTGCTGAAGACAAAACAATTTTCTAGAAGACGCTTCTATTTTTTTGTTTGGAAAAATTAAAAAAAAAACAATCAGATTATTTTTTTGTGGAATTTAATGTGATATTCGTTAAACCGCCACCCAAAACTACATTTTAAAGCAGATTCCCTGAAAAGTTGGAACATCGCATGATCGATAGAGCGCAAATTACAAAAGTCTAACGCTGCACAGATTCAAAAATGAATCCCAAAAAGTTGCAGTACTTTCCAAGATCGACGCGAACAAGAGTACGTAAGGATACACCAACTTCATTTGTCAGCGATAATGTTCCAGAAGAAACGAATATCGCCGATGATTCATTCGAACTGTAAAGCATGTAATATTTGTTTAGATCGTGTTCAATTTGTTATGTTTTGATCTCTTGTATCATGAATTTTTGAAAATATTTACAATTTTATAAGTTGTTGGTGGTTGAATATTACTGCGTCGCGAAAACCTGTCAGAGCAGAGCGCGCGACGCTGCTGTGACTTTCACTTTTCGCGGCGAGACCACAGCCGAGTTGCGCGCTCCGCTCTGACTGGTTTTCGCGACGCCGTAATATCGGATCTGCGTTTCACAATTTCAAAATCGATATTTTGTTCCGAAATTTTTTGTCAAAATTTCAGACTGATCTGAGCATTCTTCGAATTTTCGCTGAATTTTTTTTGCTGGATTCGTGAATAGACTCATTATTGGACGTGTTCAAAGTACTGTAGAAAAACGGAAAAAAATGACAAAAAACTGCGAGAAAACTCGGAAAATGCTCCAATTGGTCTGAAATTTTGGGAGAAACTCAAAAATGCTTCCGGGCTTGCTCAGAAAATTTTGGACCGAAATATCAATTTTAAAAAAATTGATTTCTTTCTGAAAATTTTAAAAATCGATATTTCGGTCCAAAATTTTTTGAGCAAGTCCGGAAGCATTTTTGACAGTTTCTCCCAAAATTTCAGACCAATCGGAGCATTTTCCGAGTTTTCTCGCAGTTTTTTGCCATTTTTTCCGTTTTTCTACAGTACTTTGAATATTGTGTTTTCAATCAACTTGCGTCATGAAAGCGCGAGACTCCGCCCTCAAGAAAAAACATCGCAAAGTTTCTACATGTTAAGTTATTTTATCTGGCATGCTTCAAATATAATCTAATTTACAGTGTGAGCGATTGTGAATAAGTTAGTGGGTGGTCATGCGTTGTCCCGTGCTAGTACGGCTTCGTCTGGTGGCATTCTGGATTCTGATCAGCGGTTGTGCATTCTCCGTGCTCCGCAGAGAAGAAGAGTCCCGTCTCGCAGGTGAAAATAGCATCCTGTCCGTTCACGCAATTGTTGTAGTTTTGCGAGCACGGCTCAATAGCTGAAGCTCCTTCAGTGCAGGCCGGCTCCGGTACAGTTGTCACTTCAACTGGTACATCCTGAAACAGAAAATGACATGTAATGGACCTATTCAGCGCAGGAAAAAAACCGATTTTCGCGGTTTTTTCCCTATGCAGGTTGTTTTCCAGGAAAAAAAAACCCATCGCGTCGAGACCCGGCAGTGAAAAATGCAATGTACCTTTAATTTTCAATAGGAATTCGAGACCCCACGAAAAGGGGGGAAAGCGTCGAAATGTGGGAACGAAAAGGGGGGAAAATGGGCGGAGCCAACCGCAAAACTCTTGCGACATTTTTTCTAATAATATTTTTATGTTCAAATTTACCTTATTTAATTTTTTTGAAACTAAAATGCTCGAACCCTTCGACAAAAAACAAAAAAAAATTAGGCTCCGCCCATTTTCCCCCCTTTTCGTGGGGTCTCGGGAATTCGGTTGAAATTTAAAGGCGCATAGAATTATTTCATCGGCCGGTCTCGACACGGTAAGTTTTTTACGACAAAAAACCTCCGACTACTGTAGTTTTTTGTCTTTTTTCCTCAATTTTGCATAGGGAAAAAAACCACGAAAATCGGTTTTTTTTCCTGTACTGAATAGGTCCATAAATAAAATCATATCGGAAAGTGAAAACTCACAGCTTCTGTGGAAACATCAGCGACGTATGGAGCGGCTGTGGTAGGTATCTCATCGGTGGTACTCTCTGGAACTTGTTCCGAAGTTTCTTGACTGTAAGGAGCAGTTGTGATCTCGACTGGAACATCTTCAGCAGGGGAGACAGTAGTAACCTCCTCGACTGGAGAATATGGAGAAGGAGCCTCAGTGGTGGCAGGAGTATCCTCAGCCACAGTCGTTTCAGCCGGAATGTAGGAGGAAGCGGTGGTCTCGACTGGAACGTCTTCAGCAACAGTCGTAATTTGCTCGACTGGCGCATATGGGGCAGCGGTGGTCTCGGCTGTAACGTCATCAGCAACAGTAGCAACCTCCTCGACTGGAGAATATGGAGATGTAGTTGTCTCTTCAGTAACATCCTCTGCAACGGATGTGGTGGTTTCCTCAATGTCTACAACTCCACCATGGCACTCTGCAACACTGTCTGGATAGTCGCAGAGAGCTCTAGACTGGTCAAATGCAAGACCAGAATGGCATTGCATGAAGATCGAGTGTCCGTTGGAGCAAGCGGTGTAGTTGTCACTGCACTTTCCGAAAGAGTACAAACCGTCATTCAGACCAGCACAGTTGCCAGAGGCGACCGGTTCGTCCGCCGCAGCTGTCACTTCTTCGACGTATGGAGCAGCGGTGATTTCCTCGACGGGTGCATATGGGGCATAAGCCTCTGTCGTAACTGGAACGTCTTCAGTCACAGTCGTGGTTTCTTCAACTGGAGCATAAGGAGCCTCAGTGGTGGCATGAGTATCCTCGGCAACAGTCGTTTCAGCTGGAATGTAGGAGGAAGCGGTGGTCTCGACTGGAACGTCTTCAGCAACAGTAGTGATTTCCTCGACTGGAGCGTCCTCAGCCACAGTCGTAATTTGCTCGACTGGAGCATATGGGGCAACAGTCGTTGGAGAATCCTCAGCTACAGTGGTCTCGGCTGGAGCATATGGAGATGGAGTGGTCACATCAGTAACATCCTCTGCAACGGATGTGGTGGTTTCCTCAATGTCTACAGCTCCACCATGGCACTCTGCAACACTGTCTGGATAGTCGCAGAGAGCTCTAGACTGGTCAAATGCAAGACCCGATGGGCACTGCATGAAGATCGAGTGTCCGTTGGAGCAAGCGGTGTAGTTGTCACTGCACTTTCCGAAAGAGTACAGACCGTCATCAAGGCCAGCGCAGTTGCCAGAGGCGACCGGTTCGTCCGCAGAAGCGGTGATTTCCGTCTGAAACAGTGGGTTACAAATTGAGATAAAAATGTCTGAAAACTCACAGCTTCTGTAGTCGTCGTTTCCACGGAATAGTATGGGGCGGCTGTGGTCTCAATTGTAACTGGAGTATCCTCGGCAACAGTCGTTTCAGACGGAACTGGAACGTCTTCAGCAACAGTAGTGATTTCCTCGACTGGAGCATACGGAGCAGTGGTGGTTTCGACTGGAACGTCTTCGGCCACAGTTGTGATTTCCTCGACTGGAGCATACGGAGCAGTGGTGGTTTCGACTGGAACGTATGGAGCTTCAGTGGTCACTGGAACGTCTTCAGCAACAGTTGTGATTTCCTCGACGGGTGCATATGTGACAGAAGTAGTCTCAACTGGAGCATACGGAGCAGTGGTGATTTCGACTGGAACGTCTTCGGCCACAGTCGTGGTTTCCTCGACTGGTGCATATGGGACAGAAGTAGTCTCAACTGGAACGTATGGAGCCTCAGTGGTGACTGGAACGTCTTCGGCCACAGTCGTGGTTTCCTCAATTGGATAGTACGGGGCAGCAGTCGTGTAGACTGGAGCATCCTCAGCAACAGTTGTCTCAGCAGAAACATACGGGGCAGCAGTGGTGTATACTGGAACGTATGGAGCCTCAGTGGTGACTGGAACGTCTTCGGCCACAGTCGTGATTTCCTCGACTGGTGCATATGGGGCAGCAGTCGTGTAGACTGGAACGTATGGCGCCTCAGTGGTGACTGGAACGTCCTCGGCCACAGTCGTGATTTCTTCGACTGGAGCATATGGGGCAGCAGTGGTCTCCACTGGAACGTATGGAGCCTCAGTGGTCACTGGAACGTCTTCGGCCACAGTCGTGATTTCCTCGACTGTATAGTACGGGGCAGCAGTCGTGTAGACTGGAGCAGCAGTCGTGTAAACTGGAACGTCTTCGGCCACAGTTGTGATTTCTTGAACTGGAGCATATGGAGCAGCAGTAGTATATACTGGAGCATCCTCAGCGACAGTGGTCTCGACTGGAACGTATGGAGCAGCAGTGGTGGCTGCCCCGTAACTCGATGGCACATCTTGTGGAACACCGTTGCAAGCCGGCACATTATACGAGTACTCGCAAGCAATGATGCGTGGATCATAGATCAGGCTAGCTGGGCAGTCCATAATTCTAGCAATTCCTAAAAAAAAAACGTTATTTGTTCAAAATCTGGGAAAAAATATCTCACCTCCAGAACACGTCAAAAACTGCGGAGAGCATCCTCCAATCGCATAGAGTCCGTCATCCTTGTTCGAGCAGTCTGTGTCGATAACGACGACAGCATCGTTCGAAATGAGTTCTTCGTCGGATCCTGAACCGGAGCCAAATCCGGAATCACTCGGGTTCTCGAGTGGAAGATGCTCGTAGATTCCAGTGACACCGTACTGAGCGGCAACGGAGCATGCAAGTAGAGCCGGAAGAAGCACTCGCACGGGCACCATCGTGCTGAAAAATTGAAAGTGCAAATCAGAGGAGGCGAACACAGAAATAAAAAAGGAAAGCTGAAACAATGAATGAATAAAAAATATATGAGCCAAATGCGAAAAAACCATAAAAATTCGCGGTATTGCAAGAAATTCGCGCCGAAATCTTTCTTTCGGATACGGTAGTTTTCGTTGCGGGATATCGATATCGAAAGTTTTGCAGTATGCGCCTTTCTCTGTGGGCATACGGTCAGTTTTTATTTTTTATTTTGCAATTACCTCTAATTTAAGCGCATGCCCTTCTATTGTTTCATTTCATCACAACTGCCGGGTATTCAGAGGTTTGCACACGAAACGTCGGTCGTCTCATGCCTGCTTGGTTATGGACCTATTGTCGAGACAAAACAATCGCCTACGTGCTCTACCGCGCGCGAAGCGTGTCCGCGTCGCGGCTCGGCGGGAAGGGGGAAAATTTCAAATGTGTCCGTCTTTTTTTCGTTGCTTTATTTTCCATTTATTCCATGCTTTTCCATTTATTCCATCCATTCCATGCTATTAGAAATTATTTTTCTGTTTTTCGCAAATATCTCCAAAATCTTTAAATTTACAATGAAATACCCAATTTTTTCTTGTTTTTGCCGTTTCCTTTGCATTTTGTGCCGTTTCCTTTGCATTTTTGCCGTAATTTCATGATTTTCAGGTAGCAAATATCGATCAAAGGCCAAGCAGAAAAAAAGAACGGGTTTAAAGATCATGCAGGACAGCTGGATGCAATATTGTAAGTCGGTTGATTTTTCTGAATAGAAACATGAAACTGTTTTTTATGGTATTGTCCATTCGCGAAATAAGTAACTGCGCGCCTGTTAACTGGCGAACTCGAGAATTTACCTTCAAAAGTGTCGCCGTAAAAAAAATAATACGAAAACTTCATTAATAATAAATTTTTTTTTCAGGTGTCGTCCATCTCATCGAATGTATGATGATATTCGGAGTGTCCACTACTCTAGAAGACCCAGCCAACCAACAACCGCACAATGGATGACAAATCTGCGTACATGTCCGCCGGTGGCTACTCGTCCGGCTACATGGGATCGAACGCCTTCTCGTCTGGCTACAATCTTGAGGACTACGCGTCTGGAGGATCTGGCGGCGGATCGAGCGACGGGAGCTCTGGAAGCGGTGGTGGAGGCGGAGGATCCGGTGGACATGTTTTCAAAGTTCGCCATCTTGCTTTTTGGGACCATCGTAATGCGTGCATGTCAAGCAAGCAGCCCACTTCCCCAGCCGATCGTCGTGTCTTCTCTAAAAAAGATGTGTCTAAGTTTATAAATAGTTTTTTTTTTTGAAAATATAAAATAAATGTTTTTGTCGCGAATAAAATTGCTTTTAATAAATAAAATTCGGAAAATCTTTCTTCATCCTCCAACATTCATTTGTTTATCCCTTTCTGCTTTTCCTTCGGACGGTTTTCGCGCTTCAACCTGAAAATCATGAAATTAAACTATTATGGCGAAAATGCAAAGGAAACGGCACAAACAAGAAAAAATTGGGTATTTCATTGTAAATTTGAATATTTTGGAGATATTTGCGAAAAACAGAGAAATAATTTCTAATGGCACTAAAAAAAACGATATCCGAGCCGAAAAACGACCCGAATAATTTTTTTTAATGATAAGATGAGAAATGTTAGTTTTGGCAGAATTGAAGCAATATTTCACAGCTTTCTACTAAAATGTAAGTGCCCAAACAATATTTTCAACATATTCGCCATTAAAAAAACAAAATTTTCGCGAAAAATATTAAATAAATGTAATAAATGGAAAATAAAGCAACGAAAAAAAGACGGACACATTTGAAATTTTCCCCCTCCCGCCGAGCCGCGACGCGGACACGCTTCGCGCGCGGTAGAGCACGTAGGCGATTGTTTTGTCTCGACAATATCACAGTGTGCCAAAATCCGAAAATGTTTGAACTGTTCGCAATGGAGCGCGCTTGCATTTTCAGTGCTAAAATGAACGGTGATTTTCAACATTTTTCAGGTTTTTCGTAAAATGAAGGAATTTTAACTAATTTTGCAACAAAATATGTATTGCTTCAAAAAAAGATTTCGATGATTTTGAGCCAAAGATGAGGCAAAAATATTCACAAACAACGTCCCCATAGGCATTTGAACAAAATAACGTGAAACTGAGTGTCTTCAAGGCAATTTGCTGTTTCAATTTGATTGGAACTTCTGCAATTCAATGATATAATTGTTCAGCTCTTGGTTAAACCCGAATTTCCTTTAATTTTTGTCTGGTATTGGTAATATTGAATGTTCCGTGCTAATTTAAGTAGCATGTTTGGTACTTTTGCATCAATCAGAATGACCCGTTGAAATGCCCATAGGAAACTAATGGGTTTATGACTGAATCGCAACAAAACACGGAAAAAATTAAAAAAAAAATTTTTGTACGATTTTCGCGAAAAATTGCTTTTTCTGATGATTTCAAGCCGAGAGCAGCGTCGAAGCAGTTAAATTATTTTTTTCAGGTAGTTTTGAGCATTCCATGAACCGAATATATGAATTTTCCAATCAAATTGGAGCAGCAAATCGGCTTGAACACACTCTATCCCACGCAATTTTTGTTCAAACGATTATAGGGACGTTGTCCGTGATTATTTTTACCTCATCTTTGCATGAAAATGATCCCAATCTAGTTTGGAATCAATCGGATGTTGTAAAATTTGATGAAATTCCTCCATTTTACGAAAAATCTGAAAAATATTGAAAATCCCGTTGAAAAAGTGCAGACTTTAATGACGAGCTTCCCTGTCGACGAATTTTTACGTTTTTTAGCTTATTTTGCAGATAAAAATTTTCTTAACAATAAATATGTTGCAAAATATTGAAAAAATCAATAAAAATGATATATTCTGAAGTTGAAAATCAGCGGCCATTTTAGCACTGAAAATGCAAGCGCGCTCCATTGCGAACAGTTCAAACATTTTCGGATTTTGGCACACTGTGGCCTATTCATTACAGGAAAAAAACCGATTTTCGTGGTTTTTTTCCCTATGCAAAATTGGGGCTCCCCGACGATTCGAAACCCGACGCTTCGAAACCGCGTCAATTCGCCACTAACGTCGATATTGATACCGCGACCTTTCGAAACCCGTCAATTCGAAACCGCGACAAACAGACACCGTGCGCTTTCGCAACCCGTCGACTCGCAACCCCGACACTCTGAAACCCGACTTTTCGCAACCCGGCATTTCGCAACCATTTTTTCGGTTTTCAGATGTTCAGAATTCTGAAATTTTTTTTACATTTTTCACGTGACATATTTAATGAGTTGGAAAAAATTTGACCATAGGCTCTTGCCAACCATGCAAACCTCCATATTACGTATTTATACGATTGATCTTTGCTGATTCAGTATGAAAACCGGTGAGCATACAGTTCAGAAAATTTTTTTGCCGTGCACAATGAATTTCTTCAAATGTAAATAGGTATTTCAGATTTCGCACAGAAGAAATTTGAAAAATTCGAGCAAATATAATTTTTTCCTGAAGTATTTTACTACGATTTCATCCTATCGCAACTTACACTTACAGGATCAGAACTTCCTAGAGCTATTCGAGAAGCTATCAAACATTCTTCAAATGTGGAACTTCTCCCAAAGCATACTTATTTTATGTATATGTCATTACTTTTTTATCTTGCCAAATATTGGTTGCGAAATGTCTTGTTGCGAAATGCCGGGTTGCGAAAAGTCGGGTTGCGGAGTGTCGTTGTTGCGAGTTGACGGGTTGCGAGAGCGCGCGGTTTTTATTTTTCGCGGTTTCGAATTGACGGGTTTCGAAAGGTCGCGGTATCAATATCGACGTGAGTGGCGAATTGACGCGGTTTCGAAGCGTCGGGTTTCGAATCGTCGGGGAGCCAAAATTGGAGACCCCACGAAAAGGGGGGAATGTGTTGAAACGCAGGAACGAAAAGGGGGGAAAATGGGCACAGTTGACTGCAAAAGTGCCGCACGGTTTTTCTGCATTTTTTGAGAATGAGCAATAGTGTTTTTTTTCTGCTTTTTTTTTGCCTGAAATTAGTATTTTTGGGTATTTGGAGTACGGAGACAAAATAGAAACGATTAAAAAAGAAAAGGAGCGGAAAAGCTGCGAGAGGTCCACAAAATTATTGATTTTAATGAAAATTAATATTTTTCGCGAAAATTCGGTGATTTCGCATTAAAATAGGTGCTAAAAAGAAAGAATACATTGAAATACATCATCATAAAATCATTTGAACTAAAAGCTTTCCAAATAAATGATTTAGGAATTTTTCAAGCAGCGGCAATTTCGAAAAATGGCGAATTTTAACTAAAATTGGGCATATTTAGGAAAATTTTTACAAAATATTACGAATTTGTTTGTTATTAGTCATTTTAACAAATAAATATCAAGGAAAACGGAGAATTTTAGCCAGAAATCGAAGAAAAAGAGGAAAAATAATTTGGTGACGAAAATGAAAATCGCAAAGTACGAAGTTCAATGAAGCGCACCTGCATTTGTCGCGAATGGACAATAAATACCCAAAAAAACTAATTTCAGGCAAAAAAAGCAGAAAAAAAACACTATTGCTCATTCTCCAAAAATGCAGAAAAAACCGTGCGGCACTTTTGCAGTCAACTGTGCCCATTTTCCCCCCTTTTCGTTCCTGCGTTTCAACACTTTCCCCCCTTTTCGTGGGGTCTCCAAAATTGAGGAAAAAATACAAAAAACTACAGTAGTCGGAGGTTTTTTGACGTAAACAACTTATCGCGTCGAGACCGGGCGATAAAATATTCGGATGCGCCTTTAAATTTCAACCGAATTCCCATTGAATATTATTGTGTTTTCAATCGACTTGCGACATGAGAACGCGAGACTCCGCCCACTTATTTGTGCGCGACCACGCGAACACAGTGATATTTGAAGAGACGCAGACAGGTAGCGCATAAATAAGTGGGCGGAGTCTCGCGTTCTCATGTCGCAAGTCGATTGAAAACACAATAAAGGCGCGTTGCATTTTCCACTGCCGGGTCTCGACGCGATGGGTTTTTTTCCTCGAAAACAACCTGCATAGGGAAAAAACCCGCGAAAATCGGTTTTTTCCTGCGCTGAATATGTCCATTAGAAAGTGTTTTGCCGAGTTTGGTGTTGAGCAACCTCGAATTCTCAATTCTGCCGAAAATTCTGAAACCACTGAAATTGCAGAAGAAACTACCCAAAATCTTGGGATTTTTTTTTCTTCGCATTTTAAAGTTTTTTTTTCGTATTTTGTTGTATTTACAGGTATCTTCACAAACTTACTGTCTATTTCTTCTATACATTCTTGCTGTTTTGGATGCTCTCTTGCTCTTATTTACTGGAAAACAAATAACTTTTTTTACCGTGGATGCTGGCGCGCCAGCAAACTTGCATGGCGCACTTTCGGTGCTTGCGCACTTTTCGACTCTCGCATTTTTTTATTGATTTTATTATTTTTCTTTCAGTAAAACCTGTTTTTCTTTGTAAAATGTGTGTATTGTATCTTTTAATACCATAAAATTGCCCAAACTTAGATTTTCGTAAAGATTTATCCTGCAAAAACACCAGAAAACTCAAAACGATTATTTCGAAATGGTGGCTGAACCAAATTCGACGTTCTTAGGCTTAAAAAATGTCTAAAGACCTCAGCTATAATTCCGTTTGAGCGCATGTGGGAAAAAAATTAATGGGGTTATTCTCGAAACAAGCAAAAAAAGCAAAAAATAGAAAAAACCAGCAAAAAATTCAGCGAAAATTCGGAGAAAAATTAATGCTCCGATTGACCTGAAACTTTGGGAAATCATTTAAAAAATACTTCCGGTCATTCCCTGAAAATTTCAGACCAAAATATCGATTTTGAAAATTTTCAGAAATAAAAATCGATATTTTCTTTAATCAATATTTCGGTCTGAAATTTTCAGGGAATGTCCGAGAGTATTTTTTAAACGATCTCTCAAAGTTTCAGACCGATCAGAGCATTCTCCGAATTTTCGCTGAATTTTTTGCTGGTTTCGAGAATAACCCCATAAGAATTTATGCTTTTTTCCCGAAAAACATTTTTTAAAAATGCGTCAAAATTCGAATTTCGCGCCAAAAAAATCCAGTGGGGGCGCGTTTGCTCGGCTCCGCCCACTTTTCAAATCCTGGACACCGTGTACTGTAGTATAATAAAAAAAAAGTAAAACTTTATTAAAGGGGGTGCCAACTTTCTGGGGAAAGTGGCTTAAAATATACTCTTCAGTGGGGGATTTACGAATATCACATCGAAATCGCACGAAAAAATTTTTCTGATTTTTGGCGAATTTTACAAAAAAAAATAGAAGACCACGGGGAGTACACGATTTGGCGCGAAATTCAAACGTCATTTTTCTTTTTCATAATTTTTCTCCGGTCTTTCTCGTATTTTTTTGCATTAATCTTTGAGAAATAATGTACAGACTTTATTTCGTGCTTTAAAATAGCAAATTAATGCGTGTTGATCACAAAAGTCACGATAAAACAAATTCGGAACAAAAATTCTCATACCTTCCATTTTTGTTCCTTTTCCTGATCAATTCCGCATTAAATTCACTCTTTTATCTGTAAATTTTATATTTGAACAAAAAATGTTCACAAGAAATTATTTAAAACGTTGAATTGAACGACAGCCGAATATCGATTTTTCGATATTCAGTACTAAAATGTGTTTTCGCGATTATCTGTAATTTTAATAAGCAATTAGAGCATGTTTTATAGAAAATCGATGATAAAAACGAGGGAAAATGCAAGAAAAATAAATATTTCTGGTGAAAATGGATATTTCTAGAAGCCGCGGCCGCGGGTTTCCTAGGCCACGGCCACGATTTTCGTGTACTCCTCGTGGTCTTCTATTTTTTTTTGTAAAAATCATAAAAAATCAGAGAAATTTTTTCGTGCGATTTCGATGTGATATTCGTAAATCCCCCACCCAAGAGTATATTTTAAGCCACTTTCCCCACAAAGTTGGCACCCCCTTTAAGAGAGTGGCAGAAAAGGCAATGAATAATTTTATTATTTCAGAATGAAATAAATGTGTCAGTTTGGAATAGGATGCAAAAATCGGTCAAGGTATTGTCCGTTGTTACTAGAATCAAGACGAAGTATATTTGCAGAGAGCACTCGAGTAGACTCATCCAATTCAAGGTCCGCATTTTCACCTCCCATATCAGTACGAACCCATCCAGGACAAAAGGCTGCAACCAGAATTTTATACTTGGAAAGCTCCATGAATGATTGACGGGAGAACGAGTTGAGAGCCGACTTGCTCATTCGGTACGCAGTCTGAAATTTTTAAAGTAATTGAAGATACTTATATATATATTGTCCATTCGCGAAAAATGCAAGTGCGCTCCACGACACGTAGTACTACGTGGATTTCATTTTCGTCGCCAAATTATTTCAATTCGTGTGTAAATTCAACGTGAAATGAAATAATTTGGCGACGAAAATGAAATCCACGTAGTACTAGGTTTCGTGGAGCGCACTTGCCTTTTTCGCGAATGAACAATAGAGACAGTCAACTTACCATTGGACCCGTAAAACATCCATCATTTTTGCCAATAGAACCCATCGTTGAAGAAATATTGACAATAGCTGCTCGGTTCACTCCGACATCTTCACCATCAAATTTTTCGGCTGCTTTCTTAAGAAGATGTAAAAATTTCTGGGTTACAATTGCCGGGGACACTGAATTTGTTTCCAATTGTTTCAAAATTGTTTTTCTACAAATGTCTCCGTCCACATCATAAGGCAATAGTATTCCAGCATTGTTGATAAGAAGATTCAAACCGTCAGGTCCTACCAATTGAGCAACTTTCTCATTCGCTTTATTAATTGATTCATCATCATCGACATCCATCATAATAACATAAAGACGTCCATTTGATGTTGACTGTAGACTGGACAATTTTTCCGCCTTCTCCGGGAATCGACACGTGGCAACGATTAGTTTCACTCCAGTGTACTCCAAAAAATGTTTGACCAAACCAAATCCGATTCCTCGATTCGCTCCAGTTATCATTATACTTTTGGGGACAAATTGTGGTCGTTTTTCCACTTCTAGATCCACTTCATGTCTCATTTCCAAATTACCTTGCAGTTTATAATTAGGCATTTTGCAATAGATGTGTGATAGTAGAAATGGTGCACTTGATAACAGCGAATAAAGTGAAGAATGACTCGCTTGTTGTAGATTCGAAATATTTATAGACTCGGAATGATAGCAGTACACATGTATGTGTCCGTGCAAAACAAAATGAGGAAGTGTTCGGAAAAGTGTCAAAGTTCGATTCGATGCACTATCTTTCCCGCGCTGATCATTCTACATCATCATTATTATTATTTCTATTTTAAAAAAAACCGACTCTGAAATCAATCACAGACAACGCCTTTAGATGCACTGGGGTCAGTCCGATCGTCTGAAACAAACAAAAAAAAACTTTTGATTTGTTGTCAAATGTTCTATCATTTGACCAGATAACCATAAATCAGAGGCGTTTCCGAGTGACGAGGACCATCACAAAGAATCAAGTGAAGACGTCACTGATCCAACGCCTTCTGTTCCATCTCCGATCTTTTGGCGATCTGTTCGATTTGGGTTCAATTCGACACGTGAACCGTTTCTTTGTTTGGTTTTCGTACAAAATTGCGCAAAGTTTCGGAACTGTTTGAGAATCGCCATGTGTATTTTTTGCGTCATCTGTCATCCAAATACTATGCGTAAATAAACAAGAAAGACGCATTGTGTCCCTAATTCTAATTCGTCACTTTTCTGACGAGGTCACAAACTTTGCTTCCTTTTTCGTACAGGATTTCGAAATGTTTCGCATTTGATTATTTAGGCTAACATAGGTTTGCGGGCGGAGCCTAATTTGCTGGCGCGCTTTCGGTGCTTGCGCATTTTTAAAAATTGATTTTATTATTTTTCTTTCAGTAAAGCCTGTTTTTCTTTGTAAAATGTATGTACCCAGGATTTGAAAAGTGGGCGGAGCCGAGCGAACGCGCCCCACTGGATTTTTTTCGCGCGAAATTCAAATTTTCGGGAAAAAAAAAACATAAATTCCTAATTTTTTCCCACAATTGCTCCAACGGAATCATAGCTGAGGTCTTTAGAAATTTTTTAAGCCTAAAAACGTCGAATTTGGTTCAGCCACCATTTCGAAATGATCGTTTTGAGTTTTTAGGTGTTTTTGCAGGATAAATCTTTACGAAAATCGAAGTTTGGGCAATTTTATGGTATTAAAATATACAATACATACATTTTACATAGAAAAACAGGTTTTACCGTAAGAAAAATAAAAAAATGCGAGAGTCGAAAAATGCGCAAGCACCGAAAGTGCGCCATGCAAGTTTGCTGGCGGGCCACACTTTCAAATCCTGGACACCGTGGTATTGTATCTTTTAATACCATAAAATTTCCCAAACTTCGATTTTCGTAAAGATTTATAATGCAAAAACACCAAAAAAACTCAAAACGATTATTTCGAAATGGTGGCTGAACCAAATTCGACGGCTTAAAAAACTTCTAAAAACCTCAGCTATAATTCCGTTGGAGCACATGTGGAAAAAATTAAGAATTTATGCTTTTTTTTCCCGAAAAACATTAAAAAACAATGCGTCAAAATTTGAATTTCGCGCAAAAAATCCAGTGGGGCGCCTGGACACCGTGCAATTATTGAAATGTATGGTTTTTAGGTTAGCATTTTAAAAACGCGTTCTAGACAATCCCGAATCTTCGGGTCCCAGACGCTCTGGGTACGATACGATTGCTGACAAAGGCGTATCGGTTTCCATAAAGTGTCACGTGACTAGTCTTTTCGTTTCTAGCCTTGCCGAAAACTTGAACCTTTTGCCCTTTTGATCATCGCACTCGAATCGTGCATGTAGCCTTCTTATGTGTTTATTTCTTGATCTGCATCCACCAATTTCTGGTTGTTTGTTACTACTAAACTGGCCGTGGAATGGACAAAGTTCTATTGTAGCCACCAGAAACGAGGAAAAAAAAAGTCTAGCTTCAATAATTCGCGTTGTTCGTTTGTCAATTTAATGGCCCCATACAGTGATTTGTGATTTGTGGAGTATGTATGCATAAGCCGAAATAAGAATAAAGCGGAAGCTGGATTGATAAAGTCACGTGGTATCGAATATCATAACCCACTATCGTTATCATTGCGAAATCACGCGCCATATTGTTTTTCGACGAAAAAATATTTATTTATTTGCAGTTGTTTCATTGTTTCCGTTTCACTTTTTTTTCTACAGCTTTTTCCCTACTTATGACGTGGTTTTGATTTAAAAAAAAAACCACTTTATCAAACATCTCCATCGTCCCCATTTACTGCTTCTAGTTGACGTCATTTCCCAAAATAGTCATTCATTCTTTTTGCAAAAGATCACGGTCTTCCCCAATGCCCAAAACACGATGCAAATCGAATCGCACAGCGTTGAAAAGTGTGGCGACGCAGGAGAAAAGATGATGAAATTCGCAAGCAGCACACTTTTTTGTGTTCGTGTGAAACTTTTCTATTCCGCCACCGATAAACCATACAATTGTAAATGGGAGAATAATATGACGGTAAATAAATAGCGTGGCACCAAACGATTTCGCAAGCGCCTTTTCACACCACACGCGGAGTGTGGAATGTCACGAACAGTGTTCCAAACCATGACTACATACTTTTACGACTGTTTTCGTAGTTAGTTACGAAGACAAGTTTGTTTTTATTAGTGTTTAGCTTTTCTTATCAGTTGCGTGTTGTGTTGTGTTCTTATAGTTAGCGTTGCAAATTTTGTAGCACTACGCACTTTGCACAACCTTGTTTTGAATGTTAAATGGAAGTTTAGCTGATTAGCTAGCAATAGATATGGGTAGTACATGAAAACATGAAACCCCGCCCAAATGTTTCCCGTGAACATTAAGTTTTAGTGCACTTTGCATTTCATTTTTACGTGAAAAAAATGGGCGGGGTTTCGTTTTGATGTATTTTCAGGAAATTTTTAGCTAATAGTTATCGGCTTTTAGCCATTTTCCATGGCTATTAGCCAATTTGCTGCCAATGGCCACCATATACGCGCCAAAATTGTGATAGAATTTAAAGCGGCTAACAGCTATCGAATTCGGACAGACTCGATGGCTATTAGCCATTTTCGTGGGTATTAGCTGAAATTTTCCTGAGTGAACGCAAGGAAAAACGCTGAGTGGGTGGGGCTTTACGTTAAATCTAAATTTCTCAGAAAATTTGAGGTGTTTGCAGATGTCTCACGTAAAATCATACTGTAACCGAGATGATAATAGCGTTTAAACAAGATTTCAAAAAGTGCGTCTAGAAATTGTGAATTTCAATTGATTTTTACAAATTTTCCTCAAGTAATTTTTAAAATCTGCGGAAAAAATTCTACACAGTTTAACTGTGAAGTTGTCCAATAGCCTTGTAGTGCCAAAGGGTTGCGCATCAGGCTTGTGATAAAATGTTCTCAGTACGGAGCGCTGCAAACGCGCTCCCTTCGCACAGTGGTGGACGCGGCCACGTTGGCGACGAGAGAGTGCAGAAAATTGAGAGAGCCGTGGCCGATGTATTGCTCTGATTTCTCTAAATTTCACTCCAAATGCATGCGAAATTCTTTGTTCGATTGGAGCGAGTTTGCAGCGTTTTATAGCGAGTATAATGCAAAACTCTTTTCTGTTCAAAATTACAAATTTTGAATGTGTGCAACATGTCAGGAAGTGTACTACTGGTTATAAATTGTTGTGTTCAACTTTCAAATCTAGGACTACATTTTATTATACTCGATACAAAACGCTGATAACTCGCTCCAATCGAACAATAAATTTCGCATGCATTTGGAGTGAGGTTTAGAGAAATCAGAGCAAAACATCGGCCACGGCTCTCTCAATTTTCTGCACTCTCTCGTCGCCAACGTGGCCGCGTCCACCACTGTGTGAAGGGAGCGCGTTTGCAGCGCTTCGTACTGAGAATAGTTTATAAAATTTCCGTACGACTATTTTCAAAGGTACTTGTGCAGAAATTTGTAGTTTTTTTTAAGCTATTCCTTACTTCGATGGTCTACAGTAGCTTTG
Source organism: Caenorhabditis japonica (assembly GCA_963572235.1). Lineage (NCBI taxonomy): Eukaryota > Metazoa > Nematoda > Chromadorea > Rhabditida > Rhabditidae > Caenorhabditis > Caenorhabditis japonica. Next base: position 22,574,973 of record OY754343.1, read on the forward strand.
AAAGGGTGGAACATAACAGGCTGATTCTCAGGAATACCCAGGAAATTTTGACCTAATAGCCATCAAAATTTTGAGCTAATAGCCACTGTTTGCTATTTGCCATTTTTCATTCTGCTCACGCCCCGAATGCGATGGCTACTAGCCTTTTTCAATGACTATTAGCTGTTTTCCATGAAAATGTTGAAGAGAAAAGCCATCGGGAACGGCTAATAGCCACCGTATTCGGGAAGTGCGCCAAATGCATATGGAATACGACCCGATTCGATGGCTATTAGCCGTTTTCAAGCTCCAAAACACAAAAGTTCTATTCCGGGTGCTGTCCCAAATCGTAACCATACAAAGTCCGAATTGGGAATGTTACCAATTATAGCCGACCGAATCATAACCGCATAAATCAGACCTGGTTTGAATCGAAACTGTCACAAATCAGAACCGCTTAACAAAGTGTTGCAAGAGTTGGCACTGGCAATGCACTTTTTCAATTCCTATTATTAGTTGGGCATCACATCACAAATTTCTCAACATAAACTTGCTTGGCTCTTACTAAACTCTTACTGGTTTAAAAACAAAAAATTGTTTTTTACCAGTTCGGATTCGTTGCTTTTCTGATTTGGTCGGTATTCCGCTCAGTTGTATTATGTAGCAGTTCTATACCGTCTCGCCACGCAAGTTACGATAACACGTAATGCCTTTCATTGTTGTGAATAGTTTTATTTGCCCCTTTTTTTTTTTGCAAATTTTCAAAAAACCCTCGAGGTGAAAAAAAAATGCAACACACTATTAATTGGAATTATAGTAAACAAGCACGATGTTGGATGCAGTAGTATTCAGGTCACAAGTGTAAAGATCTCAAACTTTGACTAACCGGAAAAACACTTTGACCAAAAAAACGTTCTTCTGACTCTTTTCTTTTCTAGGCCATTCAAGGCCACGAGAAAAAAAACACTGTTATTCTGGTTTTATTCATAATTTTCGGCAGATAGCCACGAAGGTGCCGACTAGCAAGAATCCCTTGGCAATTTTCCATGTTGCTCGGCAATTAGCTGAGCAAATTGCCCTTTTGCAGCAAGTTTTCTATTTCGTCGGAAACTAGCAGAGTTCGTGCCTCGATGTTTCTGAAATTTCTCTGGGCACATCCTTGCAAGCATACTAAACTGTTTTACTGTTCGTTCCCTTATCTTTATTTTTTCGGTCAGTATCACGCAAAAGTGCAAGTGGCTGTTCCTAAACAGGTTTTTAAATTTATTATTTTTCATTATCTGAGGTAAACAGAATCAGTTTTTGACGAATTGTGATAAATTGTGAGTGTACATTTGATCTTGAGATAAGCCAGGTGTATTTTAGAGGTAATCCTTTCGTCTAAGCTGGGAATTGCGGTGGTTTTGGAAGAAAAAAAAACAGAACAAAATAGACGCTGCTTCAGGATAGAACTGTAGCGAAATTGAACGGTTCGCAATAGAACAAACCCGACAGGCGGCTGCTCTATTGTAGACAGTTCTGTTTTTCTACAGTTCCATTTCGAAACAGTTCTATTCCCAACTAGCACCAAAACATAAGGCTAGAATATACAATTTATACCCAGTTTTCTTTTTCATTCCAATCTGTTTTTTTTTACTATTTTTCTGTCAATTTCATCATTTACTCATGAGTATTTGTTTCTAGAAGCATCTGTAGCAGGAGCTGAAAACGGTGCTTTCGGGACACCAGGTTGGTATCAATGTTCAAATGTTGTCAATTCAAGCTAACTGATGAAGCGTTTTGAAAAAAGAATCAATTTTCAAGAAAAAAGCGTTTTTTGCCCGCCCGACCCATCCGGGTAAAGGGCCGTCCGATGCCCGGGCAAAAAAAAAGCGCCCGTGTGAAATGTTTTTTATTTCTTCAAAGTTTAAACATGGTAATTATAAAAATGTTTATTAGTGAAACAAATTGGGAGCCAACAATTCGATGGAAACTTGTTGTCCACTCGATCCTAACTCAGGGAATTTTCGGCGAATCGCCATGCAAATCGGCGCGACTGCCGAAGGGCATCGGCAGTCGCGCCGGATTTCATAGCACAACGGCGAATCGTCGTGAAAATCGGCGAATTGCTGTAAAAATCGGCGAATCGCTGTGAAAATCGGCGAATTGCCGTGAAAATCAGCGCGAATGCTGAAGGGCATCGGCAGTCGCGCCGGGTTTCACAGCGCAACGGCGAATCGCTGTGAAAATCGGCGAATTGCCGTGAAAATCGGCGAATCGCTGTGAAAATCGGCGAATCGCTGTGAAAATCGGCGAATCGCTATGAAAATCGGCGCGACTTCCCAAGGGCATCGGCAGTCGCGCCGGGCTTTACAGCACAACGGCGCATTGTCGTGAAAATCGGCGAATCGCTGTGAAAATCGGCGAATTGCCGTGAAAATCGGCGCATTGCCGTGAAAATCGGCGCATTGCCGTAAAAATCGGCGAATCGCTGTGAAAATCGGCGAATTGCCGTGAAAATCGGCGCGACTGCCGATGCCAACCTCTTTATATTCGTGACCTTCTAATTTTTCTTGAATCCTCGCAACTTTTTCATTCCGCGAAACGCTGGAAAATGGCGATATTGATTTTCCATTTTTTTTTCCGATGGTTCCTCAATATTATTACCCTCGCTACTTGACGAACAGCTTCTCACCATTTTAATCATTTTCGACTTCCTACAAAAAAAATATTTTTGATAGTTGAAATTACGGAAAAAAAAACAATAAAAATCATGTTTAATACCATTGGGAATTTATAAAAAATCGACAATTGAATTACGTGCAATGTACCGTGACGGTGTGTCCAAACACCGTCACGTAAAATCGCAGACCGGCCAATTTCGGACGGCCCGCCCGGGATGGAAAGCTTATGGACCTATTCATAGGATTCGTTTTTTGACATTTTTTTTCTCCTATGAATATGTCCATTAGCTGCAACTGTATCTGCAAAAATCACAAATTTTTATGTCAAATGCCAAAACTATAACTTTTTGAACCCAACCCCCCTTCTCTTTCTACTTCCCTCAATTTCGATATTTGCTTTTCTATTTTTCCACCTCTTTTGAACTTAAGTGTCAAATCTAATTTCGTCTCGACCCTCTGAAACCTCCCACCTCCGCTTCTCTTCCTTCCGTTTCGTTTCGTTTCCCTCTGAATTTTGGACCGGAAGCGTCGGGGTGTCTGAAAGGGATATTCTTAGAAAATCGGGGACGTCCACGCACTTTATTCAATTTACACGTCGTGCTCAGTCAGCGGACGTGCCAAAATAGGCGGTACACGTTCTCGGATGTCTTGATTTGTTGGCCTACATCCAATGAATGTTGCTTTTTTTCTGCGATGTCCGAAACTTTGAATAGGAGGATGACGTGACGCAACGTGTCTTCCATGCGAAAAGGATTAAATTAAAAAGTATTTGGATTATTAGACCGAAGAATTGTCTGACTACGAGATTCTTTGAGAATGACCACAGAGTTGGTCCCCCTTTTTCTCATCATTCTTTTTTTAACTTTTTCGAGCGGAACGGGAGCAAGACGAAATTGTTGCAAGCTTGCAAACAAAGAATCACTCTGAGTCAACAACGTTACTCATCTAAAGAGGCATGTGCAACGAAGGAGAATACAGAGTTTCGCGGCACGGTAATGAACTCCGTAATATACGGTGTGAAAGCTGTAGAGCACGAGATTGGAACTGTATTAGGGAAACTGGTCCTTGGGATCGAGGGTGTAGCACGATCAGCCAAAACACAATCCATCCATGTTGTATCCTCGCCAAAACACAATATTCATCGATTGTTCTATCTCAATATCTGAAAAATGTGTTTTGTACTACATATTTTGCCTCCAGAATTCTATCCACAACCCCCCACCCCCACAAACCCCCCAACCCCCAATTCATTTGATCTTAAAAATTCAGAATCTACATAGAAAGCAAATCTAGTTTTTTGATCTCACCTTGCGACCATCATTGTTGCACCCAACAAGTAATTCGTTCTGACAAGTCTCGCCGACATTTTAATGTCGAACGCTGCCGTTTACAGTCCGTCGGGTGTTTCCTGTGTCTTCGTCTAACCTATCGCCACTCTTTCTCCGTTAATGTCACAATTTCGGCGTTCAAAAGTGCATTAAAGTCAGCTATGCTAACTAGTAAACAACCGAATTAGTCTCGTCTGTCGCAGGGTCAAACCGTGCAAAATTTTCGGTCTGCAAGAAAAGTTTAGTGGGAATTTTTAAGATTAAAATAATAATAAAGTGTTCTCTCCTTATTGTCAGTTGGCATAGATCTATTTCAATCTTTATTTGCACTTCACTGAGCCTGTGTGAATCATTTGTTGTTTTTGCTAAATATGAACGTGCACGGGAGAAATGAAGAGCTTAGAAGTCACATGAAATGTCATAAATCCCTCTAGTTTTTCGTCTCGTGGCGTGTCATTGGAGCTTAGTACCCTAAAATCTTGTTTATTTTTTCAAAATAATCCAATACTGACCAATTTGCCCATCCGAGCGATTATGATTAGCCAACACGAGTCAGATTTATTATTTCGGCAGATAGGAGTGATTAACAAGATAAACAAAGTTTATCATACTCATCATGTAATCATGGATTATTGTACTCAGATGTAGAAAATTAGCTTTCAACTGGAAATTGAATTATTCGTATTGTGATCTCTAGACCGCGGTTTGATTGGTTTTGAAGAAAACTATGCATTGTGAAAACAAAAAAATTGCAAACGTTCGCATTGCCCGGTCTGCATTTTGACGTGCCGGTGTTTGCACACTCCACCCATTATTTGACGAGCTGGAAATCGGTTGATGGAAATTTTTCTCAACGTTGAGCACATTGATCTCGATTAAAACATTTTTTTCCTTTTAATTTTCACGCGGGCATTTTTATTTTTCCCCGGGGATCGGACGGCCCTTTCCCCGAACGGGTCTGACGGGCAAAAAACGCCCGCCGTGGAAAGCTTACCCACGACAGCCGAACGCGCTCCGCTGAATTAAGTACTTTGTGATTTTCGTTTTGTTTTCCAAATTATTCCATTTCACGTTCAATTTATATGTACGTGAAATTAACTAATTGGGAAACCAAAATGAAAATCACGAAGTACTAAAATCAGCGGACCGCGTCTGACCTTCTTGGTGGGTCAACAATAATAGTCTATGCTTTGAGAAATTATTTTAATCACATAATTAATGAGAGTTTTCATTCCTCCCTATTATTTCAGCATATCTGGAACTTCCCCCCTCGAAATAATTAATTTGACTACAAAATTGAAACACTCGTAGAAAACCTGGGCGGGAAGGAAAGATAATGAAATCGAAAACTAGTATACAGGAAAGAAGAAGGCCGATATAAAACAAAAATGTCTTTTCCTTCCTCCTACCAATCATCCTTCTAAATGATTCACGTAGCTGTTTGGAGTATAGAGGATCCAGATGACTTCATCCGAAGGGAAAAACGCCGTCGACCTCGTTCACGCACATCACGATGGCTTTTGCTCGTCTCATCCCATGATGAATGCTTTTCCTACGGATTTTGCCGGATTGGTAGCAATACAATCTACATATAACAACAACAACCCGACATGTGAAGATTCTATGATCTCATTATTTATTTATTTTTTGTTTTCGATGCAAATATAAATGTTTGTTTGTGGCTCCGTTGTTGATGGTTAGTGCGCTAAATCCTCTTTTCTTGCCACAGATCGTTGGTCTGTTTACTTGACCGGGTAATCCAATATTTCATTGAAACGAGTTGTTTCAGTTATCATGCGGAATTAGGATCAAAAGATTATGTTTTGGCTATCAGCAGGCAGATTACTCTGTGAATTTTTGGCAATTAGCCGTCGAATTTTTTTGAGCAACTAATAGGCACCTACTAAGCAGTTGATGGGCAGCTAATGGACATCTGATGGGCAGCTAATGGGCAGCTAGAGAACAGCTAAGGAGCAGCTGATGGGTAGCTGATGGGCAGCTAATACGCAGCTAGTGGACAGATAGTGAAAATCCAAGGGGCAGCTGTTGGTCAGCTAATAGACAGCTAGTCGGCAAAGAAGCAGCATTGAACAGCTAATAAACAGCTAGTAGTGAATGAGTAGGTAATGGGCAGCTAATGGGCAGCTAATGGACAGATAGTCGGCAGATAGTCGGCAGCTTATGGGCAGCTAATACGCAGCTAGTGGACATCTGATTGTCAGAAAATGGTCAGGTACTGTACATCTGATGGGCAGCTAATGGGCAGCTCATGGGCAGCTGATGGACAGCTACTGGACAAGGCCGCAGGTAACGGGCAGCTGATGGGCAGGTACTGGAAATTCAGTAAGCAGGCAGGTGTAGAAAAGTAATAAGCATTTACTGTGATCTAATGGGCAGCCAGTGGGCAGGTACTAGACAGGTAGTGGGCAGCTGATGGGCAGCTTTTGCGCAATGTCATTTTTCTGGGCAAATTTCCATAAATCGAGCCAAATTTCCACAAATTCCCTGAGCAGTAATGGCTAATAGCCACGTAGCTGCCATATAGCTCATACCTGTGCCAAAAACTCCCAAACCAAAGTAACAAATTAAAAAGGTGCTGATAAAGTCCCCATAGTTCTTCTGATTCATAAATGGAGAACATCTATTCATTGGGAATTAAAACCAAAAAGAAAAGCTGTTCCAGCTAGAAACCCTTCTCCTCGACACCATAAAACACTTTTGACGAGTTTAATGAACACTTTTCTTTTTTTTGCTAAATTAATCAAAAGACTTACTCATTTTTCCTTTGCTATCCCACGTGCGAGCTTGTTTACTCACTCTGCAAAGTTCATCGTCGTTCCTTTTCATTCTGACCACACACTGGGCGAACAAAAAAAAAATGTTGGAACGATGGAGAAACCAAGCGGATTATTTTTTTGTGTGTGTTGTTAATGCAAAAGAGAGAAAAGTTGCATCACCTTTTCAATGACAATTCCTCTGGGAACATATGTGCGCTGGTGTGAGCAAAGTGAGCAATATCTTTCTTATATATAAAAACCCAGATCGGGATGTCTGTGCCCGTCCGCACTCGCCTTTTTGTAAGAAAATGCAGTGGACAAAACACGAACCCGTGACATTAGGATTTGTATTCAAGTGCACTACCGACTGAGCCACAGAGGACAGAAATCTTTTCAAAACAGAGTGCGTATAAATGAATGAGGAAGAGTGGAACGTAAAAAAATAGAATGTGGCGACGAAGTCGCCAATAGGCTGCGTCAGCAGCCGCGCAGGACTGCGCAGCAGGCTTGTTTATCAGAAAAAAATTGTACATAGTTAGTTCAAAGTGATGTGATGTTTAAATTTAATTCCTCTTTTCAAAAATTTTGTGATTATGGGATCAGACAATAGTACACACATGTGTTTGAAAAGAGAAGAAGCATGTTAGCATGTTTAAAACTACCCAGTAGCTCACTTTCTGATCTTCTAGTTCTTGATCAGCATCCGATAACAATCATTTTATCTTTTCGCTGCCGGCTACAAACAAAATGCTTTGTTTTCTTCTCCTTTTTCTTCACCCACTTTTCGGTTCGGTTCGGTTCAATTTTTCAAAAAGTTGTGGTTTCGTAATTCTTTTTTCGTCGAAACTCTTCGAAACCACGTTCTATTTGCACTCCCACACATCATAGTTTTATCGTTTCGGCGGACATTGCAAAAAGAGCACATTTCGGTGAGAAAAAAGTGTCATCATTTCATTGAATCATACCTGTCACCTTCCGTGGGAAAATGGGAGGGGCATAGGCATAGCCTAGGAAAAAAAAGAAGAGAGAAAGTAGGGTGTCTCGGAAGGGGTGTGGTCTTCAAAAGGGGCGGCGAGTATATAAACGGGAAGAGAAGGGAAAACGAGAAGACACTCTCTTTCCTCACTCTCTTCTACATTCAAAATGATCCACATGCCGATCCACGCTTCCTCGAGCATTGAGCTCCACCAATCATCCGTTCGAAGACTTAGACGTCTTCAGAATTTCTCAATCGTGCGCACCATTGACTAATTTATTGCTTGTAATGAGTCAGTCTCCTGAATATTTGTACATATTCTACACATGGGTCTCGCCACGATTCTGATTTCAACTACTTCAATCACGGGTGCATCACTTCTTCCAAACGATCTCAAAACAACGACCACAACTGGTGCTTTAAATTATTTAACTTATTTTAAAAAAAAACAATAATAAATGAATTTGAATATAATTTTACCCAGCTGTTTTCTATTGCAAAACGATCAAAAAGTGGAGTCGCGGTGCACATGAACCGGGTGGCAAAGATTGCGTCAGACAACGGACATTTCATGTGAATTAATCGGGTGATTCGACGCTACACTCGAATGAAATAAGACGGAAAGGAAAGAGGAAAATTTTGAATCAGTGCCAAGAAAAAAAAAAGGGAAGAGATGATCAAAGTATTTATACGCTAAAGATGTTGTAGAGATGCATTTAGCATGTGATAGAAAAAGATTTCCTGGCGGTCTTCATTTAGAACAGATTGTAGCAGGGTTTGCAATACAAGAACACACATCAAAATGTTCTCTCGGTACAGAACTGTATCAGTGTCTCTCGTTTGAGGAAACTTGGTTCGTAAAATGGCCGGCGGGAGCTCCCGTCGGCAAGTGCGTCATTTTGCGGGGCAAATTTCCCACTAGCTGCACCGGACAGATCTGGGCTAGGATCCATGAAACTGAGAAACGGAATTTTGCGGACCGAAATTGCCCCATACCCGTCCGGGCAACGGGCACCGCACCCGCTGCCCGTCCGCATTGCCCGGTCTGCGATTTCACGTGACGGTGTTTGGACACACCGTCACGGTACATTGCACGTAATTCAATTTTCGATTTTTTAATGAATTCCCAATTGTATTAAACATGATTTTTATTGTTTTTTTTTCGTAATTTCAACTATCAAAAATATTTTTTTTGTAGGAAGTCGAAAATGATTAAAATGGAGATGATATTGAGGAACCATTGGAAAAAAAAAGGAAAATCAATAACGCTATTTTCCAGCGTTTCGCGGAATGAAAAAGTTGCGAGGATTCAAAGAAAATTAGAAGGTCACGAATATAAAGAGGTTTGCGGAAAATAAAAATAAAATAATAATTCAAGATTCCATTTAAGATCGAGTGGACAAAAAGTTTCAATCGAATTGTTGACTCCGACGGCAATCACGGTTCTGGTTCCGGAGGACACAGAACTTCTCACAAGACCGGTCAATGCAATACAACAAGGAAAATTCGATATCAGACAGCTCCAGAAAAACTTTTCCTGTGAGAAGCCATTACAACATATAGTTTAACTTCTGGCACATCTTTTCATCACGCTGAAAGCAAAAATTTCAGAACTTTGTGTAAACAACTTATAAAAACTGAGTGAGTTTGAACCTTTCCATCACAATTCTCAAACGTATTTTATTTTTTAGTGACCCGCATGGAATTAAACGCTGTGCAATTTTCATTTTGGTCTCCAAATTATTGAAATTTTACGTAAAAACCAAAATGAAAATCGCAAAGCGTTGGGTTCAGCGGAGCGCGTTTGACCACTTCACAATTCTTTCCGAATTTTTCAGAAAAAAGACAAAGTAAATGAGGACAGACAATTTGCGATTCGCGAGATTTAGAAAGACAGTTCTAGTGCCACCGTTCTTATCAAATGAACTTACACAATAGTAACGTGGGCCGCTTGGCCCACGCTATGCGCCGCGCGACTCTACTCAACACCGCTCGGTTACACTCACAAAACGTTTATTAAGGGGCACAAGCCCAAGCTACAATAAAGGGTACATTACAATAGAGCGGGGAAAACCTACGGGACTAACAACAGGGGCAAAGGGACGAGCAAAGGGCCAACTGGCATAAACAAGAGCCACCTCTCGAATGAGGGTTTTGGGCCCTTTTATAGCCTTTTCGTGAGCGCTTTCGCGCGCAACGAAAAGGCGGGAAAGATTTGAATCCGAGCGCGAGAGCGAGAGAGTCCAGGTGGTGTGCGACCAGAGGCGAGACGTGTGCATTGATCAGCGAGACGCAGGAGGTGCGAGACCGGCGGCGAGATGTACAGGGAGGCCAGAGAGACGCAGGGTGATCGAGGAATATCGACTGGTAGGCGAGGCAAGGTGGACTGGTGACGTGTGTCCCGGGGAGAATGCAAGCCTGGGCTAGCCCGGACATTACACCTCCCCCCTTTTATTCCGGATCGACCCTGATCCTTGACGTTGATCGAAATGAAGGTCCGGGCGGCCTAGGCCTAGCGTATGGTCCTTCTGCGGTGAAGTTGCGGTCTCTCTGGTCTTGATGGTGTCTCGGATAGCAAAATTGGTGGCTCTCTCAACTGCGACTGACGATCTCGGATGGATGATTGATGCGTTGCTCAGATTGTTTCTGCTTGCTTGTACCGTTGATGGGGAAGGGTCTGGAAAATAATAAACGTTGGCCGAAAAATGTGGGGTGGGGAAAATGGGGGACAAAACTACAATAAAACCTAAAAAAAAAAAAAATTGTGTGTGTATTTTTTTTTCTTTCTTAAATAATGGGGGACAAAACTACAATAAAACCTAAAAAAAAAAAAAATTGTGTGTGTATTTTTTTTTCTTTCTTAAATAAACTTTTTTTAAAATTTTTTTTTGTTAAATTAAACTTTAAAATTAATTACAAAAATAGAACTTATTCTGAACTGCCGTGATGATATGTCTGTCCAGGATTATCGGCGGGTTGGTGAGTCTTGTGAAGAAATCAATCCTGGTATCTCGCTGGCTTTCTTCGTGTTTTGCGGAGCACGTATGGAGTGTCGTCGTGGTTCACTGCTGTCCCAGTGACGAGTGGAGGCGGAAGAGGCTGTCGAGACGCGCTGGATGGCATTGCACGTGTGTACGGTCCATTTTGACTTGGGCTGGCGACGATGTTACCCGATGTGCGCATTGGTGTTGCTGAACGCGCGATCGGTGGAAGCTGTGCTGGTGACAGATCGACTTGTTGATGAGATGGTCTGGTCGACGTGGAAGTCTCCAGAAACTTCTTGATCTGATCGAGGTGCACTTTTCTTGGAGGTTGGACGGCGGCTGCGTGACTCATAATGACAACCAGGACCTTCTTGGAACTCGAAGTGGTGACGTTGGGGTGGTCAAATTCGCAGGCGAATGATGTTTCTTTCTGACGTTGTTCGCTTCCTTTTCTCAGAGATCTTGCCAATTGCTGTCTGATTTCATGTGCTGCAGAACTATGCTGGCGGAGATGACACGACATTCGGCTAGTAGCAATTAATTTTGTCGTTGCTCGAGACGTCGGACTTCACATAGGAATTGTTGGCAAGATTCGGGAAAGGGTGTCGTCATCGCCCGGGTTGCATAGACTGACCAACGTCGGACGGCATTTGTGAGAGGACTTTTTCGACGAGGAGCATCAAGCTTAGCTGCATCTGGATTGGTGTTGTGTGGCAGTGAAGCTGGTTGACTTGCGGATGAGAATTGTCGCTCTGTGGAACTTTCCTGGATGATGGTGTGTCTCCTGTGTTGGCGAAGTTCTGCGGGACGTCGATGATGTCCGGGCAATCGGATGTGAACAAGTGGCAGATGTCCCCGTGGGATGTCCCAAAGTTGTGTTTTCCGGCCAATAGAGCTCATTCTTGGGATCTGACGAAACGTTTGTCGATGGTGTTTGGAAGTCTTCCGATGTACGAGACGACCAGGAGATTTTCTGCAACTAATTTTACGATGTGGTGTGAGCTACCTGCTGTGCTTTCCGGTGTAAATCGCGAAAAAAGTAGATGAATCGTAGGACCGGTCGGTTGTTGACTGTGGTTGCTTGGTGAACAGGTGGCAAAACGGCAGCGAATCCACGGTGCGCGTGGTGGACGAAGATTTCGAACTGTGTGACTGGTATTGGTACCATTTGTTCTGGGTCGGCTTCTGCTGGAGCGAACTGTGGTTTCTTTGGATCTTCAATTGGTGTGTCCCTTTCCGAGGATCTCGCTCTGAAACTTTGAATGTGAGCAAGAACGATAGATGTTACCAGTGGTTTAGTGACGTCCTTTGGTGGATTTTCTTCTTCGCAACGAGCATTATCGAAGTGGTGGCGTTTACGCTTGATTGGGAACTGCTTCACGGATGACAGATGACACGGCAAATTGGAGCTCCGATGTGTGGGACGTCTCTGTTGCTTCTTGTTGTGGCGGCGGCAGCGATGGAACGTGTTTTTCTTGGTCGAATACGCTGATCTCGATTTGGTAATTGTCTTCCCAATCACTGTTTGGACATCGATCAATTACTATGGAGTCGGATGTAGACGTCACAGAGCTGAAAGAACTTGCGGGCGGATGTCCGCTTGCTTTAACCGGGGTTGAGAGGTCGGGATAGATTCGGTATCGATTGATGCAAATCTGGCGGTTGCCACATCCGGTGCCGCGAGCAATGAGACTGGCGTGTCGCAGAGAGGTTGTTTAGGCCCGTCCGCAGCGAGCACCAGCTCATCCTCGTGTGCGACGTCGGTGTGGCGGCCAGAAGAAAACGGTACCTGATCGTCGTCGATGGAATAGTGACGGATGTTTTCGAACATGATCTTCTCGCGTTCGTCGCTGGGCGCATCCGGGAAATGCCGTTGGGAACGCTCCTGATGTAAACTGCATTTTTCGGTGTACTGGCAGCACGCTTCGATGATGTTGAGTCGGTGCTACGACTGGTCTTCGTACTGCAAGCGTAGCGCATCATTGGTGTCTTCCGAGGATGCTTCGGAGTTGCGTTCGCATACGTCTTTGGTGGTGTCGCGGGTGAAATCTGCGAGAACAATTAGTAAATAATTCCTCACTTTTATGTCTCATTGGTGAGCCTGATGCGGTGGCTTGAAGTGACGTGGTCCTCGAAGTTGCGCACAAAAACGTGGCAAAATTTGCTTGTTGCTTCCGGAAAAGTTGGATCGTGGCGGCAGACTTCATTGTGATGACGTTGATTTGTTCTGCTGACTGACTGATGTGACTCGGCTGATTCCAGGCGTCGAGCTGCGTGAACGGGCGATTTCTCTTTTCTTTGCAACGGCTGCTGCTTGCTGCTGGCTGAATGATGGCACATCCTGATGTATGTTGTGCGTCGCGCTCGGGTGTTGCATTGAACTGGCTCGTGACAATTTTATCTTCCTGGGGATTGGCGGGTGCCTGTCCGCTGGACTGACGTCTTGCTACGACCAAACAGGCTGGAGTTCCACCGGATTGGATTCCAAATCGTCCTTCTTTCTTCTGTGCTGATCTCACGGTTGTGTCATGTTTCGTCGCGAAACGGAGCTGTTGCTATACATTTATCTGCAATGAATCGATTAACTGCTCTCCCGAAAGAGCGCGGATTGCCTCGCGGCTAGTTGCTGATGGTATTTTTGCAGAACTGGGTAGGTTTGGAAACGTCTTGACCCTTTGTGGGATGTGTCCCTGGGAGAGTTTTTACCTCTGCCTGGGGCAACACGTCCACAAAGGCCATAGTTCCCTGAACCGAAAAAAAAATTAGAAAATTTGACCCCAAGGTCTAAAAAAATTGGACAGAACGCCCAAAGGCCGAGACAATTTAAAATATTGACCCCGAGGTCGAGAAACTTTGGAAGATAGGCCCCAAGGCCGGTTTGGAAAAAAAAATTGACCCAAAGGCCTGGCGCTTCGCGGGGTGAGTCCCAGAGGGAGCTGCAAACTCCGCCTGTGGCGACACCACCTCGAAGGCCGAAAAATTTGAAAAAATGGCCCCAAGGCCGGGAAAATTTTGAAAAGGTGGCCCAGGAGCCTGAATATTGACCCAGAGGCCGAAAAATTGAAATATATGCCCCAAGGCGCAAGTAAATAAAAAATTGACCCAGAGGCCGAGAAAATGACCCAGAGGTCGGAAAATTGAGAGTGACCCCAAGGTCGACAAATTGACCCAAAGGTCGGAAAACGAGAAAAAAAAATTGGCCCAGAGGCAGAGAAAAACTTAACCTAAAACCCGCTGAAGGCGCGACCTTCGCGGGGACTTACCGATAAGGTCGCTACTCCTAATACCTAGCCAATTAGCCAAACCGGCTGCGAAAAATTTCCGGCCCGGGTGTGCGCACACCGCGGGACGGGCGCTACGGCGGCCTCCTAAATCCTATTAAAACCTTATAGCTGCCCTAAAAGAAGAGAAAAAAAAAATACAAAAAAATTGCCCGAGAAAAAGAGAAAAAAAAATAATAACAAAACGGAAAAAAAAAGAAACCTGGGTGGGAGGGTGGGTAAAGCGCTGGCGGGGGATCTTTTGAGAAGGCGGCGGGATTGGCCTAATGCCGCGCGCCGACTCACACTCGCTGCTTACCAGTAACGTGGGCCGCTTGGCCCACGCTATGCGCCGCGCGACTCTACTCAACACCGCTCGGTTACACTCACAAAACGTTTATTAAGGGGCACAAGCCCAAGCTACAATAAAGGGTACATTACAATAGAGCGGGGAAAACCTACGGGACTAACAACAGGGGCAAAGGGACGAGCAAAGGGCCAACTGGCATAAACAAGAGCCACCTCTCGAATGAGGGTTTTGGGCCCTTTTATAGCCTTTTCGTGAGCGCTTTCGCGCGCAACGAAAAGGCGGGAAAGATTTGAATCCGAGCGCGAGAGCGAGAGAGTCCAGGTGGTGTGCGACCAGAGGCGAGACGTGTGCATTGATCAGCGAGACGCAGGAGGTGCGAGACCGGCGGCGAGATGTACAGGGAGGCCAGAGAGACGCAGGGTGATCGAGGAATATCGACTGGTAGGCGAGGCAAGGTGGACTGGTGACGTGTGTCCCGGGGAGAATGCAAGCCTGGGCTAGCCCGGACATTACACAATCATCATGTTATATAAAATGACTTATCGGTCCTTCCCAGAAAACATTACCAAAAATGTGTTGTTTTGCTTTTGCAGCTTATACCACCCATCAAATCACCCTCGCACCGCTTTCATCCGATGATTAACATCAAAGCCTGTTAGCTTAAATAGCTTTCATCCTAAATCTCGCAGCATGCTGTCAAGTTTCAGTATTTTGCACACACAAAAAAAAACAATTTCAGATTGCAACGTCATCACTAAGCATACTCCAACTCTGATGAATAACGACGGTGTCGGAAATCATCCAAAATAGTTTGGATGTCAACGCTATCGCTTACACATGATGAACTTCGCTGCGACTCAAAAAATCCCATCCTTTTCTTTTCTTTTTTGTGGCAAGAGAAATTCATTTTGTCTTTGACAATGTTTCGGCTTATCAACGAAAAAATAATTCTTCCAAGCGTTCAGTTTTTAAATTTTTCCTCCCTTTGGCTTCTGCTTTTTGATCTTATGAACCTTAAACCTGAAACCTGAAACCAAATTCAAATTTTTTTTAAATTCAGATTATCGTTCAAGAAATCAAACAATCAACAGGATTTCTTGTATCTTGAGTACGCGAAACGAAACGAAACGAAACGAAACTCCGCCCACTTATTTGTGCGCGACCGCGCGAACACAACGGTGAATGCAGACTAGTGTTTTCATGTCGCAAGTATTTGGATGAAAAATACAGTATATTTAAATTCATTTATTTGTAATTACAGTTTTTTAAATAAATAAATAAATTATTTTAATTTAACAACAAAAATAAAAATAATAATAAGTTAATTATCGAGATACTGGAAGTATGTTCCTTGTTTTGAGATCGTCTAGTTGAAAAGTTGAACCCGTGATTGAAGTATGTAGTTGAAATCAGAATCGTGGCGAGACCCATGTGTAGAATATTTAAAAATTGAAAAAGTTGATATCCAATGTACAAATATTCAGGAGACTGGCTGCTTGCTTACAAGAAATAAATCAGTCAATGGTGCGCACGATTGAGGAATTCTGCAGACGTCGAAGTCTTCGAACGGATGATTGGTGGAGCTCAATGCTCGAGGAAGCGTGGATCGGCATGTGGATCATTTTGATCGAATGTGAACGAGGAAAGAAAGAGAGTGTCTTCTCGTTTCCGCCCCTCTTGTGTCTTTTATACTCCTGCCTCTTCTCTGACTCCGCCCACTTCCCCTCTCACTATCTCCGCCTTTTTCTCACGGTAGTAGCCACCGAGAAATGTGATGATTTTGGGACAGTGTTTCCTTTTTTTTCAGCGACGGAGATAGCAAGTGAGCTGTGAAAGTTTGCTTTTCCTGTGGTCAGTGATTAGGAAATGAGCCAGAAAAATAGAAACAAACTTCACCTTTCCGAGGCACCAATAAACAAAAAGTTTAGCTCTTCTTGAAACGTGGACAAAAATAGATTTCTTTTTGAGAAAGAATCAAAACTAGAAAGTTTCGTACCAGTAATGTTGTTTGGTCAAGTCTTATCCGGCCTTTGGCATCCATTCATCCCACTCAATCCGATCAGAAATAAAAAAAGTCGGAAATAAGAATGGTTCTACAACAAATGATGTAATGTCCAGCAGACACCTTATCGTTTTTTCCAAATTTTTGCAACTTTTCCGAGCGTTCTTTCCAGAGAAACTCATTTGCAGCACATGATGAAACGACCCATTTCGATGATATACGACCGATAACAGTTGAGAAAACGTGAAAACTCTGAATTTCGGAGACATGGTGGTCAAAGTGGGGCGGAGTCATGGGAGACGCATATAAGGAGCAGAATTCGGGAAAAAGAGCCAACCGAACTCTCACGTTCTAATCATGATTCACATGCCAATTCACTACACTTTCGAGCACTCCAATAGTTCCTTCGATCTTCGACGTGCACGACTTCAGAATATTGTCAGCAAAGACAACTAAATGTGCATCGCTTTCAACAACGTAACCATCTTTCACATGGATCCTCATTCTGGTTTCTCAACTTCAAAAAGCGATCTCTTCTTATCTTCAAAGGCTAATTACATGAACTCTGTCGATCTCTAATAATAATTTTGATAAAAAAGGTCTCAAAATAAAATCGTTATTACTAGCTGCACCGGACAGATCTGGGCTAGGATCCATGAAACTGAGAAACGGCATTTTGTGGACTGAAATTGCCCCATACCCGTCCGGACAACGGGCACCGCACCCGCTGCCCGTCCGCATTGCCCGGTCTGCGATTTTACGTGACGGTGTTTGGACACACCGTCACGGTACATTGCACGTAATTCGATTTTCGATTTTTTTATGAATGGTATTAAACATGATTTTTATTGTTTTTTTTTTCGTAATTTCAACTATAAAAAATATATTTTGTAGAAAGTCGAAAATGATTAAAATGGATATAATATTGAGGAACCATTGGAAAAGAAGGAAAATCAATAACGCCATTTTCCAGCGTTTCGCGGAATAAAAAAGTTGCGAGGATTCAAAAAAAAAATAGAAGGTAACCAATATAAAGAGGTTTACGGAAAATAAAACAATAATAATTCAAGATTCCTTTTAAGATCGAGTGGACAAAAAATTTCAATCGAATTGTATACCACAAAAAATATCAATTTTTTTTGCATTGTTTTGCTGCAAAGTATACTTATAAAACCGGAAACGTTCCAAAAGTCAACGTCGGTGTCAACTTTGTGATTTACTCATGCGCTCCTGTTCTCATTCCAAGCAAATATTGCTCACATCACTCTCTATTTGCACCCATTCAGTCTACATTCATTTTTGGTGCACTTTTTATGTTTTATCGCTCGCTTATCCCACAGATTAAATGATGTGATGCGAACGGACAAAGTTCATTGACACATGGATTTGTCTAATTGTAACAATAACATTTGTCTAATTTATTAATCCACGGTGGGCCAAAACTCAAAAGGGTCAGGTGCAAGCTACTGGTTTTTTAAAAAGTTTTTCTCCAAGTGTTTGAGAATATTTAACGAAAAAATTTCACGCTGCAAACGCGCTCCGTTCGCACAGTAGTGGACGCTGCCACGTTGGCGACGAGAGAGTGCGGAAAATTGAGAGAGCGTGGCCGATGTTTCGCTCTGATTTCTCTAAACCTCACGTTCGATTGGAGCGAGTTTGCAGCGTTTTATACCTAGTATATTAGACATCGAGAAGTAAGTTGCGTATTTTTTTTCCAAAAAATCACGGCATGCTGAAGTGCAAACGCGCCCTGGCGCACTTTTGCGTTTTTCTCTGCGCCTCCATATATTTTCTTGGAGTATTGCCAAAAATCTTTGGCGCCTTGCCAAGTATGTTGTTCGCATTTCATTTTTAGTCCCAATTTTCGTATTTTTTTTTTCAGAATTAAAATTAACTGTTTTATTTACGAAAAAAACCGACTTAAAATCAATATTCCAACAAAAAAAAGTATCACATTAATCTCAAAAACAACCATTTTAAAAATATAATGAGAAACAAACAAAAAAACAAAGAAAAGTAAGAAAGAAACAATAAAATCTCGTAAATCGACACAAGTCTCTGCGGAGGAGACGCAGGGACGCGCGCGAAAATTCGCTTTTGAAATTCTATGTGCTTCCGCAATATAATTATTTTTTTAACTTTAGGAAAATACGAAAATCTGTTTTTTTTTTCGGACCAAACGATAGACGGAATCCGTAAAACTTTTACGGTGCCACTTACAATATACCCCAGCCCTGATGCCGGAACAAAAAGTAACTAATATGTACGTAGGGTGGAAAATCCGAAAATACCTAAATACCCAACGATATTACGATAAAGGGCTTACCGAAGATAAGACGTTTTTGGGTGGAGGATGAGTTACTTTAAATGAGGAAATGCGAACGGATTACTGTGCGTATTGTTTTTTCAAACGAGTTGCAGCATGAAAAATGAGTCGGCTATCCCTTTTTTGTCTGCGTCTCTTCAAATATCACTGTGTTCGCGTGGTTGCGCACAAATAAGTGGGCGGCGTTTCGCGTTCTCATGTCGTGTCGCAACTCGATTGAAAACACAATACATACTTCCCAAAGGAAATAAATGCGTATGAGTTGTCAAAAACAACATCAATTTATTTTTGTTACATCGTATATCAGAGCATGATTTAACGTCGATTTAGGTTTGTTTTTCAAATAATATTTACGAATCAATCAGAAGCTCGCAGAAAAATAATTTGATTGAGTGATAACAGAAAAATTATAAGATGATTGTGGCAGGTTAGATGATTATTTATGAGTTTTTGTCGACCAGTCAACTGAAGTGGCTCCTCACATCAGTTTACAAGTGCGTATTTGTTATCTTTGATCTACTTTTTTAATAACTAGGAACAGATAATATTGGCTTGATGCATAAGTCTTGCAGCACATGATTTATCTTTTTTTTTCCACAGGCGAGTTTTACTACAACAAGGAATAGAGCTGCCTGAAATGTAGCCTTACAGGAAAAAAAAGAACAGGGCGAAATTGAACTCAATAGGTTAACCCACCATGTATTATTTTTCTACAGTTCTATTCCAAAGTAGCAGAAATGACATGGCTTGCGACATGAGAAACTCCGCCCACTTATTTGTGCGCGACCGCGCGAACACAGTGATATTTGAAGAGACGTAGACAAAAAAGGGATAGCAGACTCATTTTTCCTTCCAAAATTGTTTCTACCTGGCGCATTTTTAAAACCCTAAGGCTCGGTCATTTTTTGACCAAAACGCCTCGTTTTTGGATTAAAATGATGGTGTCATCCTGAATAATCAGATCATGATTCGAATTTCTCTTCATTCAGTATGAGCAATCCATTGGATTCAATTTATTGAGATCATTATAATATACATAAATTATCAAAGACCGGCAAAACACTTGTGGAGATCAGTTGTTGGTGATTGTCGAATATGGCAGTGATGGTCGAGTATCCGGTAGAAACAGAGCGGTCGCCAATCCAATCAGTTACACTTTGACACGACAGAACTGTGAAGACGTGCAGCCCGGCGAAGTTCGAATGTGGACGTTGATTGCTCGAAGGATGCGTGAATTGGCATGTGTATCATTTTGAGGAATTTATAGAACACGATGTGAATATCCATCTTCTTTTTCAGTTTCAGCGCCTTTTATATTTTGGCTCTGGCTTCGCCCACTTTTTCCGACCACCCACAAGCCAATGCTCTTTGCACTGAACTGAGCGGAGTTTCATCATGCACTGTAAACAGAAAATGAACTGTCTCCTCTGGAATTAGCGGGGGGAAATGATCAGAGTGCAACTTGTTCCTTTTTCGACCTTTTGCAAAAATTTTTCCTGTTTTTTTTTTGAATCCAAATAAACCCGGATCATGTTTATTCTGAGTCAGTTACTAAGTCAAACATTTTTCGATTTATCCCCCCAAAAGGTGTGTGGGCAATTAGATAATACTGTGTGCTATTGACGTCAAGGACGCCTTCTAACTTTTTCTCAGATGCAAAGATCTGAAATTCGAATTTGTTTGTGTTTGAATACAAATAAACAAATGTTTTAGAGAACCATTAAAAGATCAGGAAGCTAAACAGAAAAAATAGGGCTTCCAAAGAAAAATTGTAAACAAAAAAGAAAACAATCTGGAAACTTTTTTTTATGGAAAATTTCAGAGTTCGTCAGCACAAAACTCCGAGACACGGCACCCCAGCCTTCCCTTCCAAAATTGTTTCTACCTGGCGCATTTTTAAAACCCTAAGGCTTGGTCATTTTTTGACCAAAAGGCCTCGTTTTTGGATTAAAATGATGGTGTCATCCTAAAAAATCAGATGATGATTCGAATTTCTTAAAAAAGTAAATTTTCGAGTGAAAAAAATAATTTTATTATCCGACGAGCGAGACCCTACCAAAACCCAGAAAGCAAGTCGAACCCAGGAACGAAAATCTAGGAAAAGGGGCGGGGCAACGAATCCGCGCCGCAGTTTGCCAAAACGCAACTTTGCCGCACAGTTTTTTTTTTTCATTTTTTTTCCTTGCACAGTCTTGTTATTCTTGAAATTAGTTTGGAACATATAGGTGGTTTTTCATCGAATATTTGAAATTAAAACAAAATTGAAAAAGAAAATGTATTTTGGCAAACTGCGGCGCGGTTTTGTTACTCCACAAAATAAGAAAAGTTTTAGCTAATAGCCATCGAATCGAGCCGTATGCCATATGCAATTGGCGCTCGTCCCGAATTCAAAGGCTACTAGTCTTTTTCAATGGCTATTAGCCGTTTTCCATGGCTATTCGCCAATTAGCTGCCAATGGCCGCTTCCAAAATTGTTTCTACCTAACTCATTTTTAAAACGCTAAGACTCGGTCATTTTTAGACCAAAATGCCTCGTTTTTGGACTAAAATGATGGTGTCATCCTGAATAATCAGACAATGGTTCGAACTTCTCAAAAAAGTAAATTTTCGAGTGAAAAAATAATGTTATTATCCGACGAAATTGGTGGCGCATTGGAAGACGAGGGAGGCGTGTGCTGAAGAGCAAAGACATTGAAAACGCCACCCAATGGCTATTACCTAAAAATTTCGAGTTTCGTATGAGTTTGATGCACTAACCTGTTACCAGTGTGTCGCTTCGAAAAAAATTTTTCGAAAGAAGGGGTCTTTCGAAAGATTTTCGAAAGATTTTTCGAAATTTTTTCGAAATTTTTTCGAAAGATTTTTCGAAATTTTTTTCGAAATTTTTTTCGAAAATGCTTCGAAGCGACACACTGCCTGTTACCAACTTGTTCACAAGACTCTAAAGAGTAAGGGCAAAGAAATAAGCGCCGTTACTCAAAATAATTTCAAATATTTAGGCTTGCTTGTTTATTTAGAAAAATGCACGCTGGTCAGAAAGGTGTAAATAACAGTATGAGAAAAATGAATGTTCTTGGGATTACTGTGCTTTCCGGAAATCTAAGAATGAAAGTGGAATTCCACCAGTCTAAAAAAAAAGGCGAATGAATGAGAAGCAATCTGTCTGTTGTTGAAATAAGAATTACATCTTCTTATAAGGAAAATCGGCCTACAATTTTAACTTTGATCATCCGAGAAGGTGACTTTTGACATTTGTGATAAACAAAGCAAGATTTTCCACCATTTTTTTAAAGACTAGAAAGCCCGGATTTTCGGATTCCGGTGAAGGAGGAATATTATCTTTTTTTATATATAAAAACCCAGATCGGGATGTCTGTGCGCGTCCGCACTTGCCTTTTTGCAAGAAAATGCAGTGGACAAAACACGAACCCGTGTCCTTAGGATTTGTATTCAAGCGCACTACCGACTGAGCCACAGAGAACATAAATAGTTCCAAAACAGAGTGCATATAAATGAATGAGGAAGAGTCGAAGTCGCCAATAGGCTGCGTCAGCAGCCGCGCAGGACTGCGCAGCAGGCTTGTACGATATAAAAAATATTCTGCCCTTCCCTTTAAAGTTAAACTGATTCTCCCCCGTCGTCCAATGAAAATTTACTTTTTTGAGAAATTCGAATCATGATCTGATTATTCACGATGACACCATCATTTTAATCCAAAAACGAGGCTTTTTTGTCCAAAAATGACCGAGCCTTAGGGTTTTAAAAATGCGCCAGGCTGGGGTGCCGTGCCATGTTTGGTTCAGTAGGAGCTGAGAAAAATCTGTCGACAAATTCCAATCTTTGCAGTAACCGACTTGATGCCAGAATAGAACTGCCCCCCTCAAAAAAACAATTACATAACAAATATTCATTATCATTGCTTATGCATCTTCAAAATAAATATAGATCCTCAATCGGACCCGTTTAAAAAAAAAACAAAACAAAAATAAATGCGAAAAATCAACAAATAATTGTATGGGGGAATTGTACCAGTCGTCTTGAAATGAATGTCAGTCTGAGATCATTGTAGAGATGCATCCATGTTGGTACCCGTAGTCAAAAATTCAGGAGACCTCGTGTCGGCAAATATCAACAGCTACATATGCTACGAACCAAATAAATATGAAGAAGAAAACGTCGAAATGTGCAAATAAGTGTGGAGCTGGTGAGGAGCTCAATTGGATGATTTTTGACGGATCGGGGTCATGAGGCGTAAGCGTCGGAGCTCGAAAGGTGAGGTCGACTGCTCGAATGTAGCGTGAATCGGCATGTGAATCATAGTGGAAAGTTGTGAGGAAACGGAACGTTTTGTGTTGCACCGTCTATTGCCGACTCTTTTATATACTGCTCGCTGCTCTGCTCTGCTCTGGCTCCGCCCATTCCTTCCTCGCTTTGCCCCACACTCTCACTCTCGCTATCGGCTTCAGCCACTCCCATTTTCCCACGCCGTTGACCGCAAGCGAGTTGTCAATGTCTCTGTTTACTTAGACTCTCGTCATTTGCATCATGGGATGCAACCTTACCTGAAATTGCAAATTCCAACGTTTTTTGCTGAAATTCAGGTAGTACAAAAAGTTGCAAGATAAGAACTGAAAGGCACCAAAAAGTGATAATGATAATGATGATGAAGGGATGAAAGAGAAAAGGTAATTAGACAGAAATACGATCGGTCACAAACTTCCGAGTGATCGTTTTAGTTGGCGGATCAACAAATCAATGTTATAGTGCAACGTTATCGGGATGCCGCGACAACAAAAAAACAACAAAAATAGTTGTGAATTACGGTTGGTTGCAAGCCATCAATCGCAAATCAGAAGAACACCGTAGCCGCTAAATCAATTTATCAAAGGGTTGTCATTTTTGACTAGACATGGGCGAATTCACACTTTCTACCTGGCTCATTTTTAAAACCCTAAGGCTCGGTCATTTTTTGACCAAAACGCCTCGTTTTTGGATTAAAATGATGGTGTTATGCTGAATAATCGGGTCATGATTCGAATTTCTCAAAAATGTTAATTTTCGAGTGAAAAAGTATGTTTATTATCCGACGAACTTGGTGGCGCATTGGAAGACGGTGGGACACGATGCCCGGAGCCACAAATTTTTTTTCTATTCCAATTTCCATTTTTGTACACTTTCCATGAACAAAAGGAGCGAAATTGCGGACAACGCTGATTTCCAGGTTTTTGAAAACTGTCTGACAATCTGAGTTGTCCGCCATTTCGCGTGAGATTCTCAATTTTCCCCCTTTGTCACGATCTCAAAAAACATCAAATTTGGTCCGACACTCCAAGGTTTCAATCGACTTGCGACATGAAAACGCCAGTCTGCATTCACCGTTCTGTCTGCGTCTCTTCAAATATCACTGTGTTCGCGTGGTCGCGCACAAATAAGTGGGCGGCGTTTCGTTTCGTTTCGATTCGCGTTCGTTCTCAGGTCGTGTCGTGTCGCAAGTCGATTGAAAACACAATAAATCGACATCAATTCAAACTTTAAAAATCACAAAAACGAAAAAAAAAAGAGGAAAAGAGACGTCCAAAGTAACTTTGTTTTTGCGTCAATTCTGCACATTTTGGTTACGCGCAAAGCAAATAATTTGAATTTCACATGTTTTTTTTAACATTTTTAAATGTTTTATTGTGTTTTCAATCAACTTGCGACATCAAAACGTGAAACTCCGCCCACTTTTTTTCACGCAAAAATTCAAAATGCACTAAAATTTAATGTTCGCGTGAAAAAAAGTGGGCGAGAGTTCACGTTTTGATGTCGCAAGTTGATTGAAAACACAATAAAACATGTTTTCTTTTGTTATTTTTTATCTGATTTTTATCAGGTTAGTTTTTTTTTATGGAGTTATTCTCGGAACCACGGCACCCCAGACTTCTTCCAAAATCGTTTCTAACTGGCGCATTTTTAAAAACCTAAGGCTCGGTCATTTTTTGACAAAAAAGCCTCGTTTTTGGATTAAAATGATAGTGTCATCCTGAATAATCAGACAATGGTTCGAATTTCTAAAAAAAAAGTAAATTTTCGAGTGAAAAAATAATTTTATTATCTGACGAACTTGGTGGAGCCTTGGGCGTGGGAACCAGCAAAAAAAAGCAAAAAAATAGAAAAAAAAGCAAAAAATTCAGTGAAAATTCGGAATTTTCAACAAAAAAAAGTTAAAAAATTCCAGACCAAAATATTGCACGGCGTGTTAGAACCTACGTAAAGGCAAACGCGCTCTGTCGAATTTTTCTGCGTGTCGCTAGTGGTCTGCTGCCAAGTTTAACAAAGTGCGTGCAAAACGAGAGACACAGAGACTTTAGAGAGATGACCTCCGAGAATTCATTTCCAAAAATAATTGTAAAAACGTAGTCTCCAGCATGCCGTGTATTGATTTAAAAAATATCGATTTTTATTTCTGAAAATTTTCAAAATCGATATTTTGCTCTGAAATTTTCAGGGCACTACCGAAAGTATTTTTTAAATTATTTTCCGAAGTTTTAGATCAACGCTGAATTTTTTGCTGGTTCCAAGAATAACCCCATTAACTTTTGACGTACCATTACGATTTAAACACAAATTTAATTTTCCGTTTTCTGCTATAGATCTGTTACGTAAACTTGTTAAGTTGTGTGTATTTCCAGTATGATCCTAAATAACATCCTTGACGACGATATAATACATTCTTCGAATAAACCCTAGATTCTGCCAAATAAAATCCGTCCATCTGTTTAGATAGCCTTTATCTAATCTGTTCCTCCCACCTATTGCTACGAACTAGCACAGTGCATTGCCATGGAACTGTTCGCCAGAATTTTCAGAGTGACGTTACGATTGTCAAAACAACTGATCTCACAAACAACTGATCTCACTTCCAAATAAATCCATGTTCCATATATTTTTATTTCTGTCTTTTTTGCACTGTCGCACCAGTTTTTAAACGTAGTGGCGGTATGGCAAAGTGGGAACCGCGCATAACCATGACGCGCTGGTCCCAGGTTCGAGTCCGGGTGGTGGTCAAATTTTTTTGCGACACTCCTCGAAAATTTACTTTTTTGAGAAATTCGAATCATGATCTGATTATTCACGATGACACCATCATTTTAATTCAAAAACGAGGCATTTTTGTCAAAAAATGACCGAGCCTTAGGGTTTTAAAAATGGGAGAGGTAGTAGTTGTAGCAGAAGCATCTTTTCGGTTTTTGATTTCCATATTTGTGTGCCTGTGACTGAATGATTGACTGATTTTTTTCTCGGAGCACACTGTATCAACTCGTGACCTCACAAAAGATAACGAATGCCTGGGCGGATGGCGAGTTTAGGCGAACGGAAATTGAAATTGAATATGCGGTATTTGGAATATTCAACCTTTGAATAAAAAAAAACAACATTTGTTTTTTTTTTTTTTTTTAATCCGGCGGTCAACTAGAAATGAGTAAAATGAGGAACGTCGACGTTACAACGGGATTTCTGTTTTTTTTTTGTTTGTTTTTTTTTCTTTAAACAGCGATCAGTTTGAACAGATCGCTGATAAGCTCAGAATTCTCATAAAACGAATATGGACAGAGATGAGGAACTCCAGTTGGAAAGCGGCTAAATGGTAGTGTTAGCCTATAGAGTTCAATAAAACAACCTACAAGATAAGGTATAATGAGTGCTCAATTTTTCTGTGCACTCTAGCACACGAAGATCACAGTGAACATTCATCATTCTCAAAGTCGGTGGACATGAAAACGCAATTCAATTCAAGTCTGCATTCACCGTTCTGTCTGCGTCTCTTCAAATATCACTGTGTTCGCGTGGTCGCGCACAAATAAGTGGGCGGAGTTTCGTTTCGTTTCGATTCGATTCGCGTTCTCATTTTGTGTCGCAAGTCGATTGAAAACACAATACCAACTTTTGATAAGGATGAATTTGATGTTATATTGGAGTGATCAAGTTAACATAAAAACGACTACATGGAAAACAGGCAATTCTCATATTTTTATCTTGCACTCTGCGAACAATCACACATCTCTAGTTTATCTTTTCATCGAGTGTGTCAAAATAATATTATGTACAGCAATCACTAGAAGTAGCCTGTATTTCAAGTAAACAACTTTCCTTGTGATTATCTGAAATCAGGTCTTCAATCAAAAATCTGAATAAATATGTACTTTAAGCTTCGTTTTTTTAAGACATCCAATTTTCAATTTTCAATACAAAAATTAAAACTTCCGAAATTCAATTCCGTTTCTATTGTGTTTTTCGATGAGTAAAACCGAAATTAATCTGTCTTCCAATTGCAAAAAGAAAAAAAAACTAATCTCCTTATTATTTCCGCCCGATTCTTTCATCCCACCCTCGGCTAACCCCGTTTCTACCGTAACCTTTCACGGAACTTTGATTCTAAAATGGGATTTTATTTTTTCTTGTTTCCCATTTCATTTAAGCCTGACCATTTAGACAAGATTTCGTGCGGATTTCCGCAATATCAGACAATCCTAGACGCACGCGTTATTTTAGGTGTGTGGATATTTTCAGTTGGTAAATATGTAAAAACAAATCTATGTATGTATGTACATTATGCCTTCTAAAAAACCCTAAAGCTCGGTCATTTTCTGACAGAAAAATCTCGTTTTTGGATTAAAATGATGGTGTCATTCTAAAAAATCAGATGATGATTCGAATTTCTCAAAAAAAAAGTAAATTTTCGAGTGAAAAAAAGTGCATTATCCGACAAACTTGGTGGCGCGCTGAATAAAAGATTTGATAATCAAAATAAGTCGGGAATCAATTTATTGTTTCCGCCATGTGAAATGGCAAGCGGAAGGAAACTTTTAATAAATGTTTTTGGGATTTTGCGAGGACAAGATGGTTCAGTGTAGCCGTGTTAAGGAATGCATAGAGTTATTGGGAAGCAAGCCTGCTGCGCAGTTGCCATTTTTTTTAAAGTTTATTCATTTATAACAGCGGACGAAATAGATTGAAACATTGCACGCCCCCCCCCCCCCCCGCTTTCCAAAAAAATTATTTTTTTCACTCGAAAATTTATTTTATTGAGAAATTAGAACCATTATCTGATTATTAAGGATGTCACCATCATTTTAATCCAAAAACGAGGCTTTTTTGTCAAAAAATGACCGAGCCTTAGGTTTTTAAAAATGCCCCAGGTAGGAACAATTTTGGAAAGCTGGGGTGCCGTGTGCAGCATGAAAAGAGTCGGCTATCCCTTTTTTGTCTGCGTCTCTTCAAATAGCACTGTTATTGGAGCGCGTGGTCGTGGTCGCGCACAAATAAGTGGGCGGAGTTTCGTTTCGATTCGCGTTCTCATATGTGCATTGAAGCTAAATAAGTGAAATAAAGTAAAATTATCAATATAATCGCAATGTAAATATAAAGAATTGGTCATCAATGTTCGCCGATGAATACATAATTGAGAGAAACTGAATCTACAGTAACCCATTTAACAATGTGTTGTTTATTTTGTCAAGACTCATATTTGAGGCATCAAATAGCCATATCAAAACCATATCGTCAAATTTCCATTTGTGACCATATTTCATTAACATTTTTGTAATTAAAATAAAGTTTTATGTATATTTGTATTACTTTGTGTTGGGTAAAAACTCTCAGTGGTGTAAATATGCTCTAATGAACCTACTGGAAAAAAGGAAGAAAAAGGAAAAAAAATTGCGGGAAAAATCGGAGAATGCTCCGATTGACATAAAAAACTTTGGGCCAAAATATCGATTTTAAACATTTTCAGAAAAAAAAATCGATAATTTTTAAAATCGATATTTCGGTCCAAAATTTCAAGTCAATCGATTTTTCAAGCAGTTTTTTTTCCGATTTTGTGAATAGGTCCATAATACCAAAATATATTCGTAGAGCGCATTTTCTGATTGTTAAGTTGCAAACATTGAACTATCTTATCGAATATTGGCTATAAAATTTAGTTTTATTATGAAAACTGAAACGAAATTACCGATCCAGTCGTGCTTACGTGTCACGTAAGTAGTTTATTTTTGCATTTCGTCTTGTTTTGAACTTTTCCTGCAAACGTTTTGACTCATCATAATCGCACCCAAACATAAGCAGGGACAATCGCCCACTTGCTCCAAAATGACCGCGCCTAGACAAGTATCTTACATGACCAAAATCAGACAAACACAACGTGCTATGCTGGCAGTTTATGTTTTCTGATTAGTGGATTTCAGAGATCTCAACTCCTCCACCGCTTCTTATTCAGACACCTTCTCAGCTTTGGATCTGCTCGAGATTATCCACTGAAAATGCGTGAATGGGATGAAGGAATTAACTTTTTTTTTCTTGTTGGTTTTCGGGCGGCAAAATCAAGGGAATACATGTGCAAACAAAGTTCAAAATATGCTACATTTTGGTAACTCATATTCAAGACATTATCTCTAGAGGAAACTTAAAGGAGACATTTAACGTACGGTAAGTATAGACAAGTCTGGAATTCTCGCACACTACTTTGAATATCTTTTTGTCTGTGATCATATACTCGGTATAAAACGCTGATAACTCGCTCCAATCGAACATGCATTTGGAGTGAGGTTTAGAGATATCAGAGCAAAACATCGGCCACGGCTCTCTCAATTTTCTGCACTCTCTCGTCGCCAACGTGGCCGCGTCCAGGAGCGAAGGGAGCGCGTTTGCAGCGTTCCGTACTGAGAATATCAAATAAAATTTGTTTGGTACTTAAAAAAGACATTTCACGTTGTAGTCAACTTCAGCGCATACAAGATTATGGTAATAGACAAGTCTAGCATTTTCGCACACTACTTTGAATATCTTTTTGTCTGTGATCATAAATAAAACAGATTTTTCGAATTTATTATCCGGAAAGTTCCCGGTGGGGAAAGTGCCGTGCATTTAAGTGCCGATTTGAAAAATCCGAAAAAAAAATAGGATATCCGATTTTCCAACAAAAATAATTCGGAAAAATATCCTTTTCCAATATCCCAAACAAGGGTGGGACAAAAAAAATTTTCCACAAAAAAACTTTTTCTGACCCCCAAAAAAATTGCCAAAAAAAAATTTTTTTTGCTCTTAAAAAAATTAACAAAAAACCAATGGACCTATTCACAAAACCGGAAAAAAAGGAAACAAATTCAGGGAAAATTCGGAGAATGCTCTGATTGACCTGAAATTTTGGGAAATATTGGAAAAAATTCTCCTGTACACGCTCAAAAAATTTTGGACCAAAATATCGATTTTAAAAATTTTCAGAAAAAAATCGATAATTTTTAAAATCGATATTTTGGTCCAAAATTTTTTGAGCGTCTACAGGAAAATTGTTTCCAATATTTCCCAAAGTTTCAGGTCAATCAGAGCATTCTCCGATGTTTCCCTGAATTTTTTCCTTTTTTTCCGGTTTTGTGAATAGGTCCACAAAAAAAATTCCAAAAAAAAATACGTATTTCTGCCAGTAAAAAAGAAATTTTCCAAGTTTTTGTTAAAAATTAGAGGTTTTTGTCAATTCGAAGCATATATCGGCTAAGTTTTTGCCCAAAAACCCGAACTTTTTTTAGCCTCCGTGGTAGGCATTCCATGCGGGCAAAATTTTGACCGCCCGGCCCACCCGTTGCCCGCGACCACCCGTCGACCGTCCGCATTTTGCCCGCATGCATTTGCGCGTCACTGTGTTTGCGGACTTTTGCGATTTCGACAGAAAAATTTATAATTGAAACAGAACAAAAAGAAAATTAATAAAACTGATTTATTATTCAAAATTTTACAAATCAAATATAAATTCAATATTTGTTCGATAAAATCTGGATTATGGTTACATCGATCTCTGTAAAAACTCTTCCGAGATGAAAAATGCTCTATCGCGGATCGATTCACTCGATAAATATCACGCACAAAAACCTTCATCAATTTTCGCGGGATGAAGAAAAAAAATGGATTTTTTTCACGAAGAATTCCAACAGATATATTGATCTCTCGGCAATTGCCATTAACATATTAACATGAAATTAACGTTTTATACTCTGCCACTTTCGTGTAATTTGTTTCTCTCGATCACCGTAAAAATGAGAGCTGAAATAAGCACAATTTTTCAAACCATAGAATAAATGCGAACATTGAAGCAGGCTCAGAAAGAGGAATATCGGCCATTGCGCTAAAAAATTTTCAACTATCGATCGGATGCGTTCCAGATTGTAGAAATGTCAGTCCTAAACATGAGTATCATTTTCGGGTTTCCATTGACATGTGGAAGTATTTTTATAATTTTCTTCAATTTTTTTCCCGTTTTCCGCCTCTTAAACAGTAGAATTCGTCGATTTTGATGACGTCAGTTAATCTTCCATTCCTAAAACCAAACCCAGTTAGTAATCAAACCATTCAATAAGAAATTAATCGTTGGGAAACAAATAATTGCATTAAAAAAATAAAGAAGATCCGTATTTATTGCTACGGTTAACTATTGGACGCAAACACCGCTACGCGCAATTGCACATGCGGGGAAAACGGGCAAACTTTGCCCGGACGGTCGGCGGACCACCGTTTTTTGCCCACCGCTCATGTAGAGCCTACTCCGTGGCTCTAAAAAAAATTTTTTGCCTTTGACTCATCCAAAAAAACCCGAAAAACAAAAAGAAATCGAAAAAAACTTGTTTTTTTTGGTCCCATCTCTATTCCCGAAAAATAATTTTCCGATCAAGCCTGCCCATATCTCGGTACACGCATTTCCTATTTCTTACACTTTTTTTGTAGTCTTGAAACTATGTACATCATCCGATGACGCCCGGACAGTTCAAATTGGAACATCTTCTTATTCACGTTTACATCTTCCGATATGTCACTTCCTTCCTGTTGTTTCTCGATGACTCCGCTCCCTATCTTCCTATTATGTACATGACATTACGTAGCCACAATTTTGATGCGATTATGCTTTAAATACACATTTTTAGATCATGAGCTTGAAATTTGAATTCCCGATTATGAAAATTAAATTTTTTCAAGGTTTTCCAAGAATTTAAAACAATGGAGGTTACCAAAACTGTAATCACTTTCGGGAAAATGTGATTCACAATTAAGTTACAGGCCAAAGTTTAACACAACAGAATTGCTCATACTGATAAGAGCGTTATCAGTGTTTAAGGGTATGAGGAATTAAAATTTGACCAGCCTAAATGCTGATGTCAAAGCTGTTTTGGGGATATTTCAGGGAATCATATGCTTTTTACTTTTTAAGTATTTAGCGAAATATGCTGGTAGATCACACGCCTTCACCGTCGTCCAATTCACTCGAAAATTTACTTTTTTGAGAAATTCGAACCATCATCTGATTTTTTAGGATGACACCATCATTTTAATCCAAAAACGAGGTCTTTTGGTCAGAAAATGACCGAGCCTTAGGGTTTTAAAAATTCACCAGGTAGAAACACACACAAGACCGTCTCAAATGGAGCCGTACTGAAACAGTACAGCTATAAAAACTCAAAGAGGCCCATACAGCCCTATTTAGGGCAGATCTAAGTGTCATTTTACGGGAAGAGATCTGAGGCCCCCCAGGAACGTTTACCCTATATAAAAAAGGTAGAGTATTTTCTCGACAGAAATATAAAAATTTGGAATGTTTACGAGGTTCGTGGCACTATAAACGACCCCGGAATAGTTTCAGAAATAACTAAACTAATTTTTTTGGACCAGAACCCACGGCGTCCCAGCCTTCCTTCCTTCCAAAATTGTTTCTACCTGACGCATTTTTAAAACCCTAAGGCTCGGTCATTTTTTGACGAAAATGTCTCGTTTTTGGATTAAAATGATGGTGTCATCCTGAATAATCAGATGATGGTTCGAATTTAAAACAATTTAAAGGTTTTTGCTCATTCTTCCCTCCATTCACATCGTTGCGTCTTTCCCGGAAGAAAGTGATGGCTTATCGTGGATTTTGAGAATTTCAAACAAGATTTTCTAAAATTCGTCAGCTTTTCGCAGCTATGTACGCATGTTAGCCGCTACTGTTTTTATTTTCAAAAATTTCCTTTTTAATTCCTCTGTGTCATGTGTTTTCTCAACTATATTTAGCACGCAGGGTGCACTACCACTATGGACATTTTGACGTAGTCATTTTAAATGAGAAGGGAAGGAAAAGACGATGTCTAATACATGTTGAAACTTGCAACACGTGGAGAGTGCAAACATAAATTATTTTGTCGTCACGGGAGCGTTCGGGAAATGGACATAATGGGTAAAAATGCGGACAGGGTTTGGGAAGAGGGGCACTTGACGAGGCGACGTCACAAAAATAAATTGACCGGCAAAAATAGGAAGAACTTGGGGAAAATTAATTGTAAGACAAGGTTTGTTTTGCGAGGGACTTTTATTTTCTTATATAGTTTTACCGAGAGGCTTGTTGCATTTATAGGTAAATAATAATTATTTTTTTTAACGAAATTTCGGAGGTCATCACTAAGCTTTCCACCATGGACGCGCCGTCCGAAAACGTCCGTTACCCGTCCGGAGAACGGGTGCCCGCTGCCGATCCGCGTTGCCCGGTCTGCATTTTGACGTGCCGGTGTTTGCACACTCCACCCATTATTAGACGCGCAAATGATGCAATTCATATTTACATGATTCTTTTTTTTTGTATATAATTTCAGCTATAAAAATCTGTTTTTTTTTAAATCAACGATAATCGAGATAGAGAGGAGTTCGTCAAGTGATGCGGACGATTTGTCAGTGGAGCCAGACGCAAAAAAAGCCAAATCGATGTCTCGAGGAACGAAAAAGTTGCGATCATCGAGGAGAAGCTAAACAAACAAGAGTATAAAGAGGTTTGTCAGAGTTTGAAAAATAATAATTCAATATTGATTTTCAGGCATAAAATTAAGATATCCGTCGGCAAATGAGAAAACTGCCATGAAAGAGGCTATTATTACGTATATTCTTCATGCTGGAGTTTTTTTCAATCACTCAAGTCTCTGCGTCTCTAGCTTTGCACGCACTTGGCTAAACTTGGCAGAGTTTGACTATCGAGACGCAGATAAATGCGACAGAGCGCGTTTGCCTTTACGTAGGTTCCAACACGCCGTGGTAAAGTGCGATAAATTTATTGTAGCCTGGAAATGACTTGCACAAGAGCGATGCATGCTAATAAAATGAGATAAATCCATTATGTGTCTGTAAAAAATTAAATGCAAACTAGGCGTATCCCCTTTTAATGATTCTCGATGTCGTTCGCCAGGTTTGAAAATGTTTAGTCAAGTTTGGTGCAAATCGGTGCAATAGGAGCTGAGAAAAGTCTGCATCTCTGTTTTGTGTTTTGTAACCTAAAAATGTCTGAATAGCAAATCTAGGATTGTCTGCTTCATTGCTCTGTGTTTTTTCAGTGTTCCAAATCGGGAAGTAACTTGTGAGTAACTTATCCACATTGACCCGATTACTGAAAAGGTAAATCCGCAATTCTCCAAAATCGTTGACGTACACCAGTCAGAATAACACTGAATTCGTTTGCAATGCATTTAAGAATACGTCGATTTAGTTTTATCAATGACAAAATTGCGTGTCTTGTCGTTTTAGCAAAAATGTTTGTTATCAGAAAAGTGTGAGTAAGCTCGGCTGCAGAAATCAGCGATATTGAGGGGGAAAAAAAGAGAAATAGGAAGAAGAAACACTTGACGTGGCTCAACGCAACTGACGACATAATTAATAGGACTAAAAGAAAGTGAAATCACTGATAAAATCAACAATGCATAAATAAACGTAAATGGCAAATGTAAGAAGAAACATCGAGGGACTCAAACCGCGGACTGGGAGAAGAAAAATCTCTTCAATTCTACAGTTATCGTGTTTTCAATCAGGCTTCGTCGGAGTCGGAAAACGGAAATTCCGGTTTTTTTGGAAAAATTTTTCCGCTGGAAAATACTAAATTTCAAAAAATGCAGTTTTAGTTTCGAAAATCGGAAAAAATCGGAAAACCGATTTTCCGAAAAATAAAATCGGAAAAAATGTCGGATATCCGATTTTCCGAAAAATTATATCGGAAAAAAATTTCTTTTTCCGATTTTCCGAACAAGCCTGTTTTCAATCGACTTTCGACATGAGAACGCGAATCGAAACGAAACGCCGCCCACTTATTTGTGCGCGACCACGACCACGCACTCCAATAACAGTGCTATTTGAAGAGACGCAGACAAAAAAGGGATAGCCGACTCATGTTTTCATGCTGCAACTTGTTTGAAAACACAGTATTTCTTGATTTTTTTTTCTTTTCCAATAAAAATCTCGATTCACTCCGCAGTTAGTTATTTTTAACAACAAAAACACATTGTGCAGACTTGCATTTTCCAGATCTTTCCTCTTATCAGTGGGAAAAACAGCGAATATTTGCTGCTCTGTCAGCATTTTTTTTATCTCAACGTGATTGCAGTCAGCTGGCAATCAAACGTTTAACTACACTTAACAATTGAAACAAATCAAATAATTAAAACGTTTCTAGTTGGCACTGGGCAACAAACATCAACACGTGTTGATAAGTAAACTGATAAGAAAAAAAAATAGATGCAGAATGTGCTGAATCGACTTTTAAGGGGTCTCAAAAACTCAAAAATTCAATTACAAAATTTTATTAGACTCTCGGTCATTTCTATGCTCATGGATTGTACTCAATTGGAAGGTTCTTTCTGCGGACCATACCGTCTCCCTGGAACCACTCACGACGGAACTGCTTGGCGGCACCATCCGGGGTGTTGGTCCACTCGATAGTGATACGGTCGTTGTTGGTGTCCTCCTGTCCGTAGGCGAACGCATCGCAAGAGACGGCGAGGAGCACAGCCTCCTTGGGGTCGAGCACTCCACATGGTGGGTCAACTCCGAGACGCTTCATGTTGGTCGTCTTGATTCCGTATGTCAAGGATATAGTGAATCTCCATGACTAGTGTCGATGCACCATGTCAAGGAGATAGTATAGGGCTCGGTGACAGCCACTATTCCCTGATTATAAACGAGAGGCTCACGATAGTTATCACGCAAAGAGGACATGTTAATTACATTAGTTTATCTCAATAAAGCAAATATACAGTGGTTAGAAGTAAAGAAGGACGAAAGTCCCAAGTCTAGAGCTGGCGTGGTCCAAGAGCAAGGCTCGAGGAAAGAACCTCTCGGAAAGCGAGAGGGGTCGAGGTGTCGGCCGTCCTCTGATACGATAACCGACGGGACGTGCGGCAGCTACCGCTGGAGACTCCGGAGAGAATCCTACGCTTAGAAAGAAGGGGGAGGGACGCCGACTACTAAACAAGGTTCTAACGACTTACAATACATTGAGTAGAATCTGTGGGTTCCAAGAATAACAGTCGGTAGCAATTCCAGTGGTTCCATATAGAGTGACGGCTAGCAGCAGTCCATTGGGTGAGACGCAGACGAGCAGACGCGTAGGCGTCCGCGCTGTGTGTGTGTAGGCGGCAGCAGCAATCTCTGCTCTCTCGTGGCGCCGCGCATGACGTGGCGACGCGAGGTCACTAAGAGACGCAGGTGGTCTCGCCGCGCGAGTGAATTACGGTCGGTCCTCGGAGTCCTCTCGGAGAAGTTAAAGGCGCATGAGAGAGACGCTTGCAATTGGAGAGACGGCAGTAGTTGATCCAGTGAAGCGGATAAAGGGAAAATTGTCCGCGCAGTTGGTAAATTGATTGATTCCGACAAAGTCGGGCTTGAATAAAGTCAAGACTAATGGAATATCACAATGATAGTCCATTATTGTCTTGACACTGGGGGGGCGACATGAATCTCCATAACTAGAGTCGATCCGGATGAGTCGTGCAACGCAGCTTTGTAGATGTTGACTTGAGATGTTTATGTTACGCTGCAGTTGTATTAGTCCATACGAAATTCCGGATTGACGCTGGGGTTGGAGATTAAGACAGTTATTTCCGTATGTTCAGTGAGGGTACAAAGCAACCTCAATGAAGGCATTTGTTGTAGATGATAGTATGTTCGGTGAGGGTACAGAAGCAACCTCACTGAAAGCATGGCATTTGTTGGAGTTGTTGAAGGTGACGAAGTTTTTAAAGATTGGCGTTTAATGAAGGTGACGAAGTTTTCAACATTTTGCAGTTGTTGTAGGTGACGAAGTTGTTGAAAAAATTGAAGTTGTCGTGAAGAAAAATAGGAGTTGTAACAGTGGTTATAGCAGTTGTTGATGAAGTTGAAGTTGTTGAAGAGGTTCCAAATAGTTAAGAAAATATAACAGTAGTTGAGAAAGGTTTCCTGGTTCAGCTTGTAGACGGCAGTGAAGTCTTGGTTTTTTGATCATCCTTGTTGCAGTGTTGAGTGTGAAAAAATTTCCATACTTTCGATAGCGATCCAATCCATGACGAAAAACTTTTTAAAGTTCCGAAGGCAGTTGATTCAATTGTTGACACAAAAATTTCCAGTTGTCCGAAAGTTGTTGATCCAAGTTGGGATAAAAATCCAGAGTTCCAAATAGCAGTCGATCCAATATTTTACTAAAAACGTACCAGAGTTTGAAAAACAGCTGATCCAATCCTTGAGGAAATCCAGTCCGAAGTTCAAAGGACGTCGATTTGTTTTGTGATAATGTTCTTGTAGTAATTTTTCGTGATTCCTGTTGGTAGTTAATTGTTCAGGACTTGTTCGCGAATTAACGAGAACACGTCCGGAGAACTCCGTATAATTTTTTGTTGTGTTGAATACATTGGAGAATTTGGTAACTTGTTTGCTGGACTATTTTGAAGCATCCAAAAAATTGGTAGACTTGATGGCTGGACATTTGTTCGATGGTGGAGACTTTCGAATCTCCACAGTTGTTGATGAATAAAAAATTACCGTATTGGAGTAATTGGTTTTGAGCAATCCACTTTGACAATCAGAAGTCGTTGTTGTTCTCCAATCCAAATGTATTGTCATTAGTTGAGGAAAAGAGTGAATGCCCTGAGTGTACTGCATAAAGCGTGAAACTCAGCGAATACAATCTTTTCATGTTGGGGCGTGTTTTGAGGAACACATATCTGTCCAGTTGCAGTTGTTAGCGCTGATCTGTTGCAGTTGTTGGCGCTGATTTGATCCGTGATGATGTTTCCGGAAATCGTGTTGTTGAAAAATCAGCATTTTGTGTGTTTTTGAAGCCTAATTCCATTCGATCTTTTGCGCAAGGCTTTTGTCGCGGATTTCAGTGGTAGAGTTGAGCATTGGTGTGATCATCAACAGTTTCCGCGTAATTGGCTTCATTGTCCGCGGAGTGTTGTTTTGTTGGGTTACCGTTTCCATCAGTTGTTCCGCTACGCCTTTTTGGTGAATACGTGATGTTCGAAAGCAGTTGTATGATAGCATTAGATTGTTCCTCGAAAGTCGGTAATTGAGGTCGTAATGTGATATCTTGGTTGGCGGTGACAGACGGCATAGTTTGTGGTAGTTGTCGCAGTTGGCAGTGAAAGCGGTGATTATCCGAGTTACCATGTCGGTTCCTGCATGATGATTGTTCATCTTTCAAAAGTTTGGAGAATTTCGAAAGAGATTGCGTCAAGTAAGTAAGCAAATAACTCTGGGCCGTGAGGCCAAAATTATCGTTGCTTGGTAGAGGAGTGAGCGCGTATTGCTGTAAAAGTCAATGCCAACTAGTACAGAAATAAGAGCTTGCACTGTGATGTTCTCGCGTTGCGGCGAGTGAGGAGTGTTGTTTCGCGTAGCGGCGAATGAGCAGTGTTGTATCTCGCGTTGCGGCGAGAGATGGAGCATTGGGTCCGTACTCCATTGTAGGACGGTGTTTGCGACCGTCGTGGACGACGATGTTATTAACGTCTCCCGAGCTTTGCGTTGCTCCTGTCGTAGAAGAAGACGTGTCGGTCCTATGGTCCTGCGCTCAACTTATGCCATTTAAGTGGGAGTAACCTATAGGATGCATTCCTTTTGAAGTGTAAGGTAGATGCAGTTGTCAACATTGATTCCAATCCATTTCATTGCAACTCCATGAATCTTCCTCGCTGAGGCCGACGTTGGCGGGGGTCCCAAATATCGCAGTTGTTGCAGTGAGCTGCGAGTTGAGAAGTTTGGGGGTGACAGTTTGGTGAAGGGCCGCATCGTTGTATGTGGGCGATGGGTCTTGGCTGTAGCATGATTAAGCGATTCGTCATTTGTTTGGACCATTAGAATGCGCTGATGTGAGGAGCTCGTATGTCCTTGAATGCAAGCCGGTTGTGTAAGTTGCCAATTTTTTCTTCTTTTCTGCTCCGCTTCGTAGGTTCTTCTGTTCCATTTCATTTGTTGCTTCCAAGCGTCCAGTTATTTTTCATAATGTTCTGTTTGAGATGATGACAGCAGTTGTTGGCAGTTTTGTAGCATCCCAATGAGAATGAGCAAACACAGTTGGTGGCAGCATCGTCTCCAATCCGTATGGTTACCATGTGAATCCATTGGCGAGCCCATTTGTGTTTCTGTTTTGCTTTGGCAGTGGTTGTGTTGCTCAGTAGTTCGGAGCTGGGGCGTCCATGCTGTCTTGGAGACTGCCAAGGAAGACCCAGCGCCAGAACCAGTAGTTGAGAGCTGAGGCGTCGTTGCCGTCGTTTTGACAGGCGATTATGACTCAGTGCCCAGGCCAATTGTGTGATGCCAGTTGGAGTTTTGTTGAGCTTGCAGAGCATTTTTAAGTGAATCCGCTGTCATTGGTGTGCTTACTTCTGCCATTTGTTTCCAATTATTGATTAGGTGCAGTAGAGACCGTAGAGGTGATCCGTGTATGGAGGTGTTGAAGTCGTTCAGAATCGTTGCTGTTTTTTTTTTTTTTTTTTGACATTTTTGGGACATCGGAAAAGATAACGAAAAAAAAAAGGAAGTTTCTAGACTATTTTGGCCCACTGGTTGCGGAGTTATTTTTCCAGAAAACTCAATAGAAAAATAAGGTGCTTAAAGAGAAATTTTTATGAATTTGGTAATTGGTCTTATACTTAGCTGATGAACTGTCCGCACAGTGAGATGGCAATGTCAAAGTGCAAAGGTGTCACGTGTGATGTGACTGGGACCCGCTGTTGTAACCAACAAGTTAGTTTTTTGGGGCGCTAGATTAGTAATAGTGAACCCGTTTCAAGTAAACTTATACGTGAACAAACTGATCAGGAGTATTTACGTGAAAAAGAATTACTTATTAATAGGTGATCCTACCTGGGAATCTACACTAACTATTGCCCTTAATTTGCTAACTTCGCTAGGGGGTTTGGTGGCATTGTTTTTTTTTTTTAATAATTTTAAATTTTTCCGAATAGATGAGGCGGGCGCCGCTTCCTTCCCAATTTTTGGAAACTCCTTCCAGTTTCAACTGCGTTTGCAAATTACCGGTTGTTTGAAATGTAAAATTTAAAAAAAAAGTTTTTTTTTTTTGTTAACCGCTAATTCACAAATGGTTCATTAGTTACTCCAATCTTCGCCTCTGTGATTATCTAAATGTGTGCATTAGCACAACATTTGACGACGCAGAGCCTTCGGATAAGAATAAATAATATACCATGCAAAAACACAAGAACTCACGACCGGTACCTTGGACGGGTACCGTAGCCACAAGTTGCTCATATTTCCGCTCACAATCGTTCCTTTCTGGAGTCCTTCCATCCAGTGGTTGGGTTGCGGTATGCCGTGCGCTCAGAAAAGTTGTATGATGGGCGTAGAGACTGTACAGTTTATGCCTTCAGATGTAGTAGAAATCTACGACCACCGTGTTGTACAGAGGTGGGCATAGTTGTTGGATAGGCCAATTGGAGTGATGTTGACATTGATAATTTGGGTCCATATTGGCACATTGGGTACACGTGAGTGGCATTTGGTGACAGCATTATGTGACAAAAATGAGAAAATTTTTATCGATTGGTCGAATTCAGTTGTTGCTTCTCCTTTTTTCTGCTTGGTTGACTCCATTTTCCGGCCAATTCTTCTGCAGTGGTTGCACAAAATTCGTCTCGAGTTCAAAATTTGTGTTGGCAGTTGATTTGACCGTGTTCCTTGCTGCCGCATTAGGTGCACATGGTTTTGGTGTCGAGTCTCAGAAGCCGGCCAGTTCTTTTGAGATAGCGGTTGCAGTAGGTAGATGTGTCACCTGGCGCAGAACATGCATGGTCGTGAAAATCATTTTCCAATTTCATTTGTTGCGTCATTGGTGCCATTATTTTTCGATTTTTCCCATCATTTGTTGTGCGTGATCTTTCTTGTGAGGGATTTTTTGCAAATTTGGGAGGCAGCGGTAACCAAGTCAACGCTGACTCCTGCAAATGTTGCAGTGACGTTTGTTCGTCATTTTGGTGCCTTTTTGCTTTGGAGCGCAGTTGTTCCGAATTGCTTTGAAGATGGACGACGACTTCATTGACAATTGTATCTTCTTTTTTCTCGATGACATTGATATCCTTGTGCATGGTCCCGGCGGCTTGAGAAAATTTTTAAAATCGCTCACTTTTATTATTTTCGTCCGGTTCCATTTGTTTCGGTTGTTGTGTTCGCAAGGATAATGATGAAGTCCTCCCGATCCCATTTGTTTCCGGAATCCGATCTCGTGTCAATTTGATCAAGCATTGGCGGGTGCACGGATAATATGCGTATTCGTGGGCGTAGCTGGAGTGCCGGCGGCAATTGAGAGTTGTTGCGGGTGGTTACAGTGGTTTTCCTTTGGTTGCGCTCCATTTTCCCGCAGTTGGTGGTGGTTCAGTAAGTTGATTCTTCTCATGATCTGGATTGTTCTGAATTTTGGCAAATTAATTTTTTATCGGTGCTCAACGAGCGAAAGAGACCGAAACGATGGAAAGTTAAAATAATTTGCAAAATTAAGAGAAGAATTTGGTACCGGAAAGCTCACGATTCGAATGCCACTTCATCCGCTGGTAAGACGGATTACGAATGGAGCAAAAATTTGGTAGAAAAATAAAAGAAAATAGAAATTGGTTGCGATTTTTATAAAACGCGAGAATTGGGTAAATTTTGACGAAAAATGAGATTAACGGAATTTTTTCTAGAAAATTGCAACAAGAGTGGCAAATTTAAAAATAAAAAACTTGCGTGAATCTTGAACGAAGTGGTTCGTCGAAAAAATAACCAAAACATCCGCGAAATTGACGTTGAAAACGATTTGCGAAGGTCCCGATCGTTATTGATTGGCGAGATAGTGCTGCAGGCGGGGAGGGGCCAGAGTGCCGGACGCTCACCGTGATGCACGCGGCGCAAAATTGCACCATTTGATGACGTAATTCCTCCGCTACAGTACCATCTCCATTGCGTTCCCGTGCTCAAATCGTTCGCATTTGTTGACGCAGACCAATTAATTCGATTTATTGATTTTTATGGCGCGGCAGTAAAGAATTTTTAGGTTCAATATGCCGGCCTATCTAACGAAAAACAGTCATTTGACGTGAATACCGAGAGCTTTTTGTTTCACCGAGGGTCCGTTTTTGCAAAACAAGGCAAAAATTCAAACGGCTCGATGCACCATGTCAAGGATATAGTGAATCTCCATGACTAGTGTCGATGCACCATGTCAAGGAGATAGTATAGGGCTCGGTGACAGCCACTATTCCCTGATTATAAACGAGAGGCTCACGATAGTTATCACGCAAAGAGGACATGTTAATTACATTAGTTTATCTCAATAAAGCAAATATACAGTGGTTAGAAGTAAAGAAGGACGAAAGTCCCAAGTCTAGAGCTGGCGTGGTCCAAGAGCAAGGCTCGAGGAAAGAACCTCTCGGAAAGCGAGAGGGGTCGAGGTGTCGGCCGTCCTCTGATACGATAACCGACGGGACGTGCGGCAGCTACCGCTGGAGACTCCGGAGAGAATCCTACGCTTAGAAAGAAGGGGGAGGGACGCCGACTACTAAACAAGGTTCTAACGACTTACAATACATTGAGTAGAATCTGTGGGTTCCAAGAATAACAGTCGGTAGCAATTCCAGTGGTTCCATATAGAGTGACGGCTAGCAGCAGTCCATTGGGTGAGACGCAGACGAGCAGACGCGTAGGCGTCCGCGCTGTGTGTGTGTAGGCGGCAGCAGCAATCTCTGCTCTCTCGTGGCGCCGCGCATGACGTGGCGACGCGAGGTCACTAAGAGACGCAGGTGGTCTCGCCGCGCGAGTGAATTACGGTCGGTCCTCGGAGTCCTCTCGGAGAAGTTAAAGGCGCATGAGAGAGACGCTTGCAATTGGAGAGACGGCAGTAGTTGATCCAGTGAAGCGGATAAAGGGAAAATTGTCCGCGCAGTTGGTAAATTGATTGATTCCGACAAAGTCGGGCTTGAATAAAGTCAAGACTAATGGAATATCACAATGATAGTCCATTATTGTCTTGACACCGTATCCGATACGACGAGCAGAGGAGTTGATCACCTTGATGTGGTACGTGTGCTTGTCGTCGTATGGGGCGTTGAAGACGATCTTGGCATTTGGCTGCGTAGCGATATCTCCTGGTGGGACGGATTGGGCCATTTTTCAAGGATGGAGTTGTTCACTCTATGCTTCAACTCATGATTTAATCTTCTTTTATAGAAGCCTTCTTATCTGTGCTCCAGATCATTTAAGGGTCATGGTTAAAGATGAGTGGACTAAGGAATGGTCACGCAAAAAAAAGGGGTGGGACCAAAAAAAAATTTTCTTTTCGATGTTTTTTGTTTTTTCGGGTTTCTTTTTGGATGAGACAAAACATTTTTCGATTTTTTTTTCAATGGTGAAATTGAGACAAAAAATTTTTTTTTTAGAGCCACGGAGGCGAAAAAAAGTTCTGGTTTTTGGGCAAAAACTTAGTCGGTATATGCTCCGAATTGACAAAAACCTAAAAAAAACGGAAAAAATGACAAAAAACTTGGAGAAAACTCTGAAAATGCTCCGATTGATCTGAAATTTTGGGAAATAAGGGAAACAACCCTTCCGAACATTCCCACAAAATTTCAGACCAAAAATATTGATTTTAAGCATTTTCAGAAAAAAAAATCAATATTTCTTAAAAATCGATATTTTGGTCTGAAATTTTGTGGGAATGTCCGGAAGAGTTTTCGCCGATCAATCTGAGCATTTTTCGAGTTTTCGCGCAGTTTTTTGCCGTTTTATGCCATTTTTTGCCATTTCGTGAATAACCCCATTAATTTTTTTAACATAACAGCAAAAAAAATTTTTTTTTTTTGGTAATTTTTTTGAGGACAAAAAAAATTTTTTTTTTGTGGAACATTTTTTTTTGTCTCATCCTTGTTTTAATTATGACTGAGAGACACTAAAATTTACAGTTAAAAAAACTCCGCCAGAAAGGTATGCCGCACGCCTCCCCCGTCGTCCAATGCGCCACCAAGTTCGTCGGATAATGAAATTATTTTTTCACTCGAAAATTTACTTTTTTGAGAAATTCGAATCGTCATCTGATTTTTTAGGATGACACCATCATTTTAATCCAAAAACGGGGCTTTTTTGTCAAAAAATGACCGAGCCTTAGGGTTTTAAAAATGTGCCAGGTAGGGTGCCGTTCAGATAGGGGCTTTCGTTCTATTAGAGTTTTTACGGTTATGTTTGGAATATTGTGTGGAATTTTAAAAATGTAGTAATCAATTGTGCAAACCAGAGATGGGCGAAATTTTGTTTTCCATTTTCCATTTTTCCATTTTCAAAATTTTTCATTCTTCACATTTTCTACTTTTCCAGATTTCAAACAACGAATTTTTAAACTAGAAGATCCACGACGGAATTTGCCGGTGCAATCGCTAAAACACCCTTTAGTTGGCAAATTGGTGCAAATTTTGGTGCAAATTGGTCCAGTAGGAGCTTAGAAAACGATGGTGACACGAAATCTCACATATACATACTGATCAATATCAGCGCTTAAAATCTGTTTAATCAAAGGGAATTTTAATATTGCTGGGATAAAACGATAAAACAGATGCTCTTTGCACGGCACCCCAGCCTTCCTTCCAAAATTGTTTCTAACTGGCGCATTTTTAAAACTCTAAGGCTCGGTCATTTTTTGACAAAAATGCCTAGTTTTTGGACTAAAATGATGGTGTCATCCTGAATAATCAGACTATGATTCGAATTTCTCAAAAAAGTAAATTTTCGAGTGAAAAAATGATTTCATTATCCGACGAACTTGGTGGCGCATTGGACGACGGG
Source organism: Caenorhabditis japonica (assembly GCA_963572235.1). Lineage (NCBI taxonomy): Eukaryota > Metazoa > Nematoda > Chromadorea > Rhabditida > Rhabditidae > Caenorhabditis > Caenorhabditis japonica. Next base: position 22,619,690 of record OY754343.1, read on the forward strand.
GGAGGCGTGCTCTGTAGTTTTTCAAGTTATTGTGAAAAAGTTTTGCTATAACTAGGGACCGCAACGTGTTTGACAAAAGTCCAAATTTTGACGAACTGGCGATTGGAATATGTTCCAACACTTGATAAAAATACGTTCCCAAATTTTTTTCCGAAAAAAATTCAGTATGAGCCGAGTTACAGCCATTTTTGTGCGCTCCTCATTACTACTGATTTTCTCACAGCGAGTTGCCGCGGCGCGAAAAGGTGGGCGGGGTTTTCGCTGCATTCTTTCGGCGCACTTTGATTCGCACTCTATTTGCTCGGCTTCAAAGGGTGAATAATGTTGCGAAAAAGATCTAAAATGAGAAGAATGGGAAAACATATCGTTCTTATATTTAATTATCACTTAATTATCATAAATTTGTCGATTTAAAGTGTAAGAAATCGATTTCTAGAGGCTTTGAAAAAAATATGAGATTTTCTCGATGGAAGTTTATTATTTTGCAAAATTGGGCTTATCTTTTTTGTAAATATCACTTTTTAATTGTTCTCAATACTTTTTGTCACTTTATTCTCAACTTTCAGACAAAATGTATTTAAATACAGGAAATTTCACCTTTTTCTTTCAATTTGAAGAAAAAATGAAAGAAATAAACGTAAATTTGTTCTAAAAATACGCAAAATAACATCCAATGAACAAAAAAACCATTTTACAATGAGAATTCATCATTAAACTTCGAAAAATTCCTGCGCAAAAAATTTTCAAACTGCACAAAAATCGAACCCGGGCCAAAATGTTTGCAAAGCATCCGCTCTAACCACTACACCACACAGGTAGTGCGCGTTCAGCTTATAATAGGTTGCGCGCAAGGCCTATCGAGTACACGCGAAGGACACCGAAGTAAGCCTGTAACAGGCTGATCGCGGCTCGGTGTCTGTAATAGGCCTGAAATAAGCTTGTCGCGGGTAATTTTCACCTACGATTTGCTTATTGCGGTTGTTAGAAAGCCTATTTCACGCCTATAATAGGCTTTTCGCGGCCATTACAAACTCGGTTGTGGGCTTACAATAGGCATGCCACAGGTCATCACAAGAAATATTTGGCTCCGCCGTGCTTGAATTCAAGCCAGCTTGCCCAAATAAATTTTACTGATGAAAATAATCGAATTTATTGCATATTTGAAATTAAAACACATTAACACTTTGGTAAGTTATTAACAAACAATGGAAATCGAGCAGAAAACAAATAAACAACATAAAATAAGCCGGGAGAGCTTTCAGAATTTTAAAAGAATGGCCAACGTGTACTTCGTTTTTCTGGTGTGGCGTTTTTTTTTTTAAATAATCTTATCTTTTTGGTAAAATTCAATAGTCAGTGGACAACATTCAAAAAAAGGATAAAATACGTTGGATGCTCGGATTGGTTTGAAAGTTTGGGAAAGAATGTCAAAAATACTTCCAAACTCGCTCAAAATTACGTCACTTGAAAAAATAATTTTTGCCTTCCGATTTTAAAAGGAATTTTCAGTTGATGGCAATTTTTCAAAAAATTATACACGCTAGCCAATTTTTTTAAATTTCTAAAAAGCTTACCAAAGCCAAACCATCAAAATTAACAAGAAATGACGTCACGCGTCGTCGTTGCCGTCCGTTTCCGGAGTCCTGCACGGTGTCCAGGAGACCTGCCAGGAGCTACAGGAGAGGCCGTTTCTGACGTCGTTGATGTCTCCGCGTGGTGTCCGAGCTGTCCATCATAATCTGAAATGTTCAGTGCATAAAAGAGAGTTTACGGAGAAATATCAGGGGCCGTATTCAGGAGGACATTCGGAATTCCGAATGGCTTCATGAATACGGCCCAGAAATATCTAACGGAAAAAGATTCAGCAGTATTATTGTGTCTTCAAGCGAGTTGCGACATCAAAGCGTTAAATCTCGCCCACTTTTTTAACGCAAAAATTCAAAATGCACTAAAATGTAATGTTCGCGTGAAAAAGTGAGTAGAGTTTCAGGTTTTGATGTCGCAACTCGATTGAAAACACAATATTATGGATTCGTGACGTAGCGATTTGTTGCTGCAAGTTGTGCGCCAGCAAAATGAAAAAAAAATTGCAAAATTTGTTTCGTCTCTTGCCGCCAAATGTTGAATCGTGGCAAAATAACTGACACGCTGTCTCGCTACGTCAATAATCCATAATAATACAGGTGCGAGCAGCGCCGAAAAATAATGGGGTTATTCATGAAATGGCAAAATATGGGAAAAAACGGCAAAAAACTGCGCGAAAACTCGGAAAATGCTCCGATTTACCTGAAATTTTGGGAAATGAGGGAGAAAACTCTCCAGGACATTCCCACAAAATTTCAGACCAAAATAAAGCAATTTTTAAGAAATACTGTTTTTTTTCTGAAAATGCTTAAAATCGATATTTTTGTCTGAAATTTTGGGGTAATGTCCGGGAGAATTTTTTCCCTTATTTCCCAAAATTTCAGATCAATCTGAGCATTTTCCGAGTTTTCGCGCAGTTTTTTGCCGCTTTTTGCCATATTTTGCCATTTCGTGAATAACCCCATAAGGTTTTCAAGTTCCGGAAAAACTAAAAAAACGGAAATAGGAAACGGACGGGGCTAAAAAAGGGAACGAAAAGAACTTTAGTGCAACACTGATGCCAAAACGCATATTGTTTTTAAGAAGGTCGCAACATTAAAAAAATAAATGAAAACCAGCATACGTTTTTCATGGAACAATTAAAAATGCGCTAAAATTTAATATTTTCGTGAAAAACGTGGCGGATTTTCATTTTTTAACGATGCAACTCGATTGAAAACAAAATATTGTGTTTTTAATCGATTTGCGACATCAAAATGAGAAACTCCGTCCACTTTTTTTCACGCAAACATTAAGTTAGTGCATTTTGAATTTTTGCGTGGAAAAAGATGGCGAGGTTTCACGTTCTGATGTCGCAACCCGATTGAAAACACAATAACGTTAATTATTAAAAGAAAAATTTTGTAAAAAATAAAAAAATCAAATGGAAAACGTACTCAAAAAGCTATGAAAACTAGGAAAAAAAAGCAATGAAATGATGACAAAAAATTTAGGCCGCCCAAAAAAACAGTGAAGCCGTAGAGCGCGTTTGCATTGCGATGTCTTGTAATAGGCCTAACGCGGTCGCCGCACACACCGCGCGCGCGATAAGTCTGTTGCAGGAGGGTAGCCGCTGCCACACGCGATTGACTTATTTTAAGCCCAAAATAGGCCTTTATTTGGCTTACACCTATTATAAGCTGGACGCGCTTTACCTGTGCACGCACCGCCTTCCCAACTGAACTCCTTTAGTCGTACACTGCGCAGTAGTCTATCAAACTGTTTTGTCATGTTTTTAACAAGATTTTTTCACAAATTTCCATAAAAACTACTTTTGAAATGATACAAAACCGAATAAAAAAGTATGTTCGCAAGAAGCGATTTTCGATTTTTTTTGAGTATCGATGCCAAATTTTGCGTAGAATTCGATGGTAATGAGAACTCCTGCGCTACGGCCTTGCGTAATACCGAAAAAGCGGAAAAACTACCAAATTCGTTGAGACTTGGGCTTTTGGATGAGAAAAAAACTAACTTAGAATCGCAGAAAGTGTCTGAAATTTTTATTACAAACATAAAATGAAGTGTATTATGCAATTAAATAATAAAAAACATAGGTCATCGCTGAAAAATTTTCACAAAATTTTGTGCTACTTTGACTGAAAATTTCAGGATGTTTGCAAGAACGAATTTTTGATTTTTTTTTAAAAAACGATTCAGCGTGTTTTCATAAAAACGTGCGCTACGGACCTGCGTAACACCATATTTTCCGTTTTTCTCGAATCGCTTCGAAAATTCCGACCGTTTCCCGTATTTTTCTCAAAAACTGAAACATTTGAAGAAAAATGAATATTACCATTGTGTTCTACGCAGTCGATTACATAAGAACATATAAAATTTTTATCGATCCAATAGCCAGGAGCCGCAGTACAGGACGGTAAAGGTGGCGAAGCGAATCTACTCAGGTAATTTTCGGCATATGCACGGCACACGAGCAGCAAGGTGCCGTGAAAAACGGCAGGCTGCCGGGTAGGGGTAGCGTTACGCAAGGAAACGGCTCACGAGCAGCAAGCTGCCCTGCAAAACGGCAAGCTGCCCCGCGAAACGGCAGGCTGCCGTGCAAAACGGCAGCGTGCCGTAGGAGTGCCGTGCCGTCGACAAAAGCGCCAGCATTCTTCTCTTGCGCAGACTGAGCGATGATGCAATTTTTTCTACATGACTTACTTTCGAGTTCATTTTTACGATTATTTTCGTATTTTTCTTCAATTTTGTGTAAAAAGTAAGTGTTTATAATTATTTCATGTAGACTAAAAATGTTTTTAGAATTTTCCACGAGGCATTTGCTCAATTCTGCTGGCCACGATGGTTTCTACAGTGATCGATTTTGGAAAAGGAGTTTCCAGTTGGTTCCAGGTATATTTTTTATTATGCCGCGCCTAAGATTGCAAAAAAATTCTTAGAATCACTTGTCTTCAGTTAGAAGTTCCAGAAACAATCCCAGAACTAACAGGTGTTTACCATGATATTTTACTGCGCGATGATGGTATATAGTCGGTGAATACATCATCAACCTCGCTCTACTGCAAAATTCCTGTAAAACAGTGTTGCCCTTGCAAGATTAACTCGAATTCTAGTGTTTACACTTCTTTTCAACGAAAAATAACGTATCCACGACGAATTGCAGTTAAAATTTGATTTTTCGCTTCAAAAAAGGCGCACTACACTGTTGAAAATCGAAAAGTGCGGTAGAGCAAGGCTGATGATGCATTCGCCGAGTATACACAAAATTTATTATGCGAATATAAACATTTCGACGCGATGATTGCGTACTTCTGAAAATGATAAGAGTTGCTCTTCATTTTTTCATTTATGGGGTTATTCTCGAAACCAGCAAAAAAAGCAAAAAATGGAAAAATTCAGCGAAAATTCGGAGAATGCTCCGATCGGTCTGAAACTTTGAGAGATAATTAAAAAAATATGATCGGAAGTATCTTTTAAAAAATTTCCCAAAGTTTCAGACCGAGCATTCTCTGAATTTTCGCTGAATTTTTTGCTGGATTTTCCTATTTTTTGTTTTTTTTTTTTTTGCTGGTTCCGATAATAGCCCCATTATAAAGTTACGCAATCCCCATGTTCCATTTTTTGTTTTCACAATACCGGTATAAATATGTTATGGGGTTATTCATAGCACGCAAAAAAAAAATAATTAGTTGCGAATTTCGCCTTATGTATCACTCATCAAAAAATATTAAATATTCGAATCGTTTGCAACTCCATATTTCCAAATCTGAATTTTGGCGGAAAAATTGAGCGCCAAGTGACGAAAGGTTCTCGAACGAGTGTTACAAACGATACCCCGATATTTTGCAGTATTCGCTGCGAGATCACAGTAAAAAACGTAGCGTTGTTTGTATCACTCGTTTGTGAGCATAATAGAACTGTAACGGCTTACTAGACAAGTTTCGAACTGTTCGACTTAGAATTGCCTGATATGGAACAGTTCCATTCCACGCAGTTCTGTACCGATCGTTTTTTTTTAACGTTATAGTTCTGTTCCGCAATATCATCTTGACGAAATAGGGTTGCAAAAAAAGAGAATTGTTTTTAAAACAATGTGAATTGTTTGTTTCAATCCACGTAGTATTGAGTTCAGCGGAGCGCGTTTGACCATTTTGGCGGGCCGATAATAGCCAATAAAATTTAAAAAATTAAATTAATCGTCAAGAAAACCATTTAATGTTTTTATGTACTGTGCGGTAAACGCTCATAAATACAAACCCAGTAACTTTTTAAATTTTGAGCGGCAATAAATCTTCAACTTTATTTTTAATGAATTCAGTTTTGAAAGTTTTCTTGCAGTTGATCATCTACTCGTCGATATGCGGAAATGGACCTTGACAAACGATACGATTCGATATTGACGGATCGTGTGATGCTCCGTAAATATAATTACATTTTTCGCCATGATTTTTTGTTACCTTTTAATGTTTTTACTGTTTTTTTATTTAATAAAGTTGATTAATTTCAACGAATAGAATCGATCAAATCAAAAATAAGCAGGGTTACGGCAGCTTGCCGTGCTTTATTTTGGCACGCTGCCGTGAAAAACGGCACGCTGCCGTGAAAAACGGCAGGCTGCCGCGCAAAACGGCAAGCTGCCGCTGGCAGGTGGCACCCCTGCCGATTCGCGCAGCAGCGTGCCGTTTCGAGGGGCAGCTTGCCGAAAATTACCTGAGTAGTGAGAAAAATTTCACTCGCCCCGCCCACCCGCGTTGCGGTCTCTAGCTATAACCAAAATCTTCTACTAATTTCCTTTTTTGTCACTTTCTAGCTGCTTGAGTATCTTCTTTATTACACAACAATTATTACAGTACCATCTTAAATCAAAACAAAAACAAATGTAGTTTGATCAAATTATCAATTATCCGGAGCTTGATTACAAGAAACTTGGGTGATAATTCTTGAGATGCCTGCACTTGTGTACACCCAATTTCCGTTTACACAATTCAACAGCGCATTTATGGTCTTAAAACATTTTTTTTAGTTTTAAACGGTTTTTCACTCACCCTTCCCATGTTTGCATTTTCGGCAGGTCCTCCCTGGTTATAATTGAACTCCATGAAGGAATGATAATTGGCTTCAGCGGTACAAGTCGCAGTCAGAGTTAAACATCCTGATGCGGCGTCTGTTCCAATTCTGAAAAATCGGGAATAGAAACTTTGAACGACTTATTTAAATTAACAAACTCACATTCCTGAAGTGTCAATTTCAATTGTTCCCGATTTTGGCGCAAATATTACTTGGCCGGCTGTGCAAGATGTGCAACCTGGAAAAATATGGCTAATTATTTCGGGCTGTAAAGTGGAATTAGCTGCACTATAAGTCGAGCTGCACCTGTGAAATGCGGTGGATGCATATAGTGTCCGTATTTTAATCATGTCGTCCTTTTGGTCCATTGGACGGTATTTAATAACTTTTTATTTATTTTTTGCATTAAAATAAATAAATTGAATGTATGTATGTATGTACACAAGCCTGCGACATTTGGCAACTTTGCCCCTGCTTTTTTTCGCTTTTCTTTAAAGTTTTTTGTGGCTGAATTAGAAAAATGTGTAAACGTTAATCAAACGATGCGGATTTATTAAATATGTATCTAGAGCGTAAATTACATAAATGCAAAATATGATTCAAATACGGACACTATATGCATCCACCGCATTTCACCTGTGTGAAAAAACGAACAGGCCCGTGGGTACGCTAATTTATTTACGATAAAAAATAGATTGCCATTTTTATTCTTTCTTGTGATGTCTGAGTCTCTTACAAATTTTTCGAGGTAGCATGACTAGAAGCAGCGTTCCAAAAAGTTTCAGACTCGACAAAACATTCCCAAAATATTTACATGTTTCGAACAAAATCTAATCTCGATTCAATCTTGAATCGAGCCCGACTCGACCTTATCCGTCATTGGTACACGTATATTTTGTATCAGAATCTTGAGAATTTATTTTTTCTGTCAATTGCAATACATCCCGATCTCACCCGATACACTTCATGTATTCAGAAAAAAATTGGGAGATCACTTAAAGCGATGCCCACTCAAGTTGTTGTATTGCGTTCAATGAAACAAAAAATCAACAAATTGAAAGCCTAGTAAGCGTACTGTACGGTACACGAATTTCTGGCAAATTGTGAAAAGTTAAAACCTACTTATGGACCTATTCATAAGAGAAAAAAAAGTTTTTCCTATTCACAGATGTTAAGAAATGTTAAGAAATGTTAAAAAATGCTAAGAAATGTTAAAAAATGTTAAGAAATGTTAAAAAATGTTAAGAACTGTTAAAAAATGTTAAGAAATGTTAAAAAATGTTATTTTGTTCTCAATCGAGTTGCGACGTCAAGAGAACTCTGCCCACTTTTTTTCACGCGAACATTAAATTTTAGTGCATTTTGAATTTTTGCGTGAAAAAAAGTGGGCGGAGTTTGACCTCTTGACGTCGCAACTCAATTGAAAACACAATAAGAAATGTTAAAAAATGTTAAGAAATGTTAAAAATGTTAAGAAATGTTAAAAAATGTTAAGAAATGTTAAAAAATGTCAAAAAACGAAAATTTGGTTTTTTTTTTCAAAGTTTTCTGATCGGAATTAAATGTTTACTGTTTGTGGTTATTAATTTTGGTGTTATTTATCCTTGAAAGTTACACCGCTCGCCCACTAATTTTTCCACGAGTTTTGGTGCTTGTGGATGGATAATATTACTACCAAGCACATACAGTAGAAACTTAAGTTTTGTCGGATCATACAGGATACAAAAAACTGTCCTGTCTGTTTCTTTATTTAACTTCCAATGTATAAAAGTTTTTGTAAATAGTCTCAAAAAAGAGGATGAACCCGTCGGATAATAAAACTATTTTTCACTCGAAAATTTACTTTTTTGAGAAATTCGAACCATGATCTGATTTTTTAGGATGACATCATCATTTTAGTCCAAAAACGAGGCCTTTTGGTGAAAAAATAACCGAGCCTTAGGGTTTTAAAAATGCGCCAGGCTGGGGTGCCGTGTCAAGGGCGATGTGTTGACCGTGTCTTAAAATTTGCAAGACTAATTGTAAGTTTCTAATGTTTGTTTACTTCTGCCAAAACTCACCCGAAGCTGTCGTCGTTGTTGCCGGAGCCGGTGCGGCAGTTGTAGTGGATGGCGCCCTCCCTCCTCCACTAGTTGCCACACAAGAGAGCACATTTTGAACGAATCCGGCAAGGGAGGCAAAGTACAGAAGAAGACTTCTTTTGACCATCATAGTAGCTGTCAGTGGACATTCATATACGAGAATTAATGCGAATTGAGTGAATATAAAGAGGGGACAAGCTGGTTTCGGGAGAGGGAGAGAAGGATGGATAATTGGAGTAGGAAGAGCGAACTATCTTACCGTTCGAGATGTTGTGGAAATTGGAAGAAAAAGAAGGTAAAGGAAAGATGGGAAAGCTAAATATGTTTTGTCTTTTTGTTGTACATATTTCTATTTTAATTCAGAAAAACTTTTATGATAGTTTTCTGTACTGTAAATTAAATAATCACATGATTCACTGTACCATTCATTCCCAACGCTGCTATACCCGTTTTTTATTTAAAAAAAATAAAGAAATGGAAATGTCAAAAAGCGAGAAAATAAAGAAATTGAGCCCAGAGAATACGACAGAGTTCTATTACAAGTAAGTACAAATCTGGCCCATTTTTAAAAGCCTAAGGCTCGGTCATTTTCTGACAAAAAGGCCTCGTTTTTGGATTAAAATTATGGTGTTATCCTGAATAATGAGATGATGGTTTGAATTTCTCAAAAAAGTAAATTTTCGAGTGAAAAAATAATTTCATCATCTGACGAACTAGACCACCAAGTTCGTCAGATAATGAAATTATTTTTTCACTCGAAAATTTACTTTTTTGAGAAATTCGAATCATGATCTGATTATTCACGATGACACCATCATTTTAATCCAAAAACGAGGCATTTTTGTCAAAAAATGACCGAGCCTTAGGGTTTTGAAAATGAAAACGCTGCAAATTCGCTCCAATCGCACAGTTGCGTTGCGCATGCATTTGGAGTGAGATTCAGAGAAAAGAGAGCGAAACAGAGAATATCGCAACGTGGCGAATGATGTTCAGAAAACTGTTTACATAGTTTTCTAGGTAAATCAGTTCAAGCAGTAAATTAAATTCCCATGGGTTGTTCAACTCAGTATTAAAATTTCAAGAAAAAAAAAACTAGAATAATCTAAAGCAAGACTATAGTCTTAACAAGATCAAGAAATTCCGATAATCTTCCTTCAATTCGTTCCTTTTATAGTTCATCAGATCTTTTCAATCGGATGCCGTTCCCATTCAGAAATAGGAGGACGGTTGGGAGGATGGGAGGAACCAAAACGTGTCAATTCAATAAAAAACCATTATCAAAAATAATTAATCGTTGAAAAAGTTTCCATTTGATGGGCAAGCGAAAACAAGAAAGCGGCTAAAGATTGCGATCCTTTTTTGTCCGGAAAACACTCCATTCGCCCGCAATAATGAGGCTTGCGAAGCTGCTACGAACAACGTTTGGATGATCTCGGTAAGCCGAGAAACAAGACAAGAAAATGAGAATAGGAACATGCTGGGATTCTCGAAAGGAAGCGTGACGTAGGTGAGATGAGAGGCTGGCAACTAATTGCGAGTGGTCCGCGAGATTAAAAGATGAAATTTGTCTGACTTACATAAGTTTACATATGTATGTACAGTGAATTGAAACGAAAATAAGTTTTTATTATTCACAGGTGAAATGCGGTGGATGCATATAGTGTCCGTTAAATGTATATACACAAGCCTGCGACATTTGGCGACTTTGCCTCTGCTTTTTTTCACTTTTTTTACAATTTTTGTTTTTGTACTTCAGCTCTCTAGTAAAAAGTCTGAACGTTAATTGAACGATGCGGATTTATTAAATATCTAGAGCCTAATTTACGGGCACTATATGCATCCACCGCATTTCACCTGTTTTAGGTAAAGTTTATTGAATCAAATACCTGGAAAGGGAAAATAGAATAAACATCGTTTATGCATGTGAAATGCGGTGGATGCATATAGTGTCCGTATTTGAGTCATGGCTAACCACATTAACCTGTGTTACTACAAAACTGCGCACGGCACCCCAGCCTTCCAAAATTGTTTCTACCTGGCGCATTTTTAAAACTCTAAGGCTCTGTCATTTTTTGACCAAAAAGTCTCGTTTTTGGATTAAATTGATAGTGTCATCGTGAATAATCAGATCATGATTCGAATTTCTCAACAAAGTAAATTTTCGAGTGAAAAAATAATTTTATTATCCGACGAACTTTGTGGCGCATTGGAAGACGGGGGAGGCGTGATGCGCGGAAACATTTGTATTCAAGCCGTATCAGGCCCCAAATAATATTCATAAGTTGTTTTATTTTCAAAATTAGTTTTTTGACTCTTATCATGGCTCATTGTATTCACAGAAGCTAGGGATGTTATGATCCTATTCAGTGGAAGAAAATACCTTTCGCGTAGAGGCCGGGCGTTGAAAATAGAATGCGCTTTCAATTTTCAATGAGAATTTGGCTAATATTTGAAGTTTCGTTTCAAAAAATCTTTGGGTATGGTAGTTTTTGTCGGTTTTCACGCAATTCTACATAGCACCCCAGTCTTCCAATGGTGTTTCTACCTGGCGCATTTTTAAAACCCTAAGGCTCGGTCATTTTTTGACCAAAAAACCTCGTTTTTGGATTAAAATGATGGTGTCATCCTGAATAATCAGATCATGATTCGAATTTCTCGAAAAAGTAAATTTTCGAGTGAAAAAATAATTTTATTATCCGACGAACTTGGTGGCGCATTGGAAGACGGGGGAGGCGTGCTGCATAGTGTTAAAAACACAAAAATTAAGAGGGGGAGGGGCAGGGTTCATTCCTTGAATAGGTCCACTACTATTTTCACAAAAGCAATTCAGTTACGACGCTCCAATGTTCCGCAGGTCTCACAGCGAGAATCTGCATGGTGGAATATCGGAGCGTTGTAACTAAATATTGCTTGTCAACATATAATAATGTTGCAAATGCCTAGAAAAATACAGTTATTTACTCATTCAATTAACGGATAATTAGTGAATAATTGCACGCCTCCTCCGTCACCACCAAGTTCGTCGGATAATGAAATTATTTTTTCACTCGAAAATTTACTTTTTTGAGAAATTCGAATCATCATCTGATTATTCAGAATGAAACCATCATTTTAGTCCAAAAACGAGGCTTTTGGTCAAAAAATGACCGAGCCTTAGGGTTTTAAAAATGAGTCAGGTAGAAACAATTTTGGAAGTTTCAGATTTTTATCAACACTTAAAAGGTTCTAAAAAAATAGAATATTCACATTTTTGCACAGAAATAAAAATTAATAAAACAAAAACAAATAACACCAAGAAGCCCCAGATTTTACAATTTACAATTAGTAAAAAAAAAACTTTTGCACGTGGCATCCCAGCACTAATCACAAAAACCGAATAGGACGAAATAGTAGATGATTGGGAAGAATTTGCACTCACTTGACACTTTTGAAAGGATTTGAATCGAGTGCGAAGAAGAGGGGGGTGCTTCAAAGATCGTGTCGTTCAAGGAAAGTCGGATGACTTTAGGCAAGCAATGGAAATAGGAAAATATAAATATGATATTTATGTTTATACTGCAGTATACTGTACTTTATTGGTGAATACTATTTAACAAATTAAAGTTAAAAAAAAAAAAAAAAGATTTATGAATTTTCCTCCGATGAAGCAGAAACAGGTGAAACCGGAGGTTCCGGAGATGAAGTTCCCACTTCTTCATTTCCAATTGTTGAGATCGGTTTTTGAGTTTTAATCCATTCATCAAGAAGAAGCTCAGAATGCTCCCAAAGCTCATCTTGAAGAGAAATGTCTCTTGCGATGTCAGCGTCCAAACTCTTCTCATCGTCCCAACAAGACTCCCAGAACTTTCCAGAAACTTCTGCCACGTCAGGATGTGCAACACAGTAGACACTTGTGGCGGCTCCTTGTGCAAGACTTTTCGTGAATGGCTTTGAGATTAGGTTCCAGAACTTTGCAAGAGCTCCGAATCCACGTGAGATGTCTGAAAATTGGAATATTAGGGAAGGAAAAATTATGGACTGTTGGGTGACTGACCAGTTCCAATCATAGTGCCGGATGGATAGCATAAGTACTTATTCCATGACTGACAAATTCATCTCTATGAATTTTGAAAGCTGTGAGCACATTGCACATTTTTGAGTACGCGTACAATCTAAAAAAAAATGAATACAAAAATAAATTATAAATATTTAAATGAACGCCTCATCCGTCGTCCAAATTATTTTTTCACTCGAAAATTTACTTTTTTGATAAATTCGAATCATCATCTGATTATTCAGGATGACACCATCATTTTAATCCAAAAACGAGGCCTTTTTGTCAAAAAATGACCGAGCCTTAGGGTTTTAAAAATGCGCCAGGTCACATGCGCCAGGTCACGGCACCCCAGCCTTCTTCCAAAATTGTTTCTACCCGGTGCATTTTTAAAACCCTAAGGCTCGGTCATTTTCTGACCAAAAGGTCTCGTTTTTGGACTAAAATGATGGTTTCATTCTGAATAATCAGATGATGATTCGAATTTCTCAAAAAAGTAAATTTTCGAGTGAAAAAATAATTTCATTATCCGACGAACTTGTCAGATGATGAAATTATTTTTTCACTCGAAAATTAACATTTTTGAGAAATTTGAATCATCATCTGATTATTCCGGATGACAAAATCATTTTAATCCAAAAACGAGACCTTTTTGTCAGAAAATGACCGAGCCTTAGGCTTTTAAAAATGCGCCAGGTTTGTACTTACTTGTAATAGAACTCTGTCGCATTCTCTGGGCTCAATTTCTTTATTTTCTCGCTTTTTGACATTTCAGCTTTCAATCCAGTATGGCTGCTAGAAATCGAAGAGACAAATACGATTCTGGCAGGAGCAGACTGTCGAAGAGCCGGAATGAGTTCTTTGACAAGAACAAAATGAGCCAAGTGGTTAATTCCAAAATGAGATTCAAAGTTGTCAAAAGTCGATTTGACAGTTGGCGCAAAGACTCCAGCATTCAAAATAAGTCCATGAAGTGGCCAATGCTTCGAAAGAAATTCTTCGGCAGCCGCTTTTGCGGATTGAAGAGAGTTCAGATCACACGAGATGAAATCAATTTTAACGTCCGGTTTTTCTTCTCCTATTTTCTTTTTCAGTTTGTCCGATTCCACAATGTTTCTATTGAACATGACTACATGAGCTCCTTTCAGAGCAAGAGCCCGGGCGGTTTCGATTCCAATTCCAGATGTCGTACCAGTGATTGCATATGTTTTACCGATAAGATCTAAATCTTTTAGAGTCTGAAATAAAATGAGGTTATTTATGGGCTAGTCGACATAAATTCGAAACATCTAGAAAATCACAAGATCAAGTAGTAGGCGAGGCGAGGCGTAATTCGATGTATATACTTATGTGAACGCCTTGCGGCTAAAGAAGGCGAATTTTCCAAGATCGAAAAAGCGCAATTCAATTCGCACAAACTATTCTCTGCACTATATTTTCCATATGTATTTAAATATTAAAAAAATTATTTTTTCACTCGAAAATTTATTTTTTGAGAAATTCGAATCATTGACTGGTTTTTTAGGATAACACCATTATTTTAATCCAAAAACGAGGCTTTTTCGTCAGAAAATGACCGAGCCTTAGGGTTTTAAAAATGCACCGGTCGTGTTATGGGGTTATTCAAAAGAAAAAAAAAACTGTTTGTTTTTTTTTGTTTTTTTTTTTTTGCAATTCACGCGATGTCGAGAATTGTAAAAAAAAATACAGTTATTGTGTTTTCAATCGACTTGCGACATGAGAAAGCGAGACTCCGCCCACTTTTTTTGTGCGCGACCACGCTAACACAGTGATATTTGAAGAGACGCAGACAGGTAGCGCAAAAATAAGTGGGCGGAGTCTCGCGTTCTCATGTCGCAAGTCGATTGAAAACACAATAGAGAAACGGGGGTTTCCCACTGATATAGCATTGATAGTGAAGAGACGCAGAAGATGAAAATTTCAAAAAAAGGGGGCAGTCTCTGTGTCTCTTCACTATCAATGCTATATCCCCGTTTCTCTACCTGTATTTTTTTACACTTCTCGACATCGACATCGCGTGAATTGGAAGAAAAAAAACAAAAACAAACCGTTTTTTTTCCTCATTAATAACCCCATTAGATACAAAGGATCCTGTATAAAAAAAAGCTTTTTAGATTAAAAGTGAAAAAAGGGGCTTCTGTAGGTTTTTACTGGAAAAATGCCCTTCAAGTTTTGTTTACTAAATAAATACCAAAAACTACGTGCGTTTTCACCAAAACGTTTTGTAACTTTTGGCAAAAGTAGGGAGACTTGCGCCTGTAATAAAACTGTTTGAAGTTGATCTGTACTGATCCAGAAAAGCTAGAACAGCTCCATTCAGGCAGTTCTATTCCCCCAATAAAACCTACATCAAGAGCCGAACTTCTCGAATGGAACTCTCTCGTCCGGCCGGCGTTCTCCCCTTTTGCGGCCGCCAATTCATCGTCCATAATTTGAAATCTAAAAACCGAACATCTATTAAAAGATACGTTTCTGTCATTTGAGGGGTTAGACGAGAGAATCACCTGCGGTGCGGATTTGTGACAGCGACTGCTGTCAGTCCGTCACTTGTCACGTTTGTCACGAGGAAAGAGCCGCGACGCGGTTTTTCTGAATGATACTTTTTTGTTCTGTTTGTGTTCATTTATTTATGTATGTATAAACACGTTTTTTCTTTGTTGGGATTTTTCCGCTTCGAAACATATTGTGTTTTCAATCGACTTGCGACACGACACGACACGACATGAGAACGCGAATCGAAACGAAACGAAACGAATCGAAACGAAACGAAACGAAACGCCGCCCACTTTTTTGTGCGCGACCACGCGAACACAGTGATATTTGAAGAGACGCAGACAGAACGGTGAATGCAAGTCGATTGAAAACACAATACAGTACCGGGCAAATAAAGAGGGTTAGGACTCTGTAAATTTACGAGCATATGCCTTGTTGGCAAGCTGTCAAATGTGATTTAGTTAATTTCAGAAATTTCAGATGGAAAATTTTTGGAATCAAAAATTTCCGAACATTTATCATATTTAATCTTAAATTACGTATGGAAGTATGATTTTAAATACATTATTTAGTTTTTCGGTTTCGTTGATTTTCCATAAGTTTAATAAGTGTCAAAGTTAAATTACTTATGAGGGCCTTTATACTCAAAGGGCTAAAACTTTGCGGAAAAAAGGTCAATACTAAAGTAAAATTGTTTATTTCAATAAATATTTTATTTAAGAATAAATAAATATGTAAAGAGTTCTGAAAATTAAGGAAAGAACAGTTTGGCATCTAAAATTTTCAGAATTTATCGTAACCTTCTCCTTTAAAAAGTTAAACATAATAAAAAAATATGATATTTTTTTCCGGTACTGTATACTCAGCGAATGCATCATCAGCCTCGCTCTACGGCACTTTTCAATTTTCAACAGTGTAGTGCACCTTTTTTGAAGCGAAAAATCAAATTTTAACTGCAATTCGTCGTGGATACGTCATTTTCCGTTGAAAATAAGTATAAACACTGGAATTCGAGTTAATCTTGCAAGTGCAACACCGTTTTACAGGAGTTTTGCAGTAGAGCGAAGTTGATGATGTATTCGCCGACTATATATTCGTGGCGAGACACAATGCGCGAAGTGTAAATAAGAGACCCCACGAAAAGGGGGGAAAGTGTTGAAACGCAGGAACGAAAAGGGGGGAAAATGGGCACAGTTGTCTGCAAAAGTGCCGCACGGTTTTTTCTGCATTTTTGGAGAATGAGAAATAGTGTTTTTTTTCTGCTTTGTTTTGCCTGAATTTAGTTTTTTTGGGTATTTATTGTCCATTCGCGACAAATGCAGGTGCGCTTCATTGAACTTCGTACTTTGCGATTTTCATTTTCGTCACCAAATTATTTTTCCTCTTTTTCTTCGATTTTTTGCTAAAATTCTTCGTTTTCGTTGATATTTCTTTGTTAAAATGACTAGTAACAAACAAATTCGTAATATTTTGTGAAAATTTTCCTAATTATGCCCAATTTCAGTTAAAATTCGCCAATTTTCGAAATTGCCGCTGCTTTAAAAATTCTTAAATAATTTATTTGGAAAGCTTTTAGTTCAAATGATTTTATGACGATGTATTTCAATGTATTCTTTCTTTTTAGCACCTATTTTAATGCGAAATCACCCGAATTTTCGCGAAGAATATTAATTTTCACTAAAATCAATAATTTTGTGGACATCTTGCAGCTTTTCCGCTCCTTTTCTTTTTTAATCGTTTCTATTTTGTCTCCGCATTTCAAATACCCAAAAATACTAAATTCAGGCAAAACAACGCAGAAAAAACACTATTTCTCATTCTCCAAAAATGCAGAAATAACCGTGCGGCACTTTTGCAGACAACTGTGCCCATTTTCCCCCCTTTTCGTGGGGTCTCGTAAATAAATAATTTAAATTTAATTTTTTGAAAAAAAAATAAATAATATCGTTATTTATTCAGGAAATTCATTATTTAAATAGCTCATTTTAATTTTTCTATTGTTTTTTTTTTGGAATAACAAACCGAAAAAATCCGCGACAGAAGCCCCGATAATATCAGGAGAAGTCATTTTCGTTCAAAAATAGAAAGAGAAATGAGTATATTTTTCAGGAAAAAGAAAACAATTCACTGAAACTGGTCAGACTTCTCCGCCTCTATTTAGTTTCTCATTAATTTTTTTTTGTTACAAAACAAGGACATCTATTTTAGTAATTTGTAACTCGAAAAGTTGCGGCAATAACAACGAAAAAAGTTAGGAAAAAGGAAATGAAAGTGAAGAAAGTGTCCGATAGGAATCTTCCGTGCGTCCTTGTCCGTCCGACCGTCATTTCTCTGTGTCTCGCCATGAAAAGCGAGCAAACACAATTTTCTATTAACGTCTATGATGTTGGTACACTGCATGACTCAATTTTTTGTATGTGTGTAGCGCATAGACGGCTCAGGATTACGGTAAATTATTTGTCAGAATGCAATAAATAAATAAATTAGACATGTACAATGGTATTTGAATAATAATAGATGGAGGTATTATGGTGAGAGGGACAATTACAAAAAAAATGTATAGAATATGTGCAAAAGCGCTGTTTCGCCCAATTTGGGATTGGCGGCAATTGGCGCGAAAATCTGAGGCTACCCGAATCAGAACTGTTCCGTATATAATGGGGTTATTCACAAAACCGCAAAAAAAAAAAGAAAAAAACGGAAAAAAACTTCGGAAAAAATTAGAGAATGCTCCGATTGACCTGAAATTTTGGGAAATAATGGAAAAAATTCTCCTGTACACGCTCAAAAAATTTTGGACCAAAATATCGATTTTAAAAATTTTCAGAAAAAATCGATATTTTGGTCCAACATTTTTTGGGCGTGTACAGGATAATTTTTTCCAATATTTCCCGATTTTTCCCGCGTTTTTTTCCGGTTTTGTGAATAACCCCATTAAAAAAAATTAGCAAAGCCGCAATAAATAATGGTTCTGATTCGGGGTAGCCTCTAAATTTTCGGTCACTGAAATTTCAAATTCAAATTCCAAATTAGAGCGATGCAGCTCAATTGTTAAATAAATAAAAATATGTTATTTTGCCAATTCGAGGGCGCTTAATTAAAAGTAGTAATTATCGTTGCGTAGATTTTGGGAATAAATTGATGGAATTATTGTGTTTTCAAACGAGTTGCACCATGAAAACACGAGTCCGCAATCACCGTTCTGTCTGCGTCTCTTCAAATAGCACTGTGTTTTTGTGCTTCTCATGTCGCAACTCGATTGAAAACACAATATGCAAAAAAAAAATTATTCCCATCCAGAACTGTGCCATTTTTTGTATTTCGTCCACTCTGTGGCAATCTTTTTTCGCTGTTCACAATCAATCTTTCTCAGCTTTCTCTTCTTTTTCTCCTGAGCCTGAGCCGGTGGAGCATTTTTTAGACTCGTTTCGCCTGAAATTGTTGCTTTTCTGATTTTTTTTTTTGGAAAATTTTACAACGACAAAAAACAGAAACCCACGGGGAGTACACGAGTTGGCGGGAAAAAATTCGCATTTTTGTTGCATTAAATTTTGAGAAACTATGTCATTTCAGACATCATTTCGTGTTTTAAAATGAAAAAGTAACGATAAAACAAACTCGCAATAAAAATATAAAAATCCTGGTACCTTCCATTTTTTCGCCATTTTTTCTGCTCTGTTCCGTATTTAATTCACTCATTTATCAGTAAATTGTTCACCAGAAATATTTATTTTTATTGAAATTTTCCCCATTTTTATCATCGATTTTCGAGAAAACATGCTCTAATCGCTTATTATAACATTCAGATATATCTGCGAAAACACAGTTTTGTCACGAATATCAAACAATCGATATTCGCCTGTCGTTCGAACCACTGGGAGATGAGGAGGGAGTGAGTAAACGCGTCCGAACGCACACACGCAACGCATCCAAATGAGGCCCAACAAATAAAAAAAGCGCGCGAATAATTGGACATTATCGGAGAGGAAAAACCAAAGCAAAATCGTGAAAATTACGAAACTCTATTCAAAATTATTTCGCACGCGTTGGTTTTTCTCTCCCATAATGCGACATTTTTCGCGCGCTTTTTTATTTTTTGAGCCTCATTTGGATGCGTTGCGTGTGTGCTTCCGGGCGCGTTTACTAACTCCCTCCTCATATCCCAGAAAAGGCGAATATCGATTTTTTGATATTCATAACGGAACTGTGTTTTCGCGAAATATAATAAGCGATTAGAGCATGTTTTCTCGAAAATCGATGATAAAAATGGGGAAATTTTCAATAAAAATAAATATTTCTGGTGGAAATGGAATTGTCTAAAAGCCGTGGCCGTGTCGAGGGATCAGCATGAAAGTGAGTCGACGACCTCGCCGATTCCCCGCTACTCCCAGAGGGAGAAACGAAGACGACAAGGCGAAGGATAAGATGTGTTAAGCACAAATTTTCGAAAGGAGACGATTAATTAAGAAAATTATTAGACATTTATAGACGAGCGATTCGCGGAGAACGCTGGTAAAAAAAACCACAGGTACACCTCTCAAAGGCGGGTGAGAATACGACCCGACAATTGCTCGTCACGTGAAATTCCGGCCGGTTCGAGCCAAAGAGCGACAGGGTTGCGCGTAGCAAAAAAGGGGACGGGTCGGCGGACCTCGAACCCGCGCGACAGAAAGGAGAGAAAAAATCAACAACTGAGCGAGAGGGGCCCCCGCTCTTTTTGGGCACTCGGCGCGCGGGCACACACGCACGCTACCGTAAGCGAGGGTACACACGCAGCGACGCGAGCGGTAATTCAAATTTTGTTCTTGATAAAAGTGAGCAGATTTCACGGTGGAGAAGAGTTTGATGGTTGATGGAAAGGGTTTTGCGTGGCTGAGAGAAGAAATTGCCCCATCGGCGAGGCCAATGCAAAGGAAGCCACACAACAGGCCACGGACCCCGATTTCGTGTACTCCCCGTGGTCTTTTATTATTTTTTTTGCGATTTTAATGTGATATTCGAAGCACATTCCCTGGAAGTTCGGCACCTCTTTAACATACCATTTCTCTGCAATTCCTGGAGCACTTCAATCCGATCCATGAGCCCATCGAGACGTTCCATACAAGATCGAAGAGCCTGATATTCATCTCTGGTGAGAAACTGTTGAGTCATCGCCAACAGTTTTTCTTTTTCACTTCTACTCTCCAATATCTCGCCGCCTTTTCGCTTTTCCACACACATTTCCTTATAGTACTTGAAGAATTCATTGATCTTATCATGCTCCAAAATGGTATTTCTCTTGGCTTTTCTGATTCCAAGAATTCGAATATAATGTCTCAAACGGGCAAATTTGATATCATTCTCGATATCTAATTTTTGATCTTTTTCGGGTGGAGTGGCAGAAATTGTCAGTCTGCTTATGAGTTGTTCTGCATCATTAAACCATTCAGTTTCAAATTCTTCACGATCCACGTTGTATCCAAGCATTACCAAATCGTCGATTCCGCGAATTCGTGTCTTTTCACTTTTCACGCCATTCTCGAAAAATAGACGAGGATAAGCGCTACGAAGTTCTTTCACTTCTTCCAGAGAACAAATGTTGCTGAGAGCTGCCAGTTTCGTTTCTGCTCGCTTCTGATCTCTGTTCATTTTCTTGCGGAAATCATCCAGTCTTCGCGATTTCTTCGTCATCCATTGTCTCTTTCTCTTGCGTTGTCTTCTATTCGTTTCCTTCTTTGGTTTTTTCTCTTCTTCCTCGTCACTTTCGCCCTCAGGAGCCGTTTCGAACGCGCTTTCATTCACATCTTCGTCTTCTGTCTCTCGCTCCAATCCGTGAAAAGAGTTGTCCTGGCTATTCTGGAAACAAAAAAAAATTGTATTGAAATCAGAAAAAAAAGTATAAACAACCAACATCATCCGAATCACTGCTTGATTCCCTCATCACTCGGATTGGTTTTCTCTTCTTCGGACTGGAAGGACCGTTGGGACGAGAGCGATAATTACCCGACGGTCCTGGCGAATCCTCCAAATCACTGTCATCTGTGGCAATCTCAATTTTCACCAATTTTCTTTTGGTGTCAATTTCCTGGTCAGGATCACACTCGTCAGCGCTTAGCTCGGTTTCGAATTGATGAGTGAGGATTTTAGGACGCTCATATTTGATATCGACTTCTCCATCGATGCACCTGCAAAGAAAATGTGGGGATATTCACGAAGCAGCTATATAAAACACGGAGAATTCTCCCTGAAAGTTAGGGAAAAATGTCAAAAATGCTCTCGGTCATTCCCAGAAAATTTCTGACCAAAATACCGAACTTTTTGGAAAATTTTTAAAATTAATATTTTGTGGACCTATTCACAAAACCGGCTGTTTGGCTGCTATTTGGCGGCTATTTGGCTGCTATTTGGCTACTATTTGGCTGCTGTTTGGCTGCTGTTTGGCTGCTGTTTGGCAGCTGTTTGGGTGCTATTCGGCCGCTGTTTGGCTGCTATTTGGCGGCTATTTGGCTGATATTTGGCTGCTGTTTGGCGGCTGTTTGAGTGCTATTCGGCTGCTGTTTGGCTGCTGTTTGGCTGCTATTTGGCGGCTAATTGGCGGCTATTTGGCTGCTATTTGGCGGCTATTTGGCGGCTATTTGGCTGCTGATTGGCGGCTGTTTGGCTGCTATTTGGCTGCTATTTGGCGGCTATTTGGCGGCTATTTGGCTCCTATTTTGTGGCTATTTGGCGGCTATTTGGCTGCTATTTGGCGGCTATTTGGCTGCTAATTGGCGGCTATTTGGCGGCTATTTGGCTGCTATTTTGCGGCTATTTGGCTGCTGATTGGCTGCTATTCGGCTGCTGTTTGGCTGCTATTTGGCGGTTGTTTGGCTGCTATTTGGCGGCTATTTGGCTGTCATTTGGCAGCTATTTGGCGGCTATTGGTTCCTATTTTTTGGCTATTTGGCGGCTATTTGGCTGCTATTTGGCGGCTATTTGGCTGCTATTTGGCTGCTGATTGGCGGCTAGTTGGTTGCTATTTGGCTGCTATTTGGCGGCTATTTGGCTGCTATTTGGCGGCTATTTGGCTGATATTTGGCTACTATTTGGCGGCTATTTGGCGGCTAATTGGCGGCTATTTGGCGGCTATTTGGCTGCTATTTGGCGGCTAATTGGCGGCTATTTGGCGGCTATTTGGCGGCTATTTGGCTGCTATTTGGCGGCTAATTGGCGGCTATTTGGCGGCTATTTGGCTGCTATTTGGCGGCTAATTGGCGGCTATTTGGCGGCTATTTGGCTCCTATTTTGTGGCTATTTGGCGGCTATTTGGCTGCTATTTGGCTGCTGATTGGCGGCTATTTGGCGGCTATTTGGCTCCTATTTTGTGGCTATTTGGCGGCTAATTGGCGGCTATTTGGCGGCTATTTGGCTGCTATTTGGCGGCTAATTGGCGGCTATTTGGCGGCTATTTGGCTGCTATTTGGCGGCTAATTGGCGGCTATTTGGCGGCTATTTGGCGGCTAATTGGCGGCTATTTGGTGGCTATTTGGCTGCTATTTGGCGGCTATTTGGCTACTGTTTGGGTGCCATTTGGCTGCCGTTTGAGTGCCATTTGGCCGCTATTTCAAGTATCAGAAAATTGGCGAGCCGGAATTGAACTGCCCGAAAATTATGGAGGAATTTTTTGAAAAACACTCGGTTTTGAAATGATTGGTTTTGAAACGTCGTGGAGCCAAAAAAAGGAAAAAATTTGCGGGAAAAATCGGAGAATCCTCCGATTGCCCTGAAATTTTGGAAAAAATTCTCCTCGATAATTTTTAAAACCGATATTTTGGTCCAAAATTTATTGAGGGCGTGTACAGGAGAATTTTTTCCAATATTTCCAAAAATTCCAGGTCAATCAGAGCATTCTCCGATTTTTCCCGCAATTTTTTCCTTTTTTTCCGGTTTTGTGAATAGGTCCACAAAATATCAGTTTTAAACATTTTCCAAAAAGTTTGGTTTTTTGATCAGAAATTTGCTGGAAATGACCGAGAAAATTTTGACATTATTTCCCAAACTTTCAGTAATTAAACTTTGCTTCAATAATTTCAGTAAACTTGTAGTTAAAATGTTCTCCAAATGTCCAATTTTTTTTTGAAATTCTTTGATTTTATGGGGTTATTCAGGGTCGGAAAAAAAAGTTGTTTTCCTTATTCAAATGACGGAAAAAAAAGAAAAAAATCCGTGGCCGCGAGAGTTTTTTTTCCGTTGCTTTTCTAGGCCATCGCAAAAGTTTTTTAGGCACTCCGCTGTGAGACCGCGAAATATCGATTTACGGGCGAATAATTTTTTTGAAAAAATACAGAAATTCTACAAAAAAATTTTCAAAAATTATTCGCCCGTAAATCGATATTTCGCAGGTCTCACAGCAAAGGGCCTAAAAAACTTTTGCGATGGCCTAGAAAAACTCTCGCGGCCACGGTTTTTTCTTTTTTTTTCCGTCGTTTGAATAAGGAAAAAAATGAAAAAACTATTTTTTCCGACCCTGAATAACCCCATTAAATAAAATTTTCACTTTTCAACAAGAAACCAGCCGGAATTTTGAAAAAAAAAGAAGAGCATGCCGTTCTCGATTAGATTCGACGAAAAATGAGTATAAAAATTTACTTTTGGACATATTGCTCCAAAATTTGTTGCACCTTCACAGCAACTTTCGGATCGTTTTCATCAATATTCTCTCCTGAAGCTCTGACAGCATCTCTTATCAACAGCATTCGCTCTGTTGATTCCAAACAGTTCTTGTGAACGACACTGTCCAATGTTTGATTGATATACATTCCATACTTGATTCTATCCCAATTTGCACTTTTTATCGAGAATTGTCCAATCCATCCACGAACGAAATTCTTCTCAAAGTAATCCTTACATTCTTGTCCATTCTTCCTTCCGCGACCGATACTTTCAGCAATTTCTCCCCAATTTCCCATTTTGAATTTATGCGCCGCTTTCAGCAATTCGAATTCATCATCGTGGATCCAAACTTGTCCTGTCTCACGAGATGGTGTCATACCTTTTACGAGCTCGTAATTGTGGCCACGGCGATGTGGAGGCGATTCGGCTCCGCATTGGAAGCACTGTATTTAAATCAATAATTGTTATAAAAAGATGAATTTAAAAACTCACAAGCATACAAATGCAGACATTACATTCAAAGCATTTGACGTGAATCGTTTCTGTCAGTTGAAGTGTACAGCTAAAGCAGGCAGGTGGCTCTGTTTCTTCAGCCATTTTATCTGAAAAGTGTTTAGTTTTAGCACTAAATAATAAAGTATTTTTTTATTTATGCGGTATTTATTTATTCCGCGCGGAAAACAAGAGAAAATCGATGAGGAAAGGTGGAAAATATTCAAACCGCTTGCAACGACACTCCAGATTAACGCCGCTCGCTTTTTATCGTAAATATTGCAATCAATTTTTTTCACTTTTTAATTTTCAAACGAAACGAAACGCTTATCTTTTTTGCACTCGAGTTGAAATTTTACTTCAAAATTTATTAAAAAATATAGATATTGCCAATTTTCAGATACATTTCCTACTCAAACGCTAGCCATGGTGGTAAGTGAAAAGCTAGTCCCCTAGAGATAAATATAAATTATTTTCAGCTCCCTTTATCTCTTCTCAAAACCGCACAAAATCACCCGATGCTCGTCGAATTGAAAAACGGAGAGACGTACAATGGACACTTAAAGGCTTGTGATGCGTGGATGAATATTCATTTGGTGGACGTCATCTTTACTTCAAAGGTTTGCATTTTTCAGATTTTCAGAAACAACGACGCTGATTTTTCAAAGTACTTTGGCAAATAAAATCAAAAATACTCCCGGGCATGCTCAAAAAATTTTGGACAGAATTATCGATTTTGAAAATTTTCAGAAAAATCGATATTTCGCTCCAAAATTTCCCCAAAGTTTCAGGTCCATCACACGCGCTCCGCTGAACTCAACGCTTTGATTTGGTTTCGAAATTATTTCGTCGTTTTTCCTTCATTTTTTTCGATAAAATCTTCCTTTTTCTTGTTTATTCTTTGTAAAAAAATACTAATTCGAGACCAAATTCATTAAATTTTAGCCAAAAATCGATGTTTTTTTTTCCATTTTGTCACACTTTAAAAAATTCCAAACTCATTTGTCATGGTGATGTTTTTTTTTTAACTTTTAGCCCGAAAATTACTGATTTTAGTAAAAATTTGCATTTTCGCTGAAAACTGGTAGAATTTTTTCTAAAATCAGTAATTTTCGGGCTAATAGGTAAAAAAAAACATCACTATGATGGAGTTTAAAAAAAAAATTTCCAAACAAATAAGTATGGAATTTTTTAAAGTGTGACTAAATGGAAAAATATCAATTTTTGACTAAAATTAGGTGATTTGCGAAGGATTTTGACTAAATTTAATAAATTTGGTCTCGAATAATTATTTTTTACAAAGAATTAACAAGAAGGAAATAATTTGGAAACAAATCAAAGCGTCGAGTTCAGCGGAGCGCGTTTGGCCGTCGAGGCTTGGTCTGAAAAACACCGCGACGACAAAATGCAGAAAAAATTTCGAATTTCGAAACGTCCGAGAGCCGTTTTAAATATTTAAGGACGGAGACAAATTCTTCAAAATGACAGAAGCCTACATCCGTGGCTCCACCATCAAATATCTTCGAATCCCAGAAGCTGTAAGTGCATATTTACCTGTTTTTCGCAAGTTCAACATTACATTTCCCATATTTTTCAGGTTGTCGATCTGGTGAAAACAGAAGTGAACGAGGTGCGTCGTCAACAGCAGCGAGAACAGTCTCGTGGTCGAGGTGGCGGACGAGGTGGACGTGGAGGAGTGCACCGTGGAGGCGGAGGAAACCGTGGTGGACGCGGTGGAGCTCCGCGATAAATCGAAACGTTTAGTGATAACGACGATTTCCAATTTTTACCCAATAATTTATGTTTATGTATTTCAACATTTTTCACGTTTTCATTTTTTTTCCTTCCTTTCAGATCTTCCCCTAGTCGGGTTGTTTCACCGCTTTCCTTTTCTTATTTTATTTTATTTTTCTAAAATACCAACAAAAAAAAAATGGAAACTTCTGGCTTGTTATCAATGACAGACCACACTGTAGTCATGACCTTATCTTCCACTGCGTGACAATTGATTGGTTGTAGTCGTAATGTTGCTGGCCATTGGCATTTTAGTTTTTCTTTTATTTTCGTTTTATTTATATTTCAGCCGTAAATTTTACAGATTTTCACATGTCAGGACCGCCACAATCGACAAATCCGCCACCGCCACTACCGCCAAGGCCTCTTGACGTAAGTGATTTGAAATGGTAATTTTTCGAAAAATTGATAGAAATTTCAGAATTCTCAAATGGCAAATCCAATGATGAATACCGGATTTGGATATGGCGGATATGGAATGAATGGTTTTCCAGGAGGTGGAATGTACGTTTTTTTTTTCTTTCTTTTTTACTATGGAACATCGGAGCGTCGTAACTGAATTTCAATCGTGAACACACGTTTTGATGTCGCAACTCGATTGAAAACACAATAAAATGCAGGATTTGAAAAGTGGGCGGAGCCGAGCAAACGCGCCGCCCCACTGGATTTTTTCGCGCGCGCGAAATTCAAATTTTTTATGTTTTTCAGGAAAAAGAGCATAAATTCTTAATTTTTTCCCACATGTGCTCCAATGGAATTATAGCTGAGGTCTTTAGAAATTTTTTAAGCCTAGGAACGTCGAATTTGGTTCAGCCACCATTTCGAAATAATCGTTTTGAGTTTTTTGGTGTTTTTGCAGGATAAATCTTTACGAAAATCAAAGTTTGGACAATTTTATGGTATTAAAAGATACAATACATACATTTTACAAAGAAAAACAGGTTTTACTGAAAAAATAATAAAATCAATAAAAAAGGCGATAGTCGAAAATTGCGCAAGCACCGAAAGTGCGCCATGCAAGTTTGCTCTTAACAAAAAATTGTGAACATTTTAAAAGCTTTCGCGATTAAATCGATTGAGAAATAGGAAAGTTATTAGGGATTTTCTGAAAGTAAATGAAATTTCAAAATTTTTAGGAAAATAGGTCTAAATTTCAATTTTATTTATAGATAGCTTTGTAAACACGATTAAAACGATTATTTTAAGTACCAGACCGCTCGGAAAAGTTGGAAAATGGCCAAGAAATAGACATTTGAAAATTTGGGCTTTCCTCCAAAAGCTTGGTTACTTTTATTAGGCGATTATAGAGACCTTATCATGGCGGGGAATTTAAATTTAAGAGTCTAATTTTTCAGTTATTTTCAGCAAATCGCTAATAAATTTCTTATTTCTCAACCGTTTTGATCGCGCAAGCTCTTAAAATGATCACAATTTGGTGCTTAACAATTTCTGTTCTAACTTATACAGAAAATTAGGCTCCGCCCACATTTCCAATCCTGGAAATCGTGTATAAATTAAACAATTTTGTCGATATTCAACTCTCGTTTAAACGCTTTGATTTTTGGTTGAATTATCGACGAAATTACCGATAAATCATAGATTAATTTATTCACGGCGTGCCAGACCCTACGAAAATGCAAACGCGCCCTGTCGCACTTCTCTGCGTCTCCATAGTTTTTTTTTGGCGTTCTGCCAACTCAGGAATTTTTTTTAGCTAATAGCCATCGAATTGGGCTATGTCCTATATGTAGTTGGCGCACGTCCCGAATTCGAAGGCTACTAGCCGTTTTCCATGGCTATTAGCCACCTAGCTCACGGTGTCCAGGATTTGAAATGTGGGCGGAGCCTAATTTGTTGGTGCGCCAGCAAACTTGCAAGGTGCACTTTCGGTGCTTGCGCATTTTTCGACTCTCGCATTTTTTTTATTGATTTTATTATTTTTCTTTCAATAAAACCTGTTTTTCTTTGTAAAATGTATGTATTTTATCTTTTAATACCATTAAATTGCCCAAACTTCGATTTTCGTAAAATTTTATCTTGCAAAAACACCAAAAAACTCGAAACGAATATTTCAAAATGGTGGCTGAACCAAATTCGACGTTCTTAGGCTTAAAAAATTTCTAAAGACCTCAGCTATAATTCCGTTGGATCAAATGTGGGAAAAAGTAAGAATTTATGCTTTTTTTCCCGAAAAACATAAAAAAATGCGTCAAAATTTGAATTTCGCGCGAAAAAATCCAGTGGAGCGCGTTTGCTTGGCTCCGCCCACTTTTCAAATCTTGGACACCGTGTACACGGTGATTCTTTTACTACCGAGCACACTTTTCTCGTCCACCGATTTCTTTTTTCTGTCGCGATTTTGTAAATGACTTCGGATCGAGAAGTTTTTTGTCACATTACTTCCTCTCATTATGGCGCATATTTAAAACCGGAATTGGTCTGATTTTTTACGTACAATTTCAAATGCACGGCGATTCTTTTACTGCCGGCCACGCATTTCTAGTCCCCCGATTTGGTTTTTCCTGTCGCGATTTTGTAAATGAAGTCTGATCAAAAAGTTGTCTGTCACGTTACTAGATCTCATTAGGGCGCATATTTTAAACCGGAATTCGTTCGTTTTTATACGTACAATTTCAAATGAAACTGGTTTTCCGTGGTGGCGAACTCATTTCCGCAAATTTTTTTGCCGCATTTTGCAAAAAGGGGAGGGAACTCCGCCCACTTCATGTGATGAGAGAGTGAGAGAGTGCTAGGTGGAGAGGGGAAATACTTGCGATCGGGGGACTAAAAATGCGTGGCCGGTAGTAAAAGAATCACCGTGGTGTAGCTGCTAATGCCTGGAATTAAAAAATGTGAAAGAATTTAAAGAGCAATCCCATCGAAAACGGCTATTAGCTAAAAATGTCTCTGAGAAGCTTAGCTAACAATAAGTACGTTTGTTTCAAACAAATCATGCACCTCTAATACAGTGTTTTTACGGTTTTTTAAAAAATAAATTTAAATCCTTTTTTTTAGGTACGGCACAGGCGGCATGTACGGCGGGATGGGAGGATACGGTGGGGGATACGGTGGATACAACCAAATGGGATACGGTCAAACACCGGAGAGCAATTTCACACGACTCGCAGAAGAGCAATCTCGTGGAGCATTCCAGTCAATCGAGTCAGTCGTGAATGCAGTTTCATCAGTGGCCAATATGCTCAATTCGACGCACAACGCAGTGTACAGCTCATTTCGAGCAGTGATAGGAGTTGTCGAGCAATTTGGAAGATTGAAAACTCAACTTTCGTCGGTGGTCGTGTCACTTGCGCTCGTCCGATGGGCTTACAAATTCTGGAGATGGCTTTTAGTGATGCTCAGATTGAAACCGGCTAATTATGCAAGTGCAGCGGAGTTGGCATGGGGAGAATCATCTCAGCCTTATGGTAAGTTAATTTTGTTTTCTTTTTTTTTTTAATCATAATCACGGTGTCCAGGATTTGAAATGTGGGCGGAGCCGAGCAAACGCGCCCCACTGGATTTTTTCGCGCGAAATTCAAATTTTGAGGCATTTTTTATGTTTTTCGGGAAAAAAGCATAAATTCTTAATTTTTTCCCACATGTGCTCCAACGGAATTATAGCTAAGGTCTTTAGAAATTTTTTAAGCCTAAGAACGTCGAATTTGGTTCAGCCACCATTTCGAAATATTCGTTTTGAGTTTTTTGGTGTTTTTGCAGGATAAATCTTTACGAAAAGCGAAGTTTGGGCAATTATATGGTATTAAAAGATAAAATACATACATTTTACAAAGAAAAACAGGTTTTACTGAAAGAAAAACAATAAAATCAATAAAATAAAATGCGAGAGTCGAAAAATGCGCAAGCACCGAAAGTGCGTCATGAAGTTTGCTGACGCGTTAGCAAATTAGGCTCCGCCCACATTTCAAATCCTGGACACCGTGATAATCAATATCATTTTGTTGTTTTTTCTAGCAACAGACATTCTTGGCACCTCAAGAAACCCAGCCGCTGTCAACTGGCCAGCCGCTCTTTTCTGGGTGGTAGCCATCGGAGGACCATGGCTCATTTACAAATGTGTCAGTCAGATGGTACAGGCAGCGGAAGAGAAGAGAAAGTGGGCTACAGGATCAGCAGCTCATTACTCTGCTCAGGCACTTTTCGATTTCCAAGCAGCGAGTGAGCAAGAGCTGAGTTTTATGAATGGAGAGACGTTGAGAGTTGCTCCAAAAGAAGAGCAACCAAGAGTTAGAGGATGGCTTTTGGCTAGGTTGGTTTGATTTTTTATTATTATGTGCAAAATGCTGGAATATTTGATTCAGCTCCGCCGATGGTAGCCGTATTGGATTGGTGCCGATCAACTATGTGCGGATAGTCGGAAAACAGTCACAATCTCCTCCATTGACACAACAAAGCAATTTGGACACTTTTGTGAACTCTTTCTCTGCAAAAGATCTTAACATGAATTGATAGTAATTCGTTTTGGTCTGCTAGCGTTTTACGGGTACTCTTAAAAATGCAAAGAATAATAAATATTTTTTTCGATCTGTTTACTTTTATTCTCTGTTTGGAACGCTGCAACTTGATCCCTTCGCACAGTGGCAGTGAGAGAGCGTGGCCGATGTTTCGCTCTGATTTCTCTGAATCCCACTCCAAATGCATGTCGATTAGAGCGAGTTTGCAGCATTTTATGATGAGTATATGAAACATCTGTTTCCACCTCGCCCATAAGAATGACCACTTTTTCTCTGATTTCTTGCTGAATTTCAAGCGGATAAATTTCCTTCAACACTGCATTTCTAGAGGCTTATTTTGAAGGCGCCCATTTTATTGAGTAAATACACAGGTGAAATGCGGTGGATGCATATAGTGTCCGTATTTGAATCACATCGTGTATTGTCGGCCCGCCAAAATGGTCAAACGCGCACCACTGAACTCAACGCTGTGCGATTTTCATTTTGGTTTCCAAATTATTTCATTTCACGTTGAATTTACACGTGAACTGAAATAATTTGGGAACCAAAATGAAAATCGCATAGCGTTGAGTTCATCGGAGCGCGTTTGATCATTTTGGCGGGCCGACAATATTTATATAAATTAGGCTCTAGATATTTAATAAATCCGCGTTTTTCGATTAACGTTTACACATTTTACTAATTCAGCCACAAATATCACAAAATTTGGAAGCGCTGAAGTACAAAAATCAGTTCCGTTACAAGAAAAAAAAAAACTTGTAAGAAAAGTGAAAAAAAGTAGTGGAAAAGTCGCCAAATGTCGCAGGCTTGTGTATAGAGATTCAATATATTTATTTTAATGCAAAAAATAAATAAAAAGTTATTATATACCGTCCACTGGACCAAAAGGACGACATGATTAAAATACGGACACTATATGCATCCACCGCATTTCACCTGTGTACGGTGTTTTTCGTAAAAATTAACTTTTCAAAAATAGAATAACAAAAAGAAATTTGGAGGTATGGGGAATTGAACCCCAGACTTCTCGCATGCGAAGCGAGCGCTCTACCCCTGAGCTATACCCCCACAAGATATGAACGAAGTATTGCCTCAGACTATTTTATCTTTTATCACTGTTCTGCTGGTGATAGAACTGATATAGTTGGCGAATACATCATCAACCTCGCTCTACTGAAAAACTCCTGTAAAACCGGGTTGCATTTGCAAGATTAACTCGAATTATAGTGTTTATACGTCTTTTCAACGGAAAATGACATATCCCCGACGAATTGCAGTTAAAATTTGATTTTTCGCTTCAAAAAAGGCGCACTGCACTGTTGAAAATTGAAAAGTGCCGTAGAGCGAGGCTGATGATGCATTCGCTGAGTATAATCAAGGACATCGTTCTTTACATGTCGGATCAAAGCAATACGAAGCTGATCTGCAGAAATAGGTCGTATTGCTAAAAACTCCAACATTTCCTGTGATTTTCTAGAAACACAAAGCACACGATCTTATGAACCTATTGTTTTTTCAATCGACTTGCGACATGAGAACGCGTGACGTGACGTGACTCCGCCCACTTTTTTTTCGCGCGACCACTCAAACACAGCTCGATTCGAAGAGAAGCAGAGAAAACATGTCTTTTTTCTCTCGTTCTCATGCTGCAACTCGATTGTATTCCTATGCAAACCTACATTTTAAGTTATTTTCTTGTCAGAATTTAGAGGGAAATTAGAGCCGGTCGGCTTATTTTTCACAATCCTGTTTGATATAATGTTTTATTACATGTCGGCCTATTCGAGGCTGTCGGGAATATAAGGTGTCGGGCAATTAGAATAAATACGGTATTCGCAATTCTGTTCGAGTTTTTATAGCGGCATAGACCTGTCTAGATGAATACTGCGGAACATTGGAGCGTCGTCAGCACCAGTCGTTCGTGAACACATAACATCGTATTTTAACCGTTGCACCGGCGAATGCCGCCTAGAATCTTCTAGTTAAAATCAAAATCAAACCTATAAATAGGTTAGAAAAAATATTCCGAGAAACAAAAAACGTTTTGGAGGTATGGGGAATCGAACCCCAGACTTCTCGCATGCAAAGCGAGCGCTCTACCCCTGAGCTACACCCCCACAAATTATCAACAAATTATTGGTTCAGACTATTTTCTCTTTTATCACTGTTTTGTAGTTGATAGAACTGATAATCAACGACATCGTTCTTTGCACGTCGGACCAAAGCAAAACAAAGCTGTTCTACAGAAGTATATTGTAGCGCTCTACCGTAGTCACCACAAGGAGCAGGTTTGTTTATACGATGAAAATAGAAGTTATGAACGATAATTCAAAATGTGCACCGCTGCCAAAGCTTATACAGACTGCAACACGTCGACACGGAAGGGTCTGAAGCAAGATGTGTGTCAAAATGAAAAATTATTGTATTTTGAATTCTATTCGAGCTTTTATAATCATAAGGCGTGGCTTATATGGGAAATCCCATGTTTCCCATGCTCCGACACATCTTCTCCACCTTCGCGCGAACCGGCATGGGATAGCATGCTGGATCTATATTTTCTCAATTTGTCTGGAATTTGTTGTAAAGATTAATGATTAGGATGATGACAATTTGAAACTTTGAGGAATGCTTAACAGATATCAGATCATAAATATCTTTTGATATGATGATATTTCGTTCCCCTATTCTGAAACTGTCCTACTCCGACTCTGCTATTCTTGGCACATTTGGTGTCTCTCACGGTGTCTGTGTGAGAATTTTCTCGTTGACAGTTCATCCCCTTTTACATTTAACTTTTTTAAAAATGTTTGAAAATGTTTATTTTTTTCTAGAAGTCACTGAAAAAGATTATGTCCCGGGCTTACGGGTTGTAATTTAGATTCATTAAAATAAAATTCAAATATACAAAAAACATTAAAGCACAAAAAAGAAAATTTTCGGGAAATGGAGGGAATATTTTAAATAATTGGGAATGAGTGACAGTAGCTATGAAGTGATTAATTTTTCGTTGATTAAATGATTATTTAATTGATAACATCAATAATTTCTTCCTCTTCGTCGCCATATTCAGAATCAGTGGGAGTAGAGAATGCGGTTAAGGAAAGCATTGAATTGTAGGCGGACCATGATTGGATGTATTGCAAATAGTCCTGGATGAGCTTGTTGCGGATATAGTCACTGATAACATCCAGAATCACCAATTTTTCCAGTTTTTCCCTGAAAATTAAAAGTTCAAGACATGTGCTCAAAGAAAAGGTGAAAAGTGAACGAACCGTTGTTCTTCTGTTCCTAATTCGTTGGTCAAAATGAATTGCTTAAGTTCATTGTAAGCGACAGTTTGTTTGCTACGACGGACCTCTTCGCGTCTTCTTTTCATTTCCTTGATATTCCTTAATGGACCTAGCGATTCACACTTTGGCACTTCCAATTGCACACCACAAACGTATAGGACAGCGGCAAATAAAACGTCTTCTTGTCTGAAAACTCATAATTTGATGATTGGAATTCCGAAACATGATTCCAACTCACGACATCTTGCTTCCATCCTTATTCACCAAACTTTTGAGCACTTCGAATTTGTCATTGATTTGATCTCTTCTTTTTCTTTCCAAATTTGCTTTTGACGTATCCTTGTAGTTGCAAGTGATTGACGGGGACAAAGAAGTATTCGGAACCATTTTTTGATCTGAAAATCAAAGTGGTCAAGTCAATCAAGGAAAAAATATAGAAAGAAAATCACAAAAAAAAGGTGTAAAACTAAAGAATGACTGTATTCTGAAATCTATCCGAGTTTTTATAATCAAGGGGCGTGGCCTGTGTATATGGGAATTCTCGGGTTTCCCATGCTCCGACACATCTTCTCCACCTTCGCGCAAACCGGCATGGGAGAGCATGTTGGATCTATATTTTGTGAAAACCACTGCAAGGTGTGAAATTTGGTTTTTTGAATGAGTAACAATTAAAAACACCGTAAATTCTCTGATAAATAGTAATGCACCGCACCTCCCATGGGTATGTTTCAGTCATTCGTGCTTCTTAGAAACTGTCTTTGCTTAGTAGTCCGGAGCTCTGTGCTGGTGGTATGTATGTCCATGGAGTATTCTAAAGGCAGATTGCGTTTTTTTTTCTTCAAAATGTCTTCTGTCAGATATCGGCAAAAACCATCACTTTTGGAGGATTTTCCTTTGTCGTTGACTTCCTGAGAACATATGTTGTTCCAGGACTCACGGCACCCCAGCCTTCCAAAATTGCTTTTACCTGGCGTATTTTTAAAACCCTAAGGCTCGGTCATTTTTTGACAAAAAGGCCTCGTTTTTGGGTTAAAATGATGGTGTGATCCTGAATAATCAGATCATGATTCGAATTTGTCAAAAAAGTAAATTTTAGAGAGAAAAAATAATTTCATTATCCAGAGAACTTGGTGGCGCATTGGACGACGGGGGTGCCGTGGGACTCTGTATCTTTGAGGACTGTACTCCACCTACAATTTGAAACGGGACTCTTTGCCTTTTCAGTCAGAATGAAAGCTTTTTAAACCTAATGAGCAGATAAGTCATTTAGGCTTTTCTCCTGAAGATTTTTTGCTTGTTTTGAGCCCAATAGCAACGTTTCTGATAAGCTTTTTTGTGGATTCTCTCGTTGATCACTTTGCTCCCCTCGGGTTCACGAAGCTTATATAAATCGAAAAACCTCAAACGAGCCTTGTCTTATTTTTCTGCAACGCTTCTACCCTCTCTTTACGTTTGAAACAGGAAATTGCATGCCGATTATTTCAAATTTTCCCTCGATTTCCCGACCAATTCAATTTTCGGTTTTCTTCTCATGACTGACTTTTAGAATAAAATAAACGTTTGCAAATATTTTTTTAATGTACATAAATGTAAGTGTCAAAGGTGATGAACTGTCAACAAGGGAATTCTCAAACAGACACCGTGAGAGACACCAAATGTGACAAGAATTGCAGACTCGGAATGAACGGTTTCAGAAAAAGGCCACTCGGTGCACCCAGAAGGGCTCGGGTTTCTCCACCTGAAATATCATCATATCACTAAATATTTATGAGCTGATCTCTATTAAGCATTCCTCAAAATTTCCAATTGTCATCATTCTAATAATTAAATCATTACAACACCATCCAGGCGGATTGAGAAAATATAGATCCAGCATGCTATCCCATGCCGGTTTGCGCGAAGGTGGAGAAGATGTGTCGGAGCATGGGAAACACGGAATTTCCCATATAAGCCACGCCTCTTGATTATAAAAGCTCGAATAGACGCACTGACCAATCATG
Source organism: Caenorhabditis japonica (assembly GCA_963572235.1). Lineage (NCBI taxonomy): Eukaryota > Metazoa > Nematoda > Chromadorea > Rhabditida > Rhabditidae > Caenorhabditis > Caenorhabditis japonica. The sequence continues at coordinate 22,655,645 of OY754343.1, forward strand.
CGCCAGACCCTTCCGCGGCGACGTGTTACAGTCTGTGGAAGCTTTGGCGGCGGTTATATATCTTTCATAACTTCTATTTCCATTGTATAAACAAGCCTGCGTTTTGTGACGACTATTTTGTGGGGGCATAGCTCACAGGTGAAATGCGGTGGATGCATATAGTGTCCGTATTTGAATCATTTTGTTCTTTTGATCCATTGGACGGTATATAATAACTTTTTATTTATTTTTTGCATTAAAATAAATAAATTGAATGTATATTCACAAACCTGCAACATTTGGCGACGTTGCCCCTGCTTTTTTTTAAACTTTTCTTACAAGTTTTTTTCTTGTAACGCCACTGTTTTTTTACTTCAGCTCTTCCAAATTTTGTGATTTTGGTGGCTGCATTAGTAAAATGTGTTAACGTTAATCAAACAACGCTGATTTATTAAATATCTAGAGCCTAATTTGCATAAATGCACGATATGATTCAAATACGGACACAATATGCATCCACCGCATTTCACCTGCGAAGTCTGGGGTTTGATTCCCCATACCTCCAAAACTTTTTTGTTTCTTAGAATATTTTTTTTTTAACTTCTTTACAGGTTTTATTTTGATTTTAACTAGAAAATTCTAGGCGGCATTTTCCGGTGCAACGGTCAAAATACGCTATTATGTATGTGTTCACGAACGACTGGTGCTGACGACGCTCCGATGTTCCGCAGTTTCTCACTGCGGAAAATTGGAGCGTCGTCAGCACCAGGTGTTCGTGAACACGAACACGTGAAAGCTCTTTCGCACTTGCAGATTTCGGGCGAACCGATTGTCGCCTTTTCCGCCATTGTCTCGTCGTCTGCCGTTGCTGTCAGTCAGTGGACAGACTTCTCGAACCGTGCTCATCTCAAACACGGTCGCCACCTCATTATTTATTCTTATTCACTCTACTCTTGGAGCCATTGAAGGAGCCCTACAAATGATCCACACGGAAGCACAAAAAAGTTGAAATTACGCTGAATAATGAAATTATTTTTTCACTCGAAAATTTACTTTTTTTATTCAGGATGACACCATCATTTTAATCCAAAAAACGAGCCCTTTTTGTCAAAAAATGACCGAGCCTTAGGGTTTTAAAAATGTGCCAGGTAGAAACAATTTTGGAAAGCTGGGGTGCCGTGAATGTCCAGAAAATGATAAACACAGTAAATTAAGAGCAACTTTTTTGTTTTTTTGAATATTTTGCGCAATTGAAGGCATCAAGTCGGTGCAATTTTTGCACATGGGTTTCTATTTCCAAACTTTTAGAGATGTTTTTCTCTCTTGAGACCCACAATAATCAGATAAAACTTTTCTTCGCATGTTTTCTTCTTTTTCTTCTTTCGCTTTTTCTTTTTCTTTGTCACATGCACACAAACACACAAATTGCCATTTTGCGTGTGCGATTCCCTAGGCGCCCAGCTCACCAAAAAGTTGGCACCATTCCATTCTATTCTTCCATCCAATTTCCTGCCAAAAGCCCACTAGTCATGAAGGTGTCCGCGTGGTGCATGAATTATTCATCTGCAGTTAAATGAATGAGTGAAGCTGAACGGAACAGAACTGAACGCGTGTGCTCGCGCTCGCGCGGAGGGAGAAAGATGGATGAACAGAGAGGGAGGGACAGCATTTCCTCCGCTGCGTCTAATGGCTCCGCAGAGCTCAGAGCCTTTAGCCTTGGCACTTCTTCTTCGCCTTCTTCCACTAACATTCATTTCGTCAACTCTTCTCTTATTGGTCTCCTCCCCCCGTACATTCCACCCGGCTGGTGTGCTCTGCTCTCCTCTGACCTGACCTGACCTGCAAATTGGTCAGGAAACGTAATTTTCTTTCTAGATGTCATCTGGAGGAATGGGAATTTTTGTAAAGAGATTCTCTACGCTGATTTAGGATATTCAGATGTAAAAGTTAGCTCAATAGTCGAGTCGCAGCTAAGCTTTCCATCCCGGCCGGGCCGTCCGCATTGCCCGGTCTGCGATTTTACGTGACGGTGTTTGGACACACCGTCACGGTACATTGCACTTATTTCAATTTTCGATTTTTTTAATGAATTCCCAATTTCATTAAACATGATTTTTATTGTTTTTTTTTCGTAATTTCAACTATCAAAACAATTTTTAGCAAGTCGAAAATTATTAAAATGGATAGAAACTGTTCGTCAAGTAGCGAGGAGAATAATATTGAGGAACCATTGTAAAAAAAAAAATGGAAAATCAATATCGCCATTTTCCAGCGTTTCGCGGAATGAAAAAGTTGCGAGGATACAAAAAAAATTAGAAGATCACGAATATAAAGAGGTTTGCGGAAAATTTAAAAAAAAATTAATGAACCTATTCATAGGATTCGTTTTTTGACATCTTTTAACATTTTTTAACGTTTTTTAACATTGTTTGACATTTTTTGACATCTATAAATAGGAAAAAAAAAAAAAAACAAAGGTTCCTTTTAAGATCGAGGCGTTTTTTTTTTGTTGCCCGGGCATCGTACGGCCCTTTACCCGGACGGGTCGGACGGGCGAAAAACGCCCGCCGTGGAAAGCTTAGTCGCAGCTGCTTAAATGTGGCTCAAAAGTTGTGCCTTTTTATTTTATGTTCATCGAGCAACTTTTACGCTCCGATCATAAAACATGGAAAACCATGTTTGCCTTTTCTCGTAACCCTACAGCATGGCCGACTTGTTTTTCTCTCCCTTTTTTGAGCCGATTCTTTTATTCCACCACTTTTTCCTACTTTTCGATTATGCTAATTTCCGCCCCCCCCCCCCGCCTCTCTCGATTCACTTGTGACTTTCTTTACATTATTGTGCAAGTCAAGCTTTTTCCGATTCGGCCATAAATCAGGTGAGCTTTTCTTTTCCGGTTCAAACTAATTCGTCTACGCCATATGGCAGCTTTTGCGACATTTTCGACCGGCGGCTAATTGTTGTGAGCGGAAGCTGCAGCGGCGACAACGGGTAGGAAAGACCGCCAGCACCGGCCGTGTTTGGAACGTGTGTGTGTGTGTGTCCATGATCAAATATTTGAAAAGGGGACATGTGTCTGTCATGCTCCGGCTGGCCAAGTAGACCTTTCATGAATTTTCATTTCACTTTTTTTCAATCTTGAGCCCTCTGAGCAATAGAGCAAAAGAGACTACAGTGCTTCCCTCTGCTCTGCTCTTCTCTGCTTCAACATGTCAACTGATAGCGGGAGAGTGGACGTTGTGAAGAGACGCAGACACACTTGAGCACTTGCTCCCACTCGCGCTCTCTGTCTCTCACACTCGAGTGCTTCCATCATTTGGCAGATCAAATCCCGTCCATCAGTATGACGTGGCGATCTCATGGGAATTGGATTTTAAATTTTGAATTAAAATTCGAAACGAACACCACATATTTATCTTTTTCTTCTACTCTTTCTTTTGCCTTTGCTTCCAAAGTTCAGTTCACTGATTAGTCATCAACCGGTCTCTTGCCTATTTTTTTTTCATTTTTATATTGTCATGAATGAATATGCAAACACGCTCCATTGGACTCATCTCTATGCAATTTTTTACTTTTTTTTTTCAAATTTCTGGGTTTTTGCTTATTAAAAAAACATTTTCTTTGTTTAGTCCATGTTTTAAATGCTCTATTGTTGAGCCGCCGCCGGCTAACTAAATGCGCTCCACTGAACACCGTACTTCTGTTTTTCTTTGTTGTTATACTCGGTATAAAACTCTGATAACTCGCTCCAATCGAACAAAGAATTTCGCATGCATTTGGAGTGAGGTTTAGAGAAATGAGAGCAAAACATCGGCCACGGCTCTCTCAATTTTCTACACTTTCTCGTCGCCAACGTGGCCGCGTCCATCACTGTTCGAAGGGAGCGCGTTTGCAGCGCTCCGTACTGAGAATATTTGTTGCTTAAATTATACGTTTTCTTTGTTTTTCTTTGTTAAAATGATTAATTACAAGCGAATTTGTTGCAATTAGAGAACATTTTATTAATTTAGTCAATAATTGATATTCTTCCGAGTTTTTGTGGCACTTTGAAATACCGGTATTTATGGGGTTATTCACAAAACCGGAAAAAAAGAAAGAAAACGGAAAAAAAACTTCTGAAAAAATCGGAGAATTCTCCGATTGACCTGAAATTTTAGGAAAAATTGGAAACAATTCTCCTGTACATGCTCAAACATTTTTGGACCAAAATATCGATTTTAAAAATTTTCAGAAAGAAAATCGATAATTTTTAAAATCGATAATTTTTAAAATCGATATTTCGGCCCGTGTACAAGAGAATTTTTTCCAATTTTTCCCAAAATTTCAGGTCAATCGGAGCATTCTCCGATTTTTCCCGAAATTTTTTTCCTTTTTCTTCCTTTTTTCCGGTTTTGTGAATAACCCAATTAGAAAAATTATAATTTAATATAATCGCGCTTAAATATAATTTTTCAAAGATCAGAATTCGAAAAATAGCGATTTCGCAACGAATTTGCTTGTAATTAATAATTGCATTAAAGAAAAGACAAGGAAAACCAACAATTTATGCAACAAAATCGAAGAAAACGGAGAAAAAATAATTTGTCGACGAAAATGAAATGTTCTGATTTCAGTGGAGCGCACTTGGTTACGCGCAGTGTGCCTTATCGGAAAAATGTTGCTATTGTGAAAACAAAAAATTGCAACGCGGTGTTTGCGTACTTTTGAAATTCAAACAACAATGAAAGAAATAGCATGGCAAATGAAGAGAAATGTTCCCACTTTCGTTTGAATTTTGAAAGTACGCAAACACCCCGTTGCAACTTTTTTGTTTTCACAATATTGACACAATAAACGGCCTTTTCGGCCAATTTCCGATAAAAAATTTCGAAAAATGGGCTGTACAAGAGCGCAATTTCGAAGTGTGTTATTCGACCAATAAAAAACTGTTCGAAAAAAGCTTGCTTAACCTCATTTTTAGCTTTAAAAAATAGTATACTCGGTATAAAGCGCTGCAAATTCGCTCTAATCGCACAATAAACTGCGCATGAGAAACCAGAGCGAAACATCGGCCAGGCTCTCTCAATTTTCTGCACTCTCTCGTCGCCAACGTCCACTGCGAATGGAGCGAATTTACAGCGCTCTGTACTGAGAATAACAACAACAGTTTGAAATAGCGCGCTTTCTTCTTGCACTGCAAATTTTTCGAAATTTGTTCCACAAATTTCCAATAAAAACTTTTGACAAACTTATTGACTCGGCAATAAATAAGACATCAAATTTGGTAGGAAAATTATTTAACGATAAATTAAAAATTACGAGTTCAATGGAGCGCGTTTGATCATGCCGGCCCGGCGGCACGGGAAATTAACAATAAAAGTCGTCGTTGACCAAACAAATCTCACTAATCCTTTCCTTCCTCCCCCTCCCATTTCTCCTGCCATTCGACATATGTTTCCCATTGATATCAAATTTTCGATTCGGATTCTCCTCTCTCCGTTTCTTTCGTTCTAAACATCCTTTAAACCGATAAGTGTTGCCAAATCACTTGAAAAGCTTGTAAATCGACACCATCTGGACGGAACATTCAAGATTCTTTCTCATCCGATGTAAATAATTTCATTTTCTTTTCTCTTCTGCCCTCCTCGTTTCCTGTCTTCTATTCGTTGTTTGGGTTAATTATGTAACAAAATGGAAAAATTGGAAAATAAAGGATCGTGTCGAATGAATAATGCATACCCATATTTCCTGTTTTTTGCGGTTTTGTCTTTTTCTTCTTCTTCTTCTTCTTTTCAGTTTTTTCCAACTCCAATGTATTTTTTCAACAAAAAAGTGTTTTCCACCTGTTCACTCTCCTTTCAAAGATTTCATTCTAGGGTAAACAGACTTTTCTTTTCTATTCTTTCTTTATTCCCTTTATTTCTCTCTATCTCCACACAATTTGATTCATCATACAGCCAACTTGTTTATGGAAAAAAAGTAGTTTCGATTTGGAAAAAGGCGAGAAAAAACAATTTGTTCTATTATTTTACTTTCCGCCTAGTTTTCCGCATCGTACGTCTTCTATTTCTCGTCTAGTGCGGTTTCAGATCAAATTTCCTTTTTTTTCGCAGTCGTATGCTTCCTCCCGCCTAAGATTTATATAGGCGGCAGCGAGAAAGTAGGTCAACAAGTCGTTTTTTTAATACTTGACACGACTCTATTTGAACTTCTCTCTCTCTCTCTCTCTCTCTTATCAGTAAGAGAGATCAATACGTATTGTGGTGGTAGAAATAAGGAAATTGCTTCGAAGCTCAAATTATTTGTTCTCCTCTGATTGTGAGACGTGTTGAAACTTTAGCGCATTTTGTCGTTGAGGTGTTCGCTCTGGGGCGCAGGCGTCTCTAGTTTTGCAAGCACTTAGCTGAAATTGGCAGAATGTCACTAACGAGACGCAGATAAATGCGACAGAGCGCGTTTGCCCTTTTCTTGAATTTCAGAACATTTTCAGTACAAACGCATGCCGCACGTTTGCAATGGGCGGGGCTTCTTTCTCGGTTTTGGAAAAGTTTTTCACCAATTTTGTCAGGGTCTCAGAAAAAGGCAAAACAAAAACTAAATTCGCGTGTTTTTCGGTGCCACTAGTGCGAACACCGCGACGCAAAAATTATTGAAACGTATCAGTACCATTTTTTCTAGAGAATAATGGAAAAAACCAATAATTTTTTGTAAAGAAAACCCCCTAATCATGAAAACAATGTGGTGTGCGATTGAGCGCGTTTTCCTCATCTTTTTAATGCAGCAATACACTTTATAAACGCTCTCTCTCTCTCTTTTGGTTATCTGTTATCAATTGTGAGTTCATGTAAGGGAAATGAAAGTATGTATTTATTTGTGTGTGAATATTTCGTAACAACATTTATTTGCCTAATAATCCGGTAAACTTTGATGAAAAGGATAAGGATATTGTGAAAACAAAAAAATTACAACCCGGTGTTTGCGTACTTTTGAAATTCAAACGGCAATGAGAGAAATAGCATGGAAAATGAAGAGAGACGTCCCCCTTTTCGTTTGAATTTCAAAAGTACGCAAACACCGCGTTGCAATTTTTTGTTTTCACAATAACCTAGATAACAGACAAATTTTAAGTTACCGTATTTACTTCATCACTCTAATTGAAGAACGAGACCCCACGAAAAGGGAGGAAAGTGTTGAAACGCAGGAACGAAAAGGGGGGAAAATGGGCACAGTTTGTCTGCAAAAGTGCCACACGGTTTTTCTACATTTTTGGAGAATGTGAAATAGTGTTTTTTCCTGCTTTGTTTTTCTGGAATTTAGTATTTAAAATGCGGAGACAAAATAGAAACGATTAAAAAAATAAAAGGAGCTGAAAAGCTGCGAGAGGTCCACAAAATTATTGATTTTATTGTGTTTTCAATCGACTTGCGACATGAGAACGCGAGACCCCGCCCACTTATTTGTGCCGTTCTGTCTGCGTCTCTTCAAATATCACTATGTTCGCGTGGTCGCGCACAAATAAGTGGGCGGAGTCTCGCGTTCTCATGTCGCAAGTCGATTGAAAACACAATATATAGTGAAAAATAATATTTTTTGCGAAAATTCGGGTGATTTCGCATTAAAATAGGAAAATTGTGTGCTAAAAAAGAAAGAATACATTGAAATACATCGTCATAAAATCATTTGAACTAAAAGCTTTCCAAATAAATGATTTAGGAATTTTTAAAGCAGCGAAAATTTCGAAAAATGGCGAATTTGAACTAAAATTGGGCATAATTGGGAAATTTTTCACAAAATATTACTGTTTGTTTGTTATCAGTCATTTTAACAAATAAATATCAAGGAAAACGGAGAATTTTAGCAAGAAATCGAAGAAAAAGAGGAAAAATAATTTGGTGACGAAAATGAAAATCGCAAAGTACGAAGTTCAATTTGTCGCGAATTGACAATAAATACCCAAAAAAACTAATTTCAGGCAAAAAAAAGCAGAAAAAACACTATTGCTCATTCTCCAAAAATTCAGAAAAAACCGTGCGGCACTTTTGCAGACAAACTGTGCCCATTTTCCCCCCTTTTCGTTCCTGTGTTTCAACACTTTCCCCCCTTTTCGTGGGGTCTCTGAAGAACACGTCCAGTGCTTTCATATTTTTCTCGTTTTTCGAAACATATTTAGATGGACAACCTTGAAAAATAGAAAATCGTTCCTTTCTAATAGAGTAAAAACAGTAATAAAAATTGGTTGACCTATTTAGATTTTTAGATTCAAAAATACAGTCACCCACTCTTGAGGCCTCTTTGAAAAATAGAAGCCTACGGGCTTGTAATACAATGTTTACGGTATGTCACAAATCCACGGCGTGATAGACCTTAAGGATACTAAAATGCAAACGCGTTCTGTCGCATTTCTCTGAATCTTCATAGTTCTTTTTTTTTTTAAGTTTTGCCAAAATAATTAGACGCAAAGAAATAGCCTGCGAAAAATTAATAAAACGTTGCATTGTGTTTTCAATCGACTTGCGACACGACATGAGAACGCGAAACGAAACGAAACTCCGCCCCCTTTTTTGTGCGCGACCATGAGAACACATTGATATTTGAAGAGACGTAGACAGAACGGTGAATGCAAGTCGATTGAAAAAACAATATCACACGCCGTTAAAACCGGGAATATTCTAATAGGCCAAATCTCAGCCATTCACCTCACTCAACTCGCGCATCTGGTAATTGTTACAAAACGAAAATGTTGCCGAACACAAATTGTCACTCTACGCGAATGACTCATTTCGCCCATCATATTCCACTATTTCGCTCCCTCTAAATGACATGTCGATTCGATTTGTGAAATGAAATACATACGTACGTAAATACTCGATCAAGTAAATCTCCTCGCTCTTTGTCTCTTTTTTTTTGCTGCCATTTTTTTTCCGTTGGAGACTGACACACCTTCCCCATAGAAATGCGTCAAATTGATAAATATGTAGATGGGTGGCATTCATTCTCTTCTTTTTCCATTCAAGGTCGCTTCACTTAGCCGGGTTCGGGAAGAAGACGACTACTTCGCACTAATTTCCGTACGACTTCTTTTCCTCCTTCTTCCATAAACTTTTCACTTTTCCTCACCCCCTCTTCACCATTTATGACCGCCCATTCCATCCCATCCCATCGTCTTCCCTCATTTCCACCAGTCAAAATGAGTTGCATTGTCTTTTACGTCTTCCTCTTCTGAAGACACTCTGGCTGCCATTTCGAGTCAGTTCATTTCGCATCCATGCTCATGAACTGAGCCATTTGGTATGGGTGCAGAGGGGTTCTCGCACTCCACCATTTTTCTCGTTTTTAGTCGCATCCGAAATGCATTTCATTCCATTCCCTTGTGCGCGATATGTACACACAGACCCCCTCAATTTTCGGTCACCCAATATGTTTGCATTTTACAAGTCCAACATTCGTTCGCTTACCGCTCCGCCCGCCTCTTCCACCTACGCTTTTACGACACCTGCCAAACAGGTGCACTTTTTTTGTTGAAACTTTTTAATCCGAAATGTGGATCCATATTGCTAATTTTAAAGTTTTTCCACTTTATTCTCCATTTTGTACTGTTTCACAGTCATTTTTAAACTTTTCCGGGCGGCTCAACGCTTTAAAATTTTATTTTTAAAGGGCGTTCCAACTCGGAGAAATGCGGTGGATGCATATAGTGTCCGTATTTTGATCATGTCGTCGTTTTGGTCTATTGGACGGTACATAATAATTTTTATTTATTTTTTGCATTAAAATAAATGCGACATTTGGCGACTTTGCCCCTGCATTTTTCACTTTTCTTACAAGTTTTTTTTCTTGTAACGGCACTGATTTTTGTACTTCAGCTCTTCGAAATTTTGTGATTTTTGTGTCTGAAACGACGCGGATTTATTAAATATCTAGAGCCTAATTTACATAAACTATATGCATCCACCGCATTTCACCAGTGTGGGGAAAGTCGCTTAAAATATACTCTTGAGTGGGGGATTTACGAAAAAAAATATCACATCGAAATCGCACGAAATTTTTTCTCTGATTTTTGGCGAATTTTACAACAACAAAAAATAGAAGACCATGGGGAGTACACGATTTGGCGCGAAATTCAAACGCAATTTTCATTTTCTCATTTTTTTTGCATTAATCTTTGGGAAATAATGTACAAACATCATTTCGTGCTTTCAGAAAGCAAAGAAAAATAAATATTTACCGCGGCCGCGGGTTTCCTAGGCCACGGCCACGTTTTTCGTGTACTCCTCGTGGTCTTAATTTTTTTTTTGTAAAAATCATAAAAAAGCAGATAATTTTTTTGTGCGATTTCAATGTGATATTCGTAAATCGCAAACTTTCCCCAAAAAGTTGACACCCCCTTTAATCTTGCCCTGAAAAAATTTTGCCCTGAAATTTCTTGAAAAGTTGAAATTTCAGTTATTTTCAGCAAAGCGCAAACAACTTTCTTATTTCTCAACCGATTCGATCGCGCAAGCTCTTAAAATGTCTAGAAATTCCCACTATCCCATTGAATCGTTATCTTCAGTTGGGAACTGTGCCAGTGCACGATTGTAGTGTGTTTTTGTTCTAAAAGATATAATAATTAAGTAGGAATTAGCTAAGCTCTATCTTTTTTTTTTTCTAAGCTCTATCCCTGACCCAGCAAGGCTACAGGTTCTGATGCCATCAAAGATTAATTGATGTGCCATTTTATTGTGTTTTCAAACGAGTTGCAGCATGAAAAATGAGTCTTCTATCCCTTTTTCGTCTGCGTCTCTTTAAATAGCACTTTGCTTGCGTGGTCGCGTACAAATAAGTGGGCGGAGTTTCGTTTCGATTCGCGTTCTCATGTCGCAACTCGATTGAAAACGCAATAAGGGCATGATTGATCCGACTGTTCTCCTTCAGCAATTAAATCCTTTTTTTTTCATCCAAAAAAACACAAAAAAGGGTAATCCAATTGAAAGCTAATTTTTCCAATAAAACTTTAATTTTTTGTACATGCATTCCCCATAATTTTTTATTTTATTTTTGTTATCTTCGCCGTTCTCTCTTTCTTCCAGATGCGTTTTAGTTTGATTCTCCCCTCCCCTCCCTCCCCATCCCTATTTTTTTTGTTGTTTTCTTCATTTTCTTGTTTTCCCCTTCATCGCCATGTGATCTTCTTCTTTTTTTTTCCGCCTCGCAATGATTTCACTGTACATAATTATGCGCTTATTTTTTCTTTTTGTCCCATCTTCAACTTTCTCCAATCCACCACTTACTACTCACTTCTATTATGTTTCTCTTCAGAATGCCGTCAAACAGTCGAGAATCAGAGGCATCGTGTCTGGAAATGTTGAGGTCGATAATCCGTACAACAGCCGATGAAAACTCGAAATGGGTGGAGGTTTTTGTGGATTTTGAGAATGCGGAGCCGACGCAAGATGAGAGAGAAATCTATGATTTGGCAGAGCAGGTTCTTCATGATTGTGATGACGTGCTAGTAGATGTGTCGAGTTATGGGAATGGTAAGAATTGAGAGTTTATCTTTGTATTTGTAAACTCTATGGTTTTATAGGCTGCTACGCAGAAAGATCACAATTAAAAAATGACAGTGACATCCAGGCGTTAAAGTGTTTGATGAAAAAACTGGAACCATTTGTGTCGCGGACATGTTCATATTACGAACACGTGGCAAAGATAGAAAAGATTGTGCCTGTTATTCTGTGGGAACTGTCTTCCGGTCCTCTTCCACTTGAAGAACAATTGGCAAACAAACAATCAATTGCCAAACAATTCGCCAGACTGATTGGATTTGTGTTGGATTTTGACGTGGTGAAAGTAAGTTGTTTACTTATTTTTTCTCACAGTTGTGATTGCAGTTTCAGATTACTTTTAAGATACAAAAATATGTAGAAAACAAGTTTGCTATGGTCTCTAGAATCCCTGACTTGTGTGTTTCTTTGCTGACTCGGTCTAGGAAATGAATGCAGTCTCTTCCCAGCTGAAATAAGTGAGATCAGACTCTTATTTTTGCTCACTCTCTCGTGAAAATTTGGCTCTGGGACGTTTCAAAACAAGACGTTTCAAAACTGGGACGTTTCAAAACTGCGACAATTCAAAACTGGGACGATTCAAAACTTTGAGTGCGATTGTGCGTCACGGTGTACGCACTAGTTTTGCTCTCGTTTCGCATTTTTTTTTAAATAATTTTTGCCGGTATTTAAATTTGGTCAAATTCGCCGAGCTCATGTGTTGTCTTTTGTCGAGTGCTTTACCGCTTTAGTAAATTTTCCGATAAATTCAACGAACCTTTACCGGTAAAACAGTAAAATGACAATGTATTAGAAAAAATCAATATTTTGGTTAAAATTTTTCTGAGCATTTTTCCATTAAATTTCCGAAAGTTCAGGTTAAGAATTCTCCGAATTTTCGCGCAGTTTTTACCGGTTTTGTGAAATTCCGTTGCTCAGCCTGGCCGATGCAAGACACGCGGTTGAAGTTTTTCTAAATAAAATAAATCACCGGTAAAGGTTCGTTAAATTTATCGGAAAATTTACTAAAGCGTTTTACCGGTAAAGCACTCGACAAAAGACAAAGCGTGAGCTCGACGAATTTGACCAAATTTAAATACCGGCCAAAAATTATTTTAAAAAAATGCGAAACGAGAGGAAAACGCGTGAAGAGAGTTAAAAAATGACAAAACGAAAATAAACATTTAATGTGCGTGTGTTCTGGTGTCACTAGTGCGTACACCGTGACGCACAATTGCACTCAAAGTTTTGAACCGTCCTAGTTTTGAAGTGGCGGGTTTTGAATCGTCCCAGTTTTGAAGTGTCCCAGTTTTGAAACGTCCCATTTTTGAAACGTCTTGTTTTGAAACGTCCCAGAGCCGAAAATTTGCTTAATTTGTGGTGTCCGATTGTTTGATTGTCCTGGATCTACTCGTGGGAATGAGTGCGGGACCAAAAAGAAAGAAATAATAGCAAAGGAACAAGTCATGGATTCTAGAGACCCTAATGGCGCGGCCAGAAATGAAAAAAAAGTGGCCATAAATGCAGAAATTTCCTCTTTTTTCTAAATTCAACTGTGCGATTTAGAAAAAAGAGGGAAATTTCTGCATTTATGGCCACCTTTTTTTCATTTCTGGCCGCGCTATAACAAACGTGAGCCTCAAAGCGTTGCTTTCCCAAAATCACGTTTTTTTCAGATGAGAACTGCCCAGATTACAAACGACTACAGCTACTACAGAAGAGCCAGACACATAATTTATCAGGATTTTGAGTGAGCCCCACCCCCCCCCCTCCCCACTCTGATTAAATATTGAACCATTCCAGAGAGCAAGGAGTGGCCGAACTGCCCCAAGTACAAATGTTCCTGTGCGAAGGAAATCCAATGCTCCGCGCTCTGTGCAACGGCGTCGACGCCTACATGCATCAACATCAGACACTGCCCGTTCACAACACAACAGATGTGTTTGTGACGATTATTAAGTGAGTTTAGTTTGTGTCCTACTGTAGCTCATTTAATTAGCCACAATGATTTCAGCGTGTGTCGATTCATGCTGGCCAATGAGGAATGTTTGTCTAGACTCACCGACTCGTCGAAACATTTGTGTTGTCGGGTGATGACCGGATTGGTGATCTTGTTCGATCACGTTGATCAGAATGGCGCGTTTGTGGCGAATTCTTCGATTGATATCAGAGATGTTGTAAGGCTGATCAAGGCGAATACAACACAGGAGCAGGTTGGTCATTAATAGGAAATAAAAACTTACTCTACAGACCTCATGCCGCATAATTTCAAAAGAGCGGCACAAGGCCTCTTCCCCGGTTTTCCGAGGGTGTCAAACTATTAAAAACTTATGATGTCGATTGGGCGCTTCGAAAGTGCGCTTTTTCGAAAATTGTACTGCATTTTGTCGTCTCGGTGTTTGCAGGCTTGCTGGTGCGCCAGCAAACTTGCATGGCGCACTTTCGGTGCTTGCGCATTTTTTATTGATTTTATTATTTTTCTTTCAGTAAAACTTGTTTTTCTTTGCAAAATGTACGTATTGTATTTTTTAATATCATAAAATTGCCCAAACTTCGATTTTCGTAAATATTTTCTTGCAAAAACACCAAAAAACTCAAAACGATTATTTCGAAATTTTAAGAACCGAATTCGACGTTCTTAGGCTTAAAAAATTTCTAAAGATCTCAGCTATAATTCCGTTGGAACACATGTGGAAAAAATTAGAAATTTATGCGTTTTTTCCCGAAAAACATAAAAAAATGCGTCAAAATTTGAATTTCGCGCGAAAAAATTCAGTGGGGCGCGTTTGCTCGGCTACGCCCACTTCAAATCCTGGACACCGTGTTCAGTACAAAACTCTTGCTTTTCTCAGGGTCCCAAAATTCAATGAAAAGCTTCGAAAAAAAAAGATTTTGTGCAAACACCGCAACGACAAAATGCAGAAAACTTTCGAAACGTCCGAGAGCCGTCGCTAGCGGGTTTATATTATGGTTCATGGTGTCCAGGATTTGAAAAGTGGGCGGAGCCGAGCAAACGCGCTCCACTGGATTTTTTGGCGCGAAATTCAAATTTTGAGGCTTTTTTTTGTGTTTTTCGGGAAAAAAGCATAAATTCTTCATTTTTTCTCACAACGGAATTATAGCTGAGGTCTTTAGAAATTTTGTAAGCCTAAGATCGTCGAATTTGGTTCAGCCACCATTTCAAAATATTCGTTTTGAGTTTTTTGGTGTTTTTGCAGGATAAATCTTTACGAAAATCAAAGTTTGGGAAATTTTATGGTATTAAAAGATGCAATACATACATTTTACAAAGAAAAACAGGGTTTACTGAAGGAAAAATAATAAAATCAACCGAAAGTGCGCCATGCAAGTTTGCTGGCGCGCCAGAAAATTAGGCTCCGCCCACATTTCCAATCCTGGACACCGTGTGGTTTGGAAAATTAGTTATTGATAAATACACAAAAGTACCGTACTCTCGCGCTAAAAAAGAACCAATTAAAGTTCCAAACTTTCAGACTGATTGCCTCCTGGCTGGTCTTCGCTTCACCACCAAACACTACAATGACGCAAGCACTCCAAAGTCTTTACGCCAATTAATCGAAGTGAAATAATAATAATTTACCATCCTTTTATATATTTTCTAGTCCCTTGCCCAGTTTTTGTTCCGCCATTTTGACCATCTCTCATACACGGTGATTCCTGAGTACTTTTCAGTGATAATAAGTTAATTATTTTTCTTAACTTTGTTTCCATTGCCTTGCGGTTCCGGTTGCTCCATTTCGACGACGCTTTGTACACTTACAAGATCTTGAATCCTCTTCTTTATATCACACCTTTATTGTTTTGGATCGCAAATATATAACAAAAATATGTAGAAAAGCTAAAATACATTGAAAAATTGTTTTTTTAGAGAAAAAGAAAAAGGGACACAAAACAATGTGGACAGATAAAAAGTGGAAGTAAATAAAGGGTGAAAAAAGAAGAAAAAGTTTCAGGCGGAAGGTTTTCTTATTTGGAGAAGCACAAAAACAAACTGGTCGGTATTTTTGAGCAGTGGACGAAACAAGCGACTCGGGTTGTGAGGTTGATAATTGAGCCATATTGTGCTATGAAACACCTATTTTTATAATAAAGGAAAATGAGAAAAACGAGAGGAAGGCGCATTACGTATCGGGGTATCCGGACTATAGACACGTTTTGGGATTAAAAAAAACGAAAAATGTTAAAAAACGAGCAAAAAATGTTAAGATAAGAAAGAAAGAAAGTTTAGGATCATCGAATTAATTAATTTGAATGGATTTTTGAAATTTGAAAAAGAAGGAAAACAAATAATGATATTTAAACGTATCGCTTTTGACAAAGAATTTCGAAAACTCTCTGCTCGCGAATCTTCAAGCTGAAACGTTTTGGAATCATGCTCTTCGAGATACTGGACAGGTTCGACAACGACAACACGAAACCTTCCTCTTTTTGGCATTTTATGGGAAATTTAGTTATTTGGAGGACATCAGAGGCTAAGAAAAGTTTGGACATATAATATAATATAACGAAACACACATTCACATTAAAAAAATGAAATTTGGAAAATAGAAGTGAAAACAGCGAGAAGTTACATGAAGTCTAGAGGATGTTGCACTTCTTCTTTTTCTCCTGTTGTGGTGGATCCAAGGCGGCAAGAATCGCCTCGTCGAACACATTCTTCAGTCCTTTCTGAGCATTTTTCTCATTTGGAAACAGTTTCATTACTATTTTATGGGGTTATTCAGGGTCGGAAAAAATAGTTTTTTTTCCCCTTTTTCCTTATGCAAACGACGGAAAAAAAGAAGAAAAAATCCATGGCCGCGAGAGTTTTTTCCGTTTCTTTTCTAGGCCATCGCAAAAGTTTTTTAGGCCCTCCGCTGTGAGACCTGCGAAATATCGATTTACGGGCGAATAATTTTCCTAATTTATTGCTTTCTTACAATAAATTTCTGTATTTTTTCAAAAATTATTCGCCCGTAAATCGATATTTCGCAGGTCTCACAGCGGAGGGCCTAAAAAACTTTTGCGATGGCCTAGAAAAGCAACGGAAAAAACTCTCGCGGTCACGGTTTTTTTCTTTTTTTTTCCGTCATTTGAATAAGGAAAAACAAGGAAAAAAAAACTATTTTTTCCGACCCTCAATAACCCCATTAAATACGCATTTTTGATTTTAAAAAAATGATAAGGAATAGTTTTTTGGGTTTATTTAGTTTCAACATAATTCATTCAAATGACTCACCTGTGTCAGAGCAGAGCACTCAACGTACTTCACCGCCTTCAACTCCTTGGCAAGTTTCTCTCCGACGTCAGTGGAAACTGGTTTCTGCTTGTTCTTCGCCAGTTTCTCGAGCATTCCAGGGTCGTCTCTGAGATCCACCTGGGTTCCGACGAGCAGGAACGGCGTTTTTGAACAATGATGCGAGATTTCTGGGACCCACTGAAAAGGGAATACGTTGATACGAAAGGAAAAAAACCATTATTTTTCAAACCATATGCAGAATTGCTGAAAGGTTTCAAAAAACTAAAAAAATCGATATTTTGGTCCATATTTTTCTGAGCATATCCCACGGCCTCCAAGACTCCCAACGCGCCAACCAATCACTGACTCATTTCTGGTGTTGCCGCATAACTCGACGGCGCGTCTTTGAGCGCTCTGATGTTCATGTGTGCAAATTTCTCGTGAAATAATACGTTTTTAACAATAATTATATGCGGAGATAATGTAGAGAAACGTTTGAAAGAGCAAAAAGTGAGGACAAGCGTCGAAAAACTCACAAAATCACCGATTTAAATGGAAATTAGCCATTTCAGCAATTTTCGAGCAAAAAATAAGACAACTAGAAAACAAATCACCGTGGTTTGATTTGAACCAGAAAAAAAACCCAGAAGAATGAAGGTGCACATTTTTTTGGCGAAAACTATGCAATATGTGACTGACAAAAATTAATGAATTTGGTCTGGACAAATAATTTTTGCATAGAAAAAAGTAGAGTTTCATACAAAAAAAGGAAGAAAAAATTTGGCAAACGAAATGAAAATAACGAAGTACAGAGTTCAATTGAATTCAATTAAGCGCGTTTGACCGTCGCGTCGCTCCGGGCCGAACATACAAAGACGAAAATCGGACGAAATATAGGCAAATTCATAAGAAGACAGTCTTTTTAATTTTAACGCTTAATCGAAAGGTTTCACATTCCTTTTTATTTCGCCGAGAAATTGATGGATAAAAAATTATGGGAAAGACAAAATATTTGACGATAAGTAAATTTTCAGTACTAAATTAAAAACAAATTCGAAAAAACGAAAGTTCACGCCAAAAGGAGAGGAGCGAGCTCAGTGGAGCGCGATTGCACTGCCTGGCGTCCTGGGAGGCCGTGTATCCAGGAGTATTTTTGCCATTTTTTCCCGAAATTTCAGGTCAATCGGACGATTTTCCGAGTTTCAGCGCAGTTTTTTCGTTGCTAATTCGTGAATAAACCCATAAGCAGTTTTTTTCGTGCTATTTCTATACCGTTTTTAAAAACGAAAAAAACTGTTTTTTTCCTGCGCTGAATAGGTTCCTTAATTACCTTTTCCCGAACGTTTTCAAATGAAGCTGGTGCGACGACAGAGAAGCAGACAAGAAAAACGTCAGTCTGTGGATACGAGAGCGGCCTTAACCGATCGTAATCTTCCTGTCCAGCGGTATCGAACAATCCGAGCGTGTATGGCTCACCTCCTATCATTACTGTCACCTAAAATGTTGGACCGTCAGAATCAGAAATCGAATTTCGGGGGGAAAAACAACTCACGGCATAGTTGTCAAAAACGGTCGGAACGTATTCAGACGGAAATTTATTAGTCGTGTAACTGATCAGAAGGCAAGTTTTACCGACAGCTCCATCACCGACGACAACGCACTTGATCGTCTGCATTTCGCCTGGAAGAGTTAAAAAATAATAATTTAAAGAATATGCAAATGGTGAGACGCTAGGAAAATTTGACGGGTGAGTCACATGATTGTGCCAGGGGAGCAACGGGAGGAGAGAACACGAGAGAATATTGCGAAACACGCGTCAGTCCAGAAAATCGATATTTTCACATTTTCCAAGGACAAAACGACGATCACGCAAAAATATGGGCTAAATTATGATGAGAATGAAAATCGATATACTACAAAATTATCGTGTTGGTATTTATTGTCGGACCGCCAAAATGGTCAAACGCGCTCCGCTGAACTCAACGCTATGCAATTTTCATTTTGGTCTCCAAATTATATTTCACGTGTAAATTCAACGTGAAATGAAATGATTTAGAAACCAAAATGAAAATCGCATAGCGTTGAGTTCGGCGGACCGCGTTTGACCATTTTAGCGGACCAACAATATCTGCAGATATCTGGTGGGGAATGGACGCTTTGTTGACGTTTCCGAAAGTATTTAAAATTAAGAACTGATTATTAAAACATTGAAAGATGAAAACCACTTTTTCGATTAAAATTGTTGTTTAATATTGCAAAATCGTGTACGTTTCACTAATAATGTATTAGCACGCGTTTTCTTCTACGTCTGTCGCGTGTTGTACATAGCAACTGCTCCGGGAATTTCATAGGGGCATTTATAGAAATGTGATACATAAAAAATAACGTGCCTTGTCAAAAATTTGAAAAAATTATTTCCATAATGGGGCGTCCAAAAAAAATCAGAAAATGGTGAAAACGTAATGGGTCTATTCACGAAAACCAGGACAATATGCAAAAAATTCAGCGAAAATTCGGAGAATGCGCCGATCAGTCTGAAATTTTGACAAAAAATGTAAAAAAATACTCCCGGACATGTGCAAAAAATTTCAGACCAAAATATCGATTTTGAAAATTTTCAACAAAAATCGATATTTTGGTCTGAAATTTTTTTACACATGTCCGGGAGTATTTTTGACCATTTCTGTCAAAATTTCAGACTGATCGAAGCATTCTTAGAATTTTCGCTGAATTTTTTTGCATATTTTGCTGTTTCCGTGAACAGCCCCATAAGAAAAGTGGATTTCCAGAAATGCTAATTTTACCACTTTTGCTATATATTTTTTACAAGTGAAATCGCTCGAAACCAGACATTTCGAAACCTCGACAACTCGAAAACGGAGATTTCGAAAAACGGAGATTTTTTTTTCCGATTTTCGTGGTTTTGTTCCCTGTGCAAAATTGAGGAAGAAAGGCAAAAAAAAACTACAGTAGTCGGAGGTTTCTTGACGTAAACAGCCTATCGTGTCGAGACCGGCCGATGAAATAATTCGATGTGCCTTTAAATTTCAACCGAATTCCCATTGAAAATTAAAGGCCCATTGCATTTTTTACTACCGGGTATCGACGCGATGGGTTTTTTTCATGGAAAACAACCTGCATAGGGAAAAAAACCGCGAAAATCGGTTTTTTTCCTGCGCTGAAAATCGATATTTATTTCGTTCCAAAATTTTGTGGGCAGGCATGTGTGGGAGTATTTAAATACTTTTTCCATATTTTTCGAAAGTTTCAGGCCAATCAGAGTTTTCGCAATTGTTTTTCATTACGTGAATAACCCTATTAATTTTTTTTTTTTTTTTGCATTAACCTGTTGAAACTGTAGCTTTGAATTGGATTAAATAAATAAATGAACA
Organism: Caenorhabditis japonica; assembly: GCA_963572235.1. NCBI lineage: Eukaryota > Metazoa > Nematoda > Chromadorea > Rhabditida > Rhabditidae > Caenorhabditis > Caenorhabditis japonica. The sequence continues at coordinate 22,675,756 of OY754343.1, forward strand.
AGAAAATTAACGTGTCCATTAAAAATTAAAAACTTAAAAAATAGGTTAATTGGGACGTTATCGATTATCTCCTTGTCAGAAAAATCAGCGCAACATCAATCAAACGAGGAAAAAAGGTTGAAAAAGGGCGGTAAAGTGGCAAAAGCCATGTAAAACGCGAAAAAAAGAAGATGGTGGACAGTTTGTCGGCGAGCCTAAGATGACCGCGACGCGGCCGCTCGCAACGAGATAGTGTGTCGAAGAGAGGAGACGCAGAGGAGTGCGAAAGACTGCGGAGGGAGAGGAGACACGGTCACATCTAGTCGTCAGACCACCCCCCAAAATTATTGGATTCAAATTTTGAGACTCATCATCTTCAACTTTTCAGCGTACCAGCTGTTCCACCCACTGTTAGTCAACAGTTCTGAGATAATCCGACCCTTCCGAACCGGTTCTTAACCTATTATTTGATTGTATATATAAATTAAAGGAAAGCTCGTAAAGTCATCATCTAGACCCCAAAGTTTTGAATTCTTCGTGCCATCATAGTCTCAGCCTACTGTAGATATCTAGGCTTTTCTGAAAATAGCGAAATATCGTAACTTAAAGATGAGCAAGTTGCACAAAAATTTCGCAAGTACCGCGCATCCATTTGCTAAATAAATTCTAGGTGACCTTTTTTCATTTTTTGCAAAAATTGTTCGGTTTTCTTTTTATTTTGCTTGTTTAACGTTTGCAATATTTCTAAAATTCGCGGTTTTTCCCGTTCAGATAGCGACAATAAATATCATGATTTTTCATTATGAGGAACCCCTTGAGAATAATTTGCCTCTTTATTGATTTTTCCTGCTAATCTTAGGGTGTTAATTAAATATGCAGTTAAAAAAAAGCAAATATTGTGAAAGCAAAAAAATTGCAACGCGGTGTTTGCGTACTTTTGAAATTCAAATGAAAATGGGAACAAATCTCTTCATTTCCCATGCTATTTCTCTCATTGCCGTTTGAATTTCAAAAGTACGCAAACACCGCGTTGCAATTTTTTTGTTTTCACAATAGCATTGAAAATACTACTTATTGCTATATTGTGAGAACAAAAAAGTTGCTACGCGGTGTTTGCGTACTTTTAAAATTCAAATGAAAATGGGAACAAATCTCTTCATTTCCCATGCTATTTCTCTTACTGCCGTTTGAATTATAAAAAATACGCAAACACCGCGTTGCAATTTTTTTGTTTTCACAATACTATCGATTTTGCAGTTTTTTTCGCGTTAAATTTCTAAATATGAGTTCGCTCTTTTTTGGAGAAAATGAAAGTTACGGTCGCACTCCTTTCAGCTGTGTCCGATCGTGCTGAAATTAATCGTGAAAGATTTTGGATTTTCCATGTCTAGAAGAGCGTTTCTGAGAAGACAGTAGTATTTATCTTATGGGGTTATTCATAATCCCGGAAAAATCGGAGAATGTTCCGGTTCACCTGAAATTTTGGGAATTATTGGAAAAAAAAAATCTCCTGTACACGCTCAAAAAATATTGGACCAAAATACCGATTTTAAAAATTTTCAGAAAAAAAAATGGATAATTTTTAAAATCGATATTTTGGTCCCAAATTTTTTTGAGCGTGTACAGGAGAATTTTTTCCAATTTTTCCCAAAATTTCAGGTCAATCGGAGCATTCTCCGATTTTTCCCGGAATTTTTTGCCGTTTTTTCGTTTTTTTTTCGGTTTTGCGATAGCCCCATTATTCTCACCGATTTTTGAAACAATTTCATTAATTTTTCTGTGTAAATTTTTTTTTACGTTTTAACATTATCGATCTCTGAGAGTTCTATGGGGAGCCCATTGGGATGCTAGGCCAGAAAATAGGTCAAACCAGGCCAAGGCGGCGTGTCGCCACGAAAGTTTAAATGCGAACTTTTCTAATTTTTCGCCTTGGCCTAGGTTCTAAATGTTCTCCAGGTAGGGATCGATAACAATTCAAGCTATTATTCAAATCTTCTTGAGAAAAGATAAAAAGCGGAAACTCCAAAAAAAATTTATTTTTAGGGGCGTGGTCTGAATATTTTCGTAAATATTACGTATTCCTTAATCGAGATATTGTTGGCCCGCCAAAATGGTCAAACGCGCTTCGCTGAACTCAACGTTATCCGATTTTCATTTTGGTCACCAAATTATTTCATTTCACGTTGAATTTATACGTGAAATGAAATAATTTGGAAACCAAAATGAAAATCGCATAGCGTTGAGTTCAGCGGAGCGCGTTTGACCATTTTGGCGGGTCGACAATACCTCGTCAAATGGTGCGCATTCGGGTCTCGCCACGACGGTGTATGCACTTTTGTCGATTTACGCGCAATTTTGAATTTTTTCGTGATTCCATGCACATTTGTTGATTTACGATAATTCAAAATTTCGCGTAAATCAGCAGAAGTTCATACACCGTCGTGACGAGACCCGATTGCAATGAGCACCATTTGACGAGGTATCTCAAATCGAGGAATACGTAATAAATAAATCGTAATTTAACTTTTTGACTGTTTCGTGGAAAACCGCCTTTCTGTATGTATGTAGACTTCTAGAATTGATTGATATAGTGCGAAATGAGAGCAAATGCACTTTTCCAGTTCTGCCCTTTTGTCGTACTAGCTGCTCCCTCTGTTGGTGGTCATAGAAATAAGTATTTTACCTTCCATTCCTTTCTTTTTTCCTTCTTTTTCCGTTTTCACTTCAATTCCCTTACTCATTCACTTTGATGACTATCTCTGCGCTCTACATAGATATATACGTCCGAAATTTCGATACACGGCGTGTTGGAGACTACGTTTCAGACAAAAAAATTTTTAGATCAAATTTTCGAGCGCCAATTCTCGTGTCTCTGTGTCTCCATTTTTGCACACTTTTTGCTAGACTTGGCAGAATGCCATTGTCGAGACACAGACACATGCGAAAAGGCGCGAATTCCTGTACGTAGGGTCTAGCACGCCGTGCGATACAGCTAACTATGCTTGCCCTTCGCTTAAAAATGCGGAAGAAGTCGAACTTCCTTGTCCCGACCCGATCGATAGTTCGCGACAATCCGGTTTTCCACACACACACACACACACACCCTTTACGCCGTCATATGTGAGTGTATGTCGCCGCTTCTTCTCTGGATGCGACGTGATGCCATTCCGACGACGTCATCATCCGTTCTTTTTTTGTTGATACTCATTGTCTCCACCTCCTCCTTCCAGGAATACCCACTCGCACACCTGTTCGTCGCGTTGTGTTTGTTTTGTTTGTCGCTCGCTCGCTCGTTCACCTCGCTCCTCGTGCGTGCGTACATTTGCGACTAGTCCATTGAGTTTCAAACGCTAGCTATATCATATAGATTAACCGAATAAATAGAATGAAGAATAAGAAGAAGATGAAGAATTTATTCGATTAGATATGTCCCATTTCCTTCTTCTTCTCAATAAGTGTATTCCGCTTTGAAATTCTTTGCCATCACGCCGTGCGGATTGTTTGCCACGCACGCGTACACGCCCTGATCGCCCATCGTTGCGGGATCTGCAACTTTTTGAAACTTGTGGGAAAGGTTTAGGGGGTTTAAAACACCTTCATCAACTTTTTATTGTAATAAATATTTAAATATTAAATGTATTAAAAATGTGCACGTTTTATTCCATTGGGAACCTAGGCCATATTGGGAAAACAATAAAACTTGTGACATGGTGTTTTTAGGATAAGAGATACCTCGTCAAATGGGGGCTCTTTTGGAATAGAAATTCGACAAAATTGAAATGTCACGTTTTGGAAATCGCGTGAAAATAGAAATCCACGATATAGAAATGTAATAAACCAGAAACGTAACAAAATGGAAACGCGTGAAAACAGAAACGTAGCAGAGCAGAAATGTGTCGAATTTGAAGTAAAATGGCAATGGAGCGCGTTTCCGAGATTTATTTTTGAAAACGACTTTTTCACGTTTTTCTCGATGTCTTTCACGTATTTTTGTCGATAAAAAAAATTTTTCCACGTATTGTCGGCCCGCCAAAATGGTCAAACGCGCTCCGCTGAACTCAACGCTATGCGATTTTCATTTTGGTTTTCAAATTATTTCAGTTCACGTGTAAATTCAACGTGAAATTAAATAATTTGGAAACCAAAATGAAAATCGCATAGCGTTGACTTCAGGGGAGCGAGTTTGACCATTTTGGCGGGCCGGCAATATCGAAATCGAAAAAACATGAAAAAAAATCTAAAAATACGTGGAAGACATCGAAAAAAAACGAAAAAGTCTGTAAAAAAAATAAATCTCGCAAACGCGCTCCATTGCCATTTTACTTCAAATTCGACACATTTCTGCTCTGCTACGTTTCTGTTTTCACGCGTTTCCATTTTGTTACGTTTCTGGTTTATTACATTTCTATATCGTGGATTTCTATTTTCACGCGATTTCCAAAACGTGACATTTCATTTTTGTCGAATTTCTATTCCAAAAGAGTCCCGTCAAATGGTGCGCATTCGGGTCTCGCCACGACACTATGAAATTTTGTCGATTTACGCGCAAGTTTGAATTTTCGTAAATCAACAAGTTTGCATGGATTTACGAAAAAAGTAAATCGACAAAAGTGCATACACTATCGTGGCGAGACCCGCATGCGCACCATTTGACGAGATATCTCAGAGCGAGGAATACATAATATTTTTATTAGCTGCGCTATTTTTTCATTTTCGTTTGAATTTTCAAAAGTACGCAAACACGGTGTGGCGATTTTTTTGTTTTCGAAAATTTCTCAAATGAAAAACTCCCGTGGCGAGAGAGAGAGACTTTGCCTTGGCCTAGGTTACCAGTGGACTCCCGGTATTTTATTGTGAAAACCAAAAAGTTGCAACGCGGTTTTTGCGTGTTTTTGAAATTCAAATGAAAATGGGAACAAATCTCTTCATTTGCCATTTGAATTTCAAAAGTACGCAAAAACCGCGTTGCAATTTTTTTGTTTTCACAATAGAGCTCACCCAAATAGAAAAAAAACGCGATATGTGATGCAAAATGGGCGGAGCCTAATTTCTGCAAACACCACCCTCAGCACTTTGAATTTGCCGAAATATTGTGAAGAACAATAACTTACCAACTTCCAATTTACTCCACATTGTATCATTCTCAATCGGCTTCTCGTAGTACTGTAATCGAATTTCAATTTTCATCATATTTTCTGATCTCTGTTGTAGAATGAATTTTCCTGTCATTTAATTTCTATGCATTCCGATTAAAATGACAGGAAAATTATTTTCTTCAAAACTCACATGAATGCTAGCTTTCGGTTGAATTTCCGCCCCTTCCTTGTACCATTTTATCGTAGGCCTTGGCTCACCGCGAGCCTTGCAAATTATCAAAAGTTTATAGCCTAGGCGATACGTCTGACTGAAATGCGAGCCAGTGATGATTTGGGCGCTCTGAATTTTTTAATTTTGAATCTCATTTTTCCTCTTTTTTTTCTATGTTTCATCTGTCTGTTTATCCTCTCACTCTATTATCCGAAAGAACGGTCTGAACCAGTGAAAACTCGGCGACTTGTGCAAATTGCAGATTGCTCTTTCCTTTGCCCTTGCCTCCACGCCGACCTCCTCTCGAATCGATGGCTGGCAATAGGATGCAGAAAAAGAAAAAGAAGCTGAAAGTTCCGAAGAACCGCAAGTTCATGATACGTGATCTACCGGTTGGCGCCGCCTCTCTTCTTCACCCTTCTCTTCGCGGGATTTTGACGGCGTGAGTCGATTAGGGGAGAGACCGTCTGGAAATGATTCATTATATTTTCAACGAAAAAGTATTGATTGGAAGTAAATGTGAGAAGCATGTGTTCTTCTTCTTCTTCTTTTTCAATTTTTATTTTCTTATTGCTCGGTTTCTCTCTCTCTCAAGTGTAATATTTCTACGCAACTAGAGGATAGAGTCAGACGGGGGATTTCTTGTTCTTGACGAACAGGGCTGGGCTGGGCGTAAAATAAATTTTTTTTTTTACGGATTTCTTAAAACGTAGTAAAGAAAATTAATTGCTGAAACCAAAAATATAGCTTTCGCACTGGGGTATGAGGAGGGAGTGAGTAAGCGCGCCCGGACGCACAAACGCAACGCATCCAAATGAGGCCCAAAAAATAAAAAATTGCGCGAAAAATTTCGCATTATCGGAGAGAAAAATCAAGGCGCGCGAAATAATTTTGGATAGGATTTCGTAATTTTCACGATTTTGCGTTGGTTTTTCTCTCCGATAATGCGAAATTTTTCGCGCGCCTTTTTTATTTTTTTGGGCCTCATTTGGATGCGTTGCGTGTGTGCGTCCGGGTGCGTTTACTCACTTCCTCCTCAGACCCCAGTGCTTTCGATTGAAAATTAGCTCCTAAAATTGGAAACTGTGAGGTTTTTGTTTAAATAGTTGCAGTATTTATTTAACATTGAAAAATATGTTGAGTTTTTTCCGAAATCATTTTTAACAAATTCCACTTTACGGAAAGTTCTGTCTACTTCTGCAGAATTGTTTGAAAAAAATTCAAGAAAAATACAATTTTTTTTTCTTTCCGATTTGAAGAAAATAGCTCTAGAATTTAACGGATGAAATTTTACGGTGGCTCCAAATTTTTACGGATTTTATGGACCTATTCACAAAACCGAAAAAAAATTGCGGAAAAAATCGGAGAATGCTCCGATTGGCCTGAAATTTTGGGAAATATTGGAAAAAAAATCACCTGTACACGCTCAAAAAATTTTGGACCAAAATATCGATTTTTCTGAACATTTTTAAAATCGATAATTTGGTCCAAAATTTTTTTGAGCGTGTACAGGAGAATTTTTTCCAATATTTCCCAGAATTTCAGGTTAATCGGAGAATTCTCCGATTTTTTCCCGCAATTTTTTTCCGGTTTTGTGAATAGGTCCATTACTGACTTTGGAGGCATCGTAAAGTTTTTACGGATTCCGTAAAATCCGTAAAATTTCTAGAGCTGTTTTCTTCAAATCGGAAAAAAAAACCAATTTTTGTAATTTTCTTGAATTTTTTTCAAACATTTCTGAAAAAGTATACAGAACTTTCAGTACAGTGGAATTTGTTCAAAATGATATCAGAAAAGCTCAACATATTTTTCGATGTTAAATACTGGAACTAATTAAACAAAAATCTCACATTTTTCAAATTTTAGGAGATAACTTTCAATCGAAAGCTTAATTTTTGTTGTTTTGTCAATTTTCTTCCACCGTTTGTTAATTTACGTTAAAAAAATATATATATATATTGTCGATCCGCCAAAATGATCAAACGCGCTCCGCTGAACTCAGTACTACGTGGACTTCATTTTGGTTTCCAAATTATTTCATTTCACGTTGAATTTACACATGAAATGAAATAATTTGGAAACCAAAATGAAATCCACGTAGTACCGAATTCAGCGGAGCGCGTTTGACAATTTTGGCGGACTAACAATAAAATAAAAATTTGTAAAATTTTAAATTCCCCTGTTTAGTGAAGGCAATTAATTGCTGAAACCAGAAATAATAATGGACCTATTCACAAAACCGGAAAAAAAGAAGAAAAAAACGGAAAAAATATCGGTAAAAATCGGAGAATGCTCCGGTTGAGCTGAAATTTTGGAAAATTTCGGAAAAAATTCTCCTGACGCTCAAAAACCAAACCAAAATTTTTTCTGAACATTTTTAAAATCGATATTTTTTTTGGTCAAAAATTTTTTGAGCGTGTACAGGAGAATTTTTTCCAATATTTCCCAAAATTTCAGGTTAATCGGAGAATTCTCCAATTTTCCCGCAATTTTTTTTCGGTTTTTTTCTTTTTTTTCCGGTTTTAAAAATAGGTCCAATTAATTGTCTTAACTAAAACGTGGAATTTAAAATTTTACGAATTTTTAATCCGTAAAAAATATATTTTAAGCCCAGCCTTGATTGGCCTGGAACTTTTGAATTTAATCAGAAAATTTCGGTCGAAAATGTTCGGGAGAATTTCCCAATTTTTCAGTCTAATCCTAGAATTCTCCGAGTTTTTCCAGCCGTCAAAAAAGATGGAACAGTGGAAGCCCGTCTCACCGGATAGCCGTCAATCTGGTGCGCCGCTACAAAAAAGTTCCAAAACCAAGAGTTTACCCGTTTTTCTGCGACCGATGCAGATTCTCGACGCGCTTCATTTGGCGTTTAAAGGAGCATCGTTGTGAGAAGGAGGACAAGCGAAAAGCGGACAGGAAAGAGGCGGCAATGAAGTGCAAGGCGTACGATTTTACCACTGGTAGGCAAGAAGCAAAAAGCGAAAAACCTGTTATTCGTAAATTTTCAGAAAGAAAACTGGCTTTGAACCCACACAAAGCGTGGAGAAGCAACGCAATGGCAGTAATGGAGCAGAGTTTAAGACCTGATTTGGTGCTCCCGAGAGTTGAAATTGGAAAAATACCGAAAACTGCGGAGCCGATCGATGCAACTCCGGATGAGGAGTGAGTTTTAAAATTAAAGAAAAAGTGGATGGAGAGAAGTGAAGTGAAGTGCGGCCACTCACGGCTCTCAACTCGATTAGCACCGCACGTCTTCTATTTTTTTTTTTTTTGAAAAGACCTATTTTCTTTCAGATTCCTCGAAGCTGAACAAGAAGAATTCGAAGATGACACTGAGCATTTCCAGCTCGCAGATGTTCTTGTTCCAGCCCATCTGACCCGCCCGAAGACAACTCTCCGAAGCTACGACTGTAATTCGCATTACTGTGCCGGAGTGTTTTGCTTCAACTGCAAAGAGACTTTCGAAAGCTACAACCAGTTTCAACTTCATTTAACCGACGAATTTAACGGCGGAAAATGCAGCAGATCTCTTCCAGATTACTATTATGTGGAGGTTAATATTTAAATAATTGAAAAACATTTTTCGAGACCCCACGAAAAAGGGGGAAAGTGTTGCAACGCAGGAACGAAAAGGGGGGAAAATGGGCACAGTTGGGTGCAAAAGTGCCGCACGGTTTTTCTGCATTTTTGGAGAATGAGCAATAGTGTTTTTTTTTTCAGCTTTTTTTGCCTGAAATTAGTATTTTGGGTATTTATTGTCCATTCCCAACAAATGCAGGTGCGCTCCATTGAACTTCGTACTTTGCGATTTTCATTTTCGTCACCAAATTATTTTTCCTCTTTTTCTTTTAAAACGACTAATAACAAACTAATTCGTAATATTTTGTGAAAAATTTCCTAATTATGCCCAATTTCAGATAAAATTCGTCAATTTTCGAAATTGTCGCTGCTTTAAAAATTCTTAAATAATTTATTTGGAAAGATTTTAGTTCAAATGATTTTATGACGATGTATTTCAATGTATTCTTTCTTTTTAGCACCTATTTTAATGCGAAATCACCCGAATTTTCGCGAAAAATATTAATTTTCACTAAAATCAATAATTTTGTAGACCTCTCGCAGCTTTTCCGCTCCTTTTCTTTTTTAATCGTTTCTATTTTGTCTCCGCATTCCAAATACCCAAAATACTAATTTCAGGCAAAAAAAGCTGAAAAAAAAAACACTATTGCTCATTCTCCAAAAATGCAGAAAAACCGTGCGGCACTTTTGCAGACAACTGTGCCCATTTTCCCCCCTTTTCGTTCCTGCGTTGCAACACTTTCCCCCTTTTTCGTGGGGTCTCCATTTTTCAAGTTTATATATATTTTTTTTTGTCTTACAGAAAAAGGATCCATCTGGAATGTTCAATCAAAAGTACAAACACAGTGTGATGCGCCATAGAGCGATGAAAAGAGATGTTTCACATGTACAGTGCACTTTGTGCAAAGCGATGAATTTTGCAAGCACCCAGGATCTCTTTAATCACATGGTGAAGTGTGCGGCGGCTTCGAGTAAAGATGGAGGGTGAGCTTATTTTTTAAATTTGGGTTATTTATAGCTTTGAGAACCTGTTTCGAAAAAAATGTGTGTTTTTTTCTCTGAAAAACAAAACACGAGAAATGGTCAAATTTTTATGAAGTCATGTTCAGGAACGTTTTTTCGCTTTTTTTTTTTTTTGGAAACTGAGGTCGAACCTCACAAGTGTCACAAGTATGGAGTTATTCACGAAAAGGCAAAAAATAGAAGAAAAAAAAGACATGCCCAAAAATGTTTGGACCAAAATATTGGGGGCTCTTTCGGATTGGAAGTTCGACAAAATTGAAATTTCACGTTTTGGAAATTGCGTGAAAATAGAAATCCACGAAATAGAACTGTAATGAATCAGAAACGTAACAAAATGGAAACGCGTAAAAACCGAAACGTAGCGGAGCAGAAATGTGTCGAATTGGAAGTGGAAGTTAAATGGCAATGGAGCGAGCGCGTTTGCGAGATTTAATTTTTAAAACGACTTTTTCGATATTTTTCACGTTTTTTTGTCGATTAAAAAAAAACTTTCCACGTAAATCGAAAAGAATCGAAAAAAACGTGAAAAAAATTCAAAAATACGTGGAAGACATCGAAAAAAAAAACAAAAAATATTGAAAAATTTGTTTTACAAAATAAATCTCGCAAACGCGCTCCATTGCCATTTCACTTCAAATTCGACACATTTCTGCTCTGCTACGTTTCTGTTTTCAGGCGTTTCCATTTTGTTACGTTTCTGATTTATTACGTTTCTAATTCGTGGGTTTCTATTTTCACGCTATTTCCAAAACGCGAAATTTCAATTTTGTCGAACTTCCAATCCGAAAGAGCCCCCAAATATTGTTTCCAATCGAAATGCATCATCAAAAAATGAAACCCCGCCAACTTTTTTCACGCAAAATTTCAAAATTCAAAAAAATGCATTATTGTGTTTTCAATCGACTTGCGACATCAACGCGTGAACTCCCGCCCACTTTTTTTTTCACGCGAACAGTAAATTTTAGTGCATTTTGAATTTTTACGTGAAAAAAAGTGGGCGGAGTTTTCATGTAAATATGTAGTTTATGCTGCTTTCAACAAAAAAAATTCACTGATTCAGGAAATGGTTTGCTTTTCTGCGATATCTCTTATGTTTAAACTCTAATTTTTCTATATATCACGGCACCCCAGCCTTCCAAAATGGTCTCTACCTGGCGCATTTTTAAAACACTAAGGCTCGGTCATTTTCTGACCAAAAGGCCTCGTTTTTGGATTAAAATGATGGTGTTATTCTGAATAATCAGATCATGATTCGAATTTCTCAAAAAAGTAAATTTTCGAGTGAAAAAATAATTTCATTATTCGACGAACTTGGTGGCGCATTGGACGACGGGGGTGGCGTGTATATGCGTCCAAAAATAAACGGAAAAATTGAAAAGCCGCGGAAAACAGCGAAACCAGTAGTCGTTTTCAGCTCTGCGCACCTTTTTTCTGGGATTTTTAGTGTAATTTTGGACTGCCAAAATTCTGAACTAACTGAAGCATTAATTTGGACCAGGGGTGCCACAAAAAAAAATTTTTGCGAAAAAACAAAAAAACCAAAAAATGTGTTTCATTTTCACCGCGTATTTTTATAGTTTTTTTTTAAATCAAAATACCATCAAATTTACCCATTTTATTCATGCAGAATGGTTAAAAATTGCGAAAACGACATCTCGTAAACCCGTACTCATCTTTGATTTTGCCAAAAAAAAAATGCGAAAATTTTTTGAAACAAAAAACCTATGCGAAAAACAAAAAAAAAACGGCACCCCTGCTTTGAAAAACGAAGAAATCCATCGAAAAAATAATAATTTCTAGAATTTAATATATTTTTCATGCAGCAAAATTTCAAAAATGTCAAGAAATTGGAGGAAAATTCAAATAATTCTCCGATTAGCCTAAAACTTTGCAAAATATTGTCAAAAATACTCCCGGAGTAGAATCTAAACACTAAACTTTCACATTTTCCAGACTTTCGCCACTCGACCGTCCAACAGTATTTGGTGGAGGAATGCCTCCTTCATTTAATGCCTGCCAATACATTTTTCCGGCCAGAGATCGTACTCCGTTATCCACTCGCCAGAAAAGTGAGTGATGAGCAAAAACTCGGAGTCTTATGATTCTTATTTTTTTGTTTGTTTCAATTCATTAATTACACATAGAATTAGCTTCATTGTACTATAATAATTTCATGCCTTATCTCTATTCTATGTTTTTTTGTTCTATCACACTATTTTGTTTCGTTTTATCCAAAAATTCATCCATCCATCCATCCATCCAATTACCCAAATTTGCGTCCAATTCGAAATCGAAATCGCCCGGAGCGATCAAAGCCATACCCCATTTCGTCGTTCTCAGTGCTCTTAACACTTTTTTTTTTGTTTCGTATAAAATCCGTTTTGATTGGTTGTCCCTCACTCCCCGGCCTTTCCTATTTTCAAATCACCCCTGTCCTTCTACTTCTTCTTCTTCTCTTGTGCCTAGTACTTTACCGATTAGATCCGCTTCTCTCTTCCACATCGACCGGCGAGATCTCTGCCAATTCTTTCTCTTGCTCTGTGTTGTGGCATTTTTTATGCAAAGTTTTTTCTTTCATTCTTTCTTTTTTTTTTTGGTTCTATTGTGTTTTCAATCGACTTGCGGCGCGAAACGAAACTCCGCCCACTTATTTGTTCGCGACCACGCGAACACTGTGATATTTGAAGAGACGCAGACTGGCGTTTTCATGTCGCAAGTCGATTGAAAACACAATAAATGCAATTACATACATATGTACATATAGATTCATTTTAACAGTATAGTTATTCAATCCTAATAAATTTTATATTATATACAGAAACAGATAAAACAAAATAAAATAAAAAAGATCATGGAGAGTGCTTATCAATCAAGTTGAACTGCATACCCGCTGTTTTGATGATGACGTCATCGTGATTTCCGGGCTTTTCATATTCACCATTAGCGCCAGCGATTTGAGAAGTCAGCTGACCGCAAGTATTTCTGAATCCCACTTTGTCATCGCCTGGTCCGTAAATTGAGAATATGTACTTTCCTTCGTAACGTTGTCTGCAAAAAATGTACTCCAAAACGCTTTTGAAGCTATTATCTGTTATCAGCTCGTCTGAAATTCACTTTACTTTCTCGTAAGCTGTTAAAATTAGAAAAAAAGCGTTTTCTAGGTAGGTCCAAGTCGGTAATTCGACCAGCGTTCCCTTGAAATACTGTAGGTAATTTAACTTTTTAGAATTTACAAAAAATTGAATTACCGTAAATTCTCTAATAGAACGGCCCCCTAAAATAGAGCGCCCCCCTAGGAGGGTAGTGAAAAATAGAACGGCCGGCCGTTCTATTAGAGAGTTAACGGTATTTTAAAAATTTTCTTGATTTCTGAAATTTATTTTTCATATTGTGTTTTCAATCGAAATGCGACATCAACCCGTGAATCTCCGCCCACTTTTTTTCACGCAAACATTTAATTTTATTGCATTTTGAAATTTTGCGTGAAAAAAAAGTGGGCGGAGTTTGATCTCTTGACCAGGGGTGGGACCAAAAAAAAATTTTTTTTTCGATTTTTTTTTGTTTTTTCGGGTTTTTTTTTTGGATGAGACAAAAAATTTTTTGTTTTTTTTTTGAGGATGTGGATAAGACAAAAAATTTTTTGATTTTTTTTTCGATGGTAAGAGTGAGACCAAAAAAATTTTTTTTTTTTTTTGATGATGCGCCGTAGGCAAAAAAATTAAAAAAAAAATCACGGAGGCGAAAGAAAGTTCCGGTTTTTGGGCAAAAACTTATTCAGTATATGCTCCGAATTGACAAAAACCTCTAATTTTAGACAAAAACTTGGAAAATTTCTTTTTAAATGGCAGAAACACGTACTTTTTTTGGAATTTTGTTTTGTTTTTTTGGTAAATTTTTTGAGGAAAAAAATTTTTTTTTTTGTTTTTTTGTTAATTTTTTTGAGAGCAAAAAAAAATTTTTTTTTTTGGTAATTTTTTTGGGGGACAAAAAAAGTTTTTTTTTTTTGGTAACTTTTTTTGGGGACAAAAAAAGTTTTTTTTTTTTGGTAATTTTTTTGAGGACAAAAAAAGTTTTTTTTTTTTTTGTGGAACATTTTTTTTTGTCCCACCCCTGCTCTTGACGTCGCAACTCGATTGAAAACACAATAAATACCTGGAATTAATATCCTGAATGTATCTCGAGTTACACGACAGTCCATTATTAGCATTACAAGCTCCTGGAAATGGAAGAGCGCACAGAAAAGATCCTCGATTCGCTCCCGCCACAGAGACGTACGTGTCAATGAGAGCAGTCAATGGTGGGCCCAAATTCTCTCCAGTGTCCACACAAGCTCCGCCCATTATCGCCTGAATTCAAATTTTTATTTTCATATTTTTATTGTGTTTTCAATCGAGTCGCATCAGCAAAAAAAAATGAAACCACTTTTTTCACGCAAAAATTCAAAATGGACTAAAATGTTATGTTCGCGTGACAAAAAGCGGGCGGATTCGAGTTTCATTTTTTGAAGATGCAACTCGAATGAAAACAGAATATTTCTTGTGCCGGCAAAATAATTTCGACATTGCTCAAATTAAATTTTTGCACGATTCTTTCTTGGCTATCGTCGTATTCACGAAAACTCTCATTGGGCGTGCGTGGCTTTGTATTTTTGCACTCCTGCTCACCCAGCGCCTCTTTTTTCCTGTCTGCTACAGTAAGCAGGAGTGCAAAAATATAAAGGCACGCCCATTAAGATTTTTCAAAGGAACGCAATAGAGAAAGCTTAGTGAGTGTGTCTTCAAGTGATTTCTATATTTTGGATGGATTCATACAGTTTTTGCATTTTTTTTGCTACTCTCAAAAAGTCATCTGGTAACAAGCAAAAAGTTGAGATGAAAGTAATCTGTACAGACGCAAGGTTTACTGCATATTTACGCTTAAAGTATTTTTTGGGCGGAGTCGAATATCCGCAAATCTACGGTTGCCAAACTTTTTAACCACAGAATATTTCGAGATCATGACAAAACCATAAAAAAAACGAACAAACAAGGGAAGCAAGCTCCGTCCATTTTGCCAGTGGGCGGCATGAATTCTGTAGAGTAATTTTTAGATCATGCAGAAAAATATAATGGATTTGTCACGTTTTTATTCGAAAAAATGAAGAGATTTTTCGTCTACCAGTTTCACGTGAAATGTCACTCCGTCACGAATGCATTATAGTTCCGCAGACTTGCAAAGGGGCGGAGCTTGTTACGCGGCACGGGCCAGTCTCTATTGATGCGCGCATTTGCCTTTACGCAGTTTTCCCCGTTTCCCGAGTCTCAATCCTTCTCAAAATCAAACCTTTCTCGAGACGGGCGACCCCAGAGAATATCCGATGACGTCGACCTTTCTTCGCGTAAAAGCTGCCACCACTTGAATCATAAATCTGACCTAAACAAGTACACATAATTCATATATAATTGGTTTTTCTTCGTATCAAATGAACCTGTTTGATATATTGGCACTTCATATCCACCAACGGCATCACTGTTTTTCCGCCGTCGCCGTACGTCGTGGCGTACACATGAAAGAAGAGAGAAACGATTACGGTGATCGAGAAAAGAGAAATGGGGAGGGGGGAGGAACGAAAACGAGAACCAGTTCTGATTCTGATTTTCTTTGTCTATAAATGTATATATAGGTTTGCGAATATAAACTGACCAACTCATCACTCCAACCGGCGTTCAGAAGATGATTACGGTGTCCTTGGAACGTTCCAGCCGTGTTCGTAATGCCATGAACAAGGATTACAGCTTGTTTTCTGTACAAATAAGGAATTATTGGATACGAGCGCTAGATAAATACTGTAGCCCACCGCACCCGCGCCCCACTAGATTTTTTCGCGCGAAATTCAAATTTCGGGAAAAAAGCATAAATTCTTAATTTTTTCCCAAATGTGCTCCAACTGAATTATAGTTGAGGTCTTTAAAAAATTTTTAAGCCTATTGTGTTTTCAATCGACTTGCGACATGAGAACGCGACACTCCGCCTACTTATTTGTGCGCTACCTGTCTGCATCTCTTCAAATATCACTGTGTTCGCGTGGTCGCGCACAAAAAAGTGGGCGGAGTCTCGCGTTCTCATGTCGCAAGTCGATTGAAAACACAATAAGAACGTCGAATTTGGTTCAGCCATCATTTCGAAATAATCGTTTTGAGTTTTTTGGTGTTTTTGCAGGATAAATCTTTACGAAAATCAAAGTTTGGGCAATTTTATGGTATTAAAAGATACAATACATACATTTTACAAAGAAAAACAGGTTTTACTGAAAGAAAAATAATAAAATCAACCGAAAGTGCGCCATGCAAGTTTTCTGGCGCGCCAGAAAATTAGGCTCCGCCCACATTTCCAATCCTGGACACCGCGCGGTGCAATCACCAAAATTATAAAAAGTGAATAAAAGTATTGCCCAATTTAAAATAAAATGAAGATTGATTTACATTATTTAGGTAAATAGCTCTCGTTTTTAATTTGTAAATATAGTCGGCGAATGCATCATCAGCCTCGCTCTACCGCACTTTTCAATTTTCAACAGTGTAGTACACCTATTTTGAAGCGAAAAATCAAATTTTAACTGCAAGTCGTCGTGGATACGTCATTTTCCGTTTAAAAAAAGTGTAAAACTATAATTCGAGTTAATCTTGCAAGTGCAACACTGTTTTACAGGGATTTTAGCAGTAGAGCGAGGTTGATGATGTATTCGCCGACTATATTATGAAAACAAAAAAATTGCAACGCGGTGTTTGCGTACTTTTTAAATTCAAACGGCAATGAGAAAAATAGGATGGCAAATGAAGAGATTTGTTCCCATTTTCATTTGAATTTCAAAAGTACGCAAACACCGCGTTGCAATTTTTTTGTTTTCACAATAAGTTGGCTTAACAAAACAAAATTAAAATATTATTTTTCAGAATTTTACAACTCGTTGAGCTGCAACTATTTCATGCTTTACATAAAAAGGGATGCAAATGAATTTTCCTGTCATTTTATTCCTTCGCAAACCTGTATTCTAATTCATATTCCTGCGTAACAATGTAGGAATAAAATGCCGGGAAAATTCATCTACATATTGTGTTTTCAATCGAGTTGCGACGTGAAACTCGATTGAAACCAACAAGTCCATAAAAATTTTTGGCTAATAGCCCCCGATTCGGGGCGTGTGTGGCTATTAGCCGTTTCCGTCGGCTGTATTTTTCAAATTTTTTCCATTTTGTGTCTGGGAAAAGTCGCAAAATCGCCGAGTAAACATACTCTTTCGGCGGCTATTAGCCATTTTCAGTGGCTATTAGCCACCTAGATGCCAAATCTCGCCATATACAAGCCAACCTCACCTGGTTCTCGTGCTCCCGTCATGAGTTCCTCCACCATAACTTCCATGTGGACCAATATCTCTTCTCGCCAGCAAATCGTCAATATTCTTACCATATTTATCAGTTAAAAACTTATTGAAACTTGCTGAGAAGTCTGCCGAAACTATGCCGACGAGAATGGCAAATAGCGGAAGGAGTCGAAAAAGCATGGTGAAATGAATAAATGAGAAAAAGAAGAAGACGTGTTACACAATCAATTTAACCGTTCTTGTGACTGTAACAATCACTTTTCTGCGGTTTGACAAGGTAAAACAGTAAGCGAGAGAGTGGTTTCGTGATTCACTTTCTCGAAACAAACACTATACAACACGGCAAGTGTAGAGGTGTTGCTTTTCTGGTTTTTGCGCTATTAACTATTCAGTCATTCACACTTTTTATTGTCGAGATGGCTTTACTTTTACAATTGACATTCATCAATATCAACTCATTGAAACATAGTGAATTAGTGTGAATTAAAGAAAAAAATAAATAAATATAGAAACGCGTTGAATAAGTAAGAAAAACCAAATAATTAAAACAGTGGTTAGACAGCGCCTCCTCCACGGCCACGACCACGTCCCGGACGATATACTCCACGAGTTGGTTTGGCTCCGCGCATTGGGCGTAGCGCATTGCGAGCATTACGTCCAGTTAGAGCTGGGCGCTCCTCGTTCGTTTCATTGCTGAAATTTCCAGTTGAGAGATTAGATCGAATAAATTGTTTGAAACTGGAACGTTTCTAATGGACCTATTCAAAGTACTGTAGAAAATCGGAAAAAATGACAAAAAACTGGGAGAAAACTCGGAAAATGCTCCGATTGGTCTGAAATTTTGGTAGAAACTGTCAAAAATGTTTACGGACTTTTTCAGAAAATCTTGGACCGAAATATCGATTTTAGAAAATTTTCAGAAAAAAAATCAATATTTTTTTAAATCGATATTTCGGTCCAAAATTTTCTGAGAAAGTCCGGAAGCATTTTTGACAGTTTCTCCCAAAGTTTCAGACCAATCGGAGCATTTTCCGAGTTTTCTCCCAGTTTTTTGTCATTTTTTCCGATTTTCTACAGTACTTTGAATAGGTCCATAAACTTTAATGTAATTTCTCGTAATGACAAAATTCGGAAAACGAGAAAACAGTTGTTAAAGGGGGTGCCAACTTTCTGGGGAAAGTGGCTTAAAATATACTCTTGGGTGGGGGATTTACGAATATCACATCGAAATCGCACGAAAAAAGTTTTCTGATTTTTGGCAAATTTTACAAAAAAAAATAGAAGAACACGGGGAGTACACGACTTGGCGCGAAATTCAAACGCCATTTTTCTTTTTCATCATTGTTCTCCCGTGTTTTTCCAATATTTTTGCATTAATCTTTGGGAAATATATTACAAACATTATTTCGTGTTTTAAAATATCAAATTAACGCGTGTTGATCACAAAAGTAACGATAAAACAAATTCGGAACAAAAATTCTCATACCTTCCATTTTTGTCCCTTTTCCTGCTCAATTCCGCATTAAATTCACTCTTTTATCTGTAACGTTTATATTTGAACAATAAATGTTCACAAGAAATTATTTTAAACGATGAATCAAACGAAAGGCGAATATCGATTTTTCGATTTTCATGACTATTGTGAAAACAAAAAAGTTGCAACGCGGTGTTTGCGTACTTTTGAAATTCAAAAGGCAATGAAAGAAATAGCATGGCAAATGGAGAGATTTGTTCCCATTTTCGTTTGAATTTTAAAAGTACGCAAACACCGCGTTGCAAGTTTTTTGTTTTCACAATAAACTGTATTTTGGCGATTATCTAAAATTATAATAAGCGATTAGAGCATGTTTATCGAAAATCGATAATAAAAACGAGGAAAATTGCACGAAAAATGAATATTTCTGGTGAAAATGGATCTTTCTAGAAGCCGTGGCCGCGGGTTTCCTAGTCCACGGCCACGATTTTCGTGTACTCCTCGTGGTCTTCTATTTTTTTTTGTAAAAATTATTAAAAATTAGAGAATTTTTTTCGTGCGATTTCAATGTGATATACGTAAATCCCCCACTCAAGAGTATATTTTAAGCCACTTTCCCCACAAAGTTGGCACCCCCTTTAAATACCCATAAATTCGGAGAAATTGCCAAAATTTAATACTTAAAATTTAGTTTCAAATCATCCTAGTTTCGAAACGTCCCAGAGCCAATTGTTCTAGAATAGGGCTGGGGTTTTATTTCACGGATTTTACGGGTTTTTGGAGCACAGTAAAACTTTTATGGATTCCGTAAAATCGGTAAAAATTTTAAAGCCATTTTCTTCTGTTTGGCAAGCAAAAAGCAAAAAAAAAAACAAATGTTCGTATTTTTCTGAAGTTTTTCAAAAAAAAAAATCCCCGAGTCCAATCTACTGCCCGCCGTTAAATACCGAAACTAAACCAAAAATCGCAACTATGCTTTATTTTTGTTTTTTTCCATTCACGGTGTCCAGGATTATAAATGTGGGCGGAGCCGAGCAAACGCGCTCCATTGGATTTTTTCGCGCGAAATTGAAATTTTGAGGCATTTTTAAGTTTTTCGGGAAAAAAAAGCATAAATTCTTAATTTTTTCCCAAATTTGCTCCAACCGAATTATAGCTGAGGTGTTTATGGACCTATTCATTTGAATTAAAATGAATTTTTATGTCACATTTATTCAATGCATTACAACATATTAATTAATTAATCTGAATTTTCCTGAACCATTGAGTTTGAGATTTTCTGCAAATCGCGCCTAGCCATCCTGGTCAAATAAGTGAACTTATTAACAAATACATGCATGCGCCTTTAAACATTTACTCCGAGTACACAAAAATGATGACAAAAGATGCATTTTTTGACCAGGATGAATAGGCGCGATTTTCAGAAAAACTCAAACTCAATGGTTCAGGAAAATTCAGATTAATTAATTAATATGTTGTAATGCATTGAATAAATGTGACATAAAAATTCATTTTAATTCAAATGAATAGGTCCATTAGAAATTTTTTAAGCCTAAGAACGTCGAATTTGGTTCAGCCACCATTTCAAAATATTCGTTTTGAGTTTTTTGGTGTTTTTGCGGGATAAATATTTACGTAAATCAAAGTTTGGGCAATTTTATGGGATAAAAGATACAATACATACATTTTACAAATAAAAACAGGTTTTACTGAAAGAAAAAGAAAACAATGCGCAAGCACCGAAAGTGCGCCATGCTTCGCCCGCCTACATTTCCAATCCTGGACACCGTGTTTCAGTAATTAATTTACTTCACAGTACAGTGCAATTCAGAAATTTTACGGAAACCGTAAAAAAAAATAAATTTTAGGCCCACATGAGTTTCACGCAATTAAAATAAAATTAACCTGCTAGAACACTGATCTTCACGCTCAGCTTCACGAAGTCCGGTTGGAAGACGAACTCTCTGAACATCCTGAGCCATTCTAGCAGAGCTTGCGATTCCAGAAGCTCCAGTTGGATCGGCTGGTGCACTCGGTTCATCCAACGTTCCAAGTGGATCACGACCCTCATCTTCAGCCTCTTCGACAGCCGAAGCAGCCTCACGATCCTGATCGTCGAGTGACGGTTGCGAGTCTTCTCCTCCGAGCACCTCCTCGATATCATTGGCATTGTTAATAACCTCCTGAATCATTTCAATTTCTTCCACATCATCGTCGTCATCCTCATCATCTTCATCAACATCATTCAAACTCTCCGCATCATTGTCATCATCTTCTTCTGGACCGTCATCCGATAGAACAACAACGTCGTCGTCGTCCTCTTCGTCCTCTTTCTGACCCTTTCGCTCTTCTTCGTAATCTTCGTCATTACCAAAGCTGTCATCGTCCTCATCGTCGTCTTCCATATCATCCTCGAGTACTTCTTCGTCATTTTCGAGATCAATAACTTCTTGTTGCTCTTGAATAGTGTTATCGTTCGGATCTTCGTCACTGACTTCATGTTCCAAGCCGAGAACTCCGTCATCATCATCCAGTTCGGGAATTTCAGCAAGATTAACCTGCTGACGAGTTTCACTGCTAGTAACTGTCTCGTTCGGGCTCTCTCTCAGCCGTTTCGCCTCATTTGAGTCGAAATCGTTGGCAGTTCGCTTACGACGAACATCGGAACTGGAGACTCCGCTAACAGTGGTGCTATCACGCGACTCGCCATCTAAAACTGAGCATTTATTAGTACTTGAGCTATTTTATCAACAGTTATTTATGTGGCGCACAAAGTAAAAAAAAAGCACGCGTGAATTTGCGAAACACGCGCACAAAGTGATGCGAGATTTGCGCGATTTTGAAGCGTCATTTTTACAAAAAGATGTTATGTTCCTTTAAAATTCTTACGGTACTTGTTATATTTTCAGTCGATTTTCTCAAAATTTTGCGGCAAATTGACGTTTTCTGCGGTTTGAAAGATATTTTTCGATAAAGTAAATTAATTTAGCCCAAATTGAAAGAGTTTGCGTCAAGTAATCACTGTTTTTTTATTGACCAAAATATCGGTTTAAAAACTTTTCATAAAAAAATTAATTTTTTTTAAATCGATATTTCGGTCCAAATTTTTTTGAGCATATCCAGAAGTATTTTTTGCCCTTATTCACTAAATTTTCAAGTCAATCGGAGCATTTTCTGGGTTTTGCGCAGTTTTTTGCCATTTCGTGCAAAACCCCATAACACAATGCTACAAAATTATTCAGAAAAGGATAAAACAAAATAAACGAACATTTGAATTGCAGACATGACGGCAAAAAAATTAGGTAAGTTTCTAGACAATGGAAATTTACTTTAAATAAGAAAAAATAGTGATTACATGACGCAAACCCTTCCAATTAGGGCTAAATTAATTCACTTTATCGAAAAATATCTTTTGGGGTTATTCACAAAACCGGAAAAAACTTCGGGAAAAATCGGAGAATGTTTCGATTGACCTGAAATTTCGGGAAAAATTGGAAAAAATTCTCCTGTACACGCTCACAAAATTTTGGACCGAAATATCGATTTTTTTCTGAAAATTTTTAAAATCGATATTTCGGTTGTTATGGTTGTTGTTGTAATCCTTTTTTTTTCGGTTTTGTGAATAACCCCATTTAAAACCGCAGAAAACTCAATTTGCGGAAAAATGTGTAAAAAATCGGCTCTCGGACGTTTCGAAAGTGCGACGTTTCGAAAGTGGACTTTTCGAAGGTTTTTCTGGATTTTGTCGACGCGGTGTTTCACACAATCATATTAAAAAGCTTTTTGAGGAAAATTCCTCAAATACCGCGACGACAAAATCCAGAAAAACCTTCGAAAAGTCCACTTTCGAAACGTCACACTTTCGAAACGTCTACTTTCGAAACGTCCGAGAGCCAAAAAATCCACTGAAAAAATAACATTTACCGTATGAATTTTAAAGGAACATAACATCTTTCTGTAAAAATGACGCTTCAAAATCGCGCAAATCTCGCATCACTTTGTGCGCGTGTTTCGCAAATTCACGCGTGCTATTTTTTACTTTGTGCGCAGCATTACCATTGGCAACAAGATCGGAATCTGGTGCTTTTTGATCAACACTTCCGCTCACAAGACTACTTTGACCAGCAGCTCCTTCAATGACACTTTCCTCGGGAAGAGCGAGGTTATCAGCAGAAGATGTGGTGGTGATCTGAAAGCAGAAAAGTAAAAAAAAACAATTTTAAATTAGTCAAATATCATACATTCACCGAAGGAGTGCTTGTGCTTCCAAACAATTGTTGTCCGGAAGTCAATGAAGATGTGGCTTGCGATACGGTGACATTGCTTCCAGGAGTGCTTGGAGCAGAATCAATGTTCGGGAGCACATTCTTCTTTTCAGCTTGCGGTTGAACGGTCGTAGTAGAGGACGATGAGAAAAGAGATTGAGTTGGAACACGGGCAGTAGATTGGAAAGTATGAAGATGTGGAAGCATCGATCCGAATGTGTTTGAAGTTGGTGGTGTAGGGTCTGGAATAACTGGGAAACAAGATTGAGAAACGTAGAATAATAGAACCTCTCACCTGGAATGTTTTCTGATGGAACTGGCGGAATTATATCAGTCGGTTCATTGGGAATGGAAGGTGGTACCGGTCGATTCTCTGGAATCGGTTGTAGTTGTTGTGGTTGTGGTTGGTGGACGTTGGACGGCGATGGAGCAGGTGGAACAACATTTGAAGAAGATTGAGAACCAGGCGATTTGCCGAACAGCGGTCTATGTTGAAGAAGTTTCTGACTTGCTGTCTGATCGGGCTCAGTCGGTTGTCTCTGGGTCGGATCCACAGTTTTAGTTGGAGTTTGTCTCACAACAGCCGGTTTCATAGCGGAAGAAGTACCGGAAGTAGAAGCGGACTTTGACTCCACGTCGGTAGCAGAGACAGTTCTAGACTGTGAAAGCAGCCTGTTTTGGTCGATAAGTTTTTTGTTTTGCTCCTTCAATTCATTTATTTGCTCTGTATTCGATTTGAAACGGCTCTCGAGTAAGTTCATTCGCATCGCTTGTGATCTCAGATGTTCAACTTCTTTCGTAATTTCTTCAATCTTAGTATTCAGTTGCGCCACTTGTTCAGAATGTTCTGCATTCAGTTGAGCAACTTGTTCAGTATGAGTTTTGCTCTGAGCAGCAAGTCGTCCTGCACAGGGGTCACCTCCACTGGTCGAAGTTTCTTGAAGTTTTTTCAGTTCGGTATTCTGAAAAAGTGCATTATACATTTTTATGTTTCGACCGATCAGTTCAAGAAACTTTTCCCCATTAAGCGCGCTACACTATGGAAGAATTATGACGACTAAAAAAAGAAAGGATTGAGACGGGTTTCGTTTCGTTTTCTGAGATCTCGTAATCCCGACAATAGCAATGAATGCAACCTGTCCACCGCATGACCCAATTGCCCATGAACTAAAGCAAAGCCAGCGGCTAGTGTCCACTGCGGCGATAACATCAAGCAGCTATCATAAGCATATTCCTTGCCGCCATTCAACATTGAAATATCGATGCGGATTCTGTTGTTACTTTCGTGCCTGCTGTGGTCAGCAAAAGCTCAGGGAGCTCCTGGGCAAATTCCATTCTATTCTAGCGGTGATCCGATGATGTCTAAATTGGCACAAATTCAATTTGCTGAGATGCCAACTATTAAGGTAAATAAAAACGTTTTATAGCCAAAAACAGCAAAAAATTCAGCGAAAATTCGGGGAATGCTCCGGTTGGTCTGAAACTGGGAAATAATGGCAAAAATACTCCCAGACATGATGCCGCGTCCAAAGTTCAAAAAATTCCTGAAATCAGGAGTTTTTTGCAATCCAAAGTGCAACAAAAAATCCCAGAAAACAGGCGATCACAGTTGAAACCGACGCTACCGTAGTTGCTTCGCTGCGAGACCTTCTATGTTTGAATTTGAATTTTCCCGTATAAAAGAAAAAATGAGCAACTGTGGGAAAATTCAAGTTCAAACATAGAAGGTCTCGCAGCGAAGCCACTACGGTAACGTCGGTTTCAACTGTGATCGCCTGTTTTTTCTGGGATTTTTGTGGCACTTTGGACCGCAAAAAACTCCTGATTTCAGGAATATTTAAAAAAAAAGAAAATTTCAGACCAAAATATCGATTTTTCTGAAAATTTTAAAAGTCGATATTTTGGTCTGAAATTTTCTGGGCATGTCATGGTCGGGAGTATTTTTGCCATTATTTCCCAGTTTCAGACCAACCGGAGCATTCCCCAAATTTTCGCGGAATTTTTTTTGCCATTTCATGATTTTACAAACAAAATACCTTGTTTACAGGGAGATAAATATCCAGACGTTGACGCGCATAGAATTATCAATCCAATCATTAGCCCGATTATGGAGGTATTTGATCAAATGAGAGAAAACCAAAAAGCGAGGGACCAAGCTGATAAAATCAAAAAAGATCGTGACGATCACCCATTAAGCACATCTAGAAGTTTGTGGGAGATGTTCCAAAGACTCCAAGCGCCTACCACAACGACAACCGAAGCTCCACCACTTTTAGAACGTCTATTAAAACCGTATATCGAACCATGGCAAAAACAATTGGATGATTTCTCAAAGGATATGGCTGGAATCACACTTATGCCGACCACTACGACTACCCCAGCCCCAACAACTTCCACGACACCAAATATTCTTGAGAAATCACTATCAGTGTTCTTCCCATCTTTAAGGCGAAAACCTCAATCAATTACCACTCTACCACCAACTACAACTCCAACTCCTCGTCTCTTTGATCCTGATATGTTTGATAGATTGTTCTTCAAACGTGAAAAGAGACAGGCAACTCTCGCTCCGGCGCCAAAATTCGATTTATTCACTGTTCCTCCGCCACCGCCACTATTCCAAGAATGGGAGAAACCAATCCTCAGTCTCTCAAATCCGTTCACACTGAATCCTCTCATGAAGATGTTCACAACACCTAGTCCACCGCAAACTCTCGCTCCTCTCCCAAAAATAGCAGAGCCAAATCCATACGAGATGCGAAAAGGGCTGCCAGAGCCACAATTCAAACTTCAGGATCCATTCTACAACCCGCTTTTCCCAAACAGAAAAAGTAAATTGTTCGATGTGTTAGCTGGTGGAGAAGCCGGCAGACTTTTAGGATAACATCGCTTTACAAACTATTCTCGTGTCATAATAATATGCTATTTAATAATTAATAAAAACTTGAAAGCATTTGCTTTTTTATATTGTCGAACCGCCAAAATGGTCAAACGCGCTTCGCTGAACTCAACGCTATGCAATTTTCATTTTGGTCTCCATATTATTTAATTTCACGTTGAATTTATACGTGAAATGAAATAATTTGGAAATCAAAATGAAAATCGCATAGCGTTGAGTTCAGCGGAGCGCGTTTGACCATTTTGGCGGGCCGACAATACTTATGCAAAATATGCAAAAAATTCAGCAAAAATTCAGAGAATGCTCTGATCAGTCTGAAATTTTTTGAGTATTGTCGGCCCGCCAAAATGGTCAAACGCGCTCCGCTGGACTCAACGCTATGCGATTTTCATTTTGAAAAATCGCATTTTTTGAAAATGTTCAAAATCGATATTTTGGTCTGAAATTTTTTGCACATGCACGGGAGTATTTTTGACATTTTTTGTCAAAATTTCAGACTGATCAGAGCATTCTCCAAATTTTTTGCCCATTACTTACCTCATCGCGATACTTGATTGCTAGCTGGCGAGTTTGAGTAAGTTTGGTGGAAACACTCTTGGCGTTTTCCCTGCAAGCAAAATAACAGTAATTAGGCTGAAACGTGTCATGGAAACTTGAAAAATGCTCCGATTGACCTGAAATCTTGGGAAATAAGGGAAAAAATATTTCGGTCCAACATTTTCTGAGCATATCCAGAAGTATTCAGATCAATCGGAGAATTTTCCGACCATAACTTACTCGGCTTTAAGTTTAGCCCTCTCGGCAAGAGTAGCATGTGCGGACGCTGTAGAGGCTTCTTGACGAGCAGCTTGCAATTGAGTTTTCAGTTGGTCCAATTGAGTCTGAAGAGCAGAAGCTGGACCACCTTTGGTGCCACTTTCAGCTTTTTGTTTCAACAACTCGATTTCCTTTCTTCTTTGAAGTGTCTCTTGGTTAGAAGCAGCAATTCTCAAATTTTGCTCGTTATTTTTTTCAGATAAAATCGAGTACTGTTTTTCCAATTCAGCCTTCTCCTTCTGGAACTGAGCAACAAGAGATTGCAATTGTGTCTTCTCTTCATTCAATTGAGCATTCAAATTGTGCACATTAGTCAAAGACTCCACTTTCTCAATCAATCTTGCTCTGTCAATTAGAGAAGCCGCAGTGGCAATTTTCTCCGTCTCAAGATCACGAATCTTCTGCAAAAGTTCATTCTTTCCTCTCTCAAACTCGGCCGTCTCAGCACGAAGACGTCTCATCTCAATCTCAGCATTCATAGCTCGATGAGTTGCTTCATCCTTCGATTGACGAACAAATTGAAGTAAAGATTGGAGGTTTTCAATCATTCCAGACTGAGACGGCTCTCCGATAGTGCTCTGGTCCATTTCCATTGAAGTGTCTCGAGCGGAGGTGATGTTGGACGATAGCTGAAAAGATTACACGGTTGTAAAAAAAATTTAAAAAAACAATCAAGTATTGTGGGACCGCCAAAATGGTCAAACGCGCTCCGCTGAACTCGGAAATTCGAAAAAATTGAAATGTCACGTTTTGGAAATTGCGTGAGAATAGAAACCCACGAAGTAGAAATGTAATGGCGCGGCCAGAAATGAAAAAAAGGTGGCCATAAATGCAGAAATTTTCACTTTTTTCTAAATTCAACTGTGCGATATCTGCATTTATGGTCACCTTTTTTTCATTTATGACCGCGCCGTGATAAATCAGAAACGTAACAAAATGGAAATGCGTGAAAAAAGAAACGTAGCAGAGCCGAAATGTGTCGAATTTGAAGTAAAATGGCAATGGAGCGCGTTTGCGAGATTTATTTTTCAAAACGACTTTTTCGATATTTTTCACGTTTTTCTCAGTTTTTTTTCTATTTCAACAAGCCTGCAGCTTGTAGCGACTAAGTCGCCTTTGTCAAATATTTATTTTTACTGATTTTTGTTTTTTTTTCTAAATAGAAATGGCATTCATTTCTTTGAACGTCAATCGAAAGGTCGCGGGATCAAGTTTTGTCGACTGCAAACTCGTGTGTGAGACACACAAACAAACACACATACTAATCTAAAATTTTCTATATAACAAAGATACGTAGAAAATTTTTTTTTTTCGACAAAAAAACGTGAAAAATATCGAAAAAATCGTTTTGAAAAATAAATCTCGCAAACGTGCTCCATTGCTATTTCACTTCAAATTCGACACATTTCTGTTCAGCTACGTTTCTGTTTTCACGAATTTCCATTTTGTTACGTTTCTGATTTATCACGGCGCGGTCATAAATGAAAAAAAGGTGGCCATAAATGCAGAAATTTCCCCCTTTCTTTTCTAAATCACACAGTTGAATTTAGAAAAAAGTGAAAATTTCTGCATTTATGGCCACCTTTTTTTCATTTCTGGCCGCGCCATTACATTTCTATTCCGTGGATTTCTATTTTCACGCAATTTCCAAAACGTGACATTTCAATTTTTTCGAATTTCCAATCCGAAAGAGCCCCGAAAATCGCATAGCGTTGAGTTCAGCGGAGCGAGGAGCGCGTTTGACCATTTTGGCGAGCCGACAATATTTTAAAAAATGTCATTATTACCGATTCGTACTGATTCGAAAGATGAATAAGCTTCTCCTCATATTCAGTTTGTTTCTGTTGAAGTTCCAACTCGAGACGATCACGTTCTTCAGTTTTTTGCTTCAAGAGTCTTTCCGTGTGTTCTCTCAATTGATCGCCTTCATTTTTAGCAGTCGTTTCGGCAACCAGAGCGAGAGCCTTGTTGTTCAACTCGGCTTGAAGGCGAAGTCGAGCGTTCTCGATTTCACTAATCTGTTGCTCGAATTGATGCACAACAGAGTTGTGTTGTTCAAGAGCGGTCGCATTACGCGTATTCTCGTTTTGAACATTCAAAAGGTTGCTGTTAGCCACACCGAGTTCTCGTTTGACACCTTCCAAATTGAGAGAAGAAACTTGAATTTGGCGTTGCAACTCTGCAGTTTCCTGCTCCGACTTGAAAACGAGCTCGTCGTATCGGGTGCGTAGACCGTCCAATTCGACCTGATTCTCAGCCAATCGATCCGTGAGTTGTTGAGCACGCTCCTCAAAGCACTTCACGCTTGCGAGGAGGCGATCTCTTTCCATTGCTCCCATTTGCTCCGACTGCTTCAGATTCTCTTCGAGAACATTATTGTGGGTGGCGGAGATTGCATGTTCGGCATCCATTCGTTTCTGTGCAGCTTCTGCTTCCATCAACTTGCGTTTCGCCTCGTCTAGTTCGTTTTCAATGAATTGAGTGCGATTTTTAAGTTGAAGATACTCTCGTTTAAGACGATCCGGAGTCATTCCACTAGCATCAGAACCAGTGAACTGACCTTGGACTGAGGCGAGTTTCGATCTCAAATCAACCAATTCCATTTCTTCTCGAGACAATTGCTCCTCTTTGTCCTTCAGTCGATTTCTCACAATTTCCAACTCTTTCTCCAGTCGATGTTGGATCAACTTTGCATCATTCTTCGCGTGAGTCAACTGATCGGAAAGACGAGTCGTCGAAGCTTTCAAGCTGTCACGTTCGTGTTTGATTGTATCCAATTGCGTATTCGAGTGATTCAACTTTTCAGTCTCCACACGAGAAAGGAAGTTTGCCATTTCGACAACAGACATTCTCTGAAAAATAACAATCATGTTTCTTTTTCGATACTTAAACAGTACCGGACAAAAATATATCATATTTTGGTTTTTAGAGTATAACTTTTGAACGGAGAGGGTTACGATTCTGAAATTGCATGAATCTGTCCCGTAATGTTTTTGACAAGCTCCAAAAATAAATTTGTTCATTTTTGAAAACTGCAGATTTTTCAAAAAATTTCAGATGCCAAAATTTTCGACCCAAAAATAATTTTTTTTCTGATTTTTCAAGACTCGAAATTTACTTTTAAAATAAAGTTTCATAATTAAAATTATGATTTTAGTTGACTATGGGTCGAACGGACAATTTTCAGCCGACTTACAGCACTTTGAATAGCAGGGTCCACATGGGTAAGTCAACTATAATTTTTATTGAGAATCACCGCAACCAAAGAAAATAAAGGCAAATCAGATAAAAACTGTTAAAAAACAAAGTATTTTAATTTTATTCGGTTTTGGTGATCCTCAATAAAAGTTAAAGTTGACTTACCCATGTGGACCCTGATATTCAAAGTGCTGTAAGTCAGCTGAAAATTGTCTGATCGACCCATAGTTAACTAAAATCATACTTTTAGTTTTGAAACTTCATTTTAAAAAGAAATTTCGAGTCTTGAAAAATCTGAAGAAAAAAAATTATTTTTGGGTCGAAATTTTTGGCATCAAAAATTTTTTGAAAAATCTTGTCAAAAACATAACGAGACATATTCATGCAAATTTTCAGAACCATAACCCTCTCCATTCAAAAGTTATACTCCAAAAACCAAAATATGATATCCTTTTGTCCGGTACTGTACTTACCACTTGCTCCTCCTTTTCCAGCACGGCTCTCTGACCATCATTGGCCATTCTGAGCGAAGTAACCTCAGACTTTGCACTCTGAAGTTCGTCTTCCAATGCTCTAACACGCACTCTCAAAGTTCCAGCCTGGTCAGTGGCTTCCAAAGCTTGACGTCCCAAATTAACGAGTTTCCGCTCTTTTTCCGCATCCGCCGACACCACCTTCCTCAATTCTTCCATCGCTGTTTCCTTATCCTTGATGGCTGCCTTGTACTCTTGCTCCATCGCAGCAGTATTCGCCTTTTGTGCTTCCAGCATCGCATTTAGCTTTATATTCGTCTCCGTAACACTGTTAATGTTGACCTCAGTGCTCTGGATCCGTTGCTCAAGCTCTCGCGATCTTCGCTGATAATCTGCTTTGTATTCGCTCGCCTGAGTGGTAAGACGTTCAATGGTAGCGTCCGCCACAACCTTGGCAGCCACTGCTTCCTCAGCCTTTAATCTAGCAGCTCTGGCCTCTGAAGCTGTCACGCTGTCTCGAACCAGTTCCTTGAAGTGTTCGGTTCGCTCTTTCAACTAAAAAAAACCAATTGTTTTTTTTTTAATATTTCTATAGTCGGTGAATGCATTATCAGCCGCGCTCTATTGACAAAATTCGGCGAAACCGTGCCGCACTTGCAAAATTGGCGCGAATTCAATTTTTTTATTTCATTGTTTACTAATGGACCTATTCAATGAATTTTTATGTCACATTTATTCACAACAACAAAGATTACAAAGTCGATCCGTTCTTTAAGTACCGAAGGTACTGCGGATCACGGTTTTCTGCGTACGCGGACGACTGGTGGTGTACCGTTCAGAGCCAGACATTATTTAAGTCAAACCCTGGCTAGGGAAATGACCGAGCAATCTTCGTAGATTTCTCTACTACCCAATTAGAGGCTGGGTGAACGTGGGGGGGGGGGGGGGGGGGGTGAGGGTAGGAATCGAACCTGTGACCTCTGGAACGGCGGCGGTCACCATTACCGGCTGCGCTATCCTCCCCAATGAATTAATCTGAAATTTTCTGAACCATTGAGTTTGAGTCTTTCTGCAAATCGCGTCTGGTCAAATAAGTGAACATATCAACAAACAAATGAATGCGCCAGGACAAGTTTACACAAAAATGATGACAATATATGCATTTTTTGACCAGAATGGATAGGCGCGATTTGCAGAAAAACTCAATCTCGATGGTTCAGAAAAATTCAGATTAATTGAATAAATGTGACATAAAAATTCATTTTAATTCAAATGAATAGTTCCATAATAAGTTAAGTAGTTCATATAATTTGTTATATTTATTAACAAAAAATAAATTAAATTACAATGTGTTGCAAAATGATCACCAGCTCGTCGCATTTGCGCTTCCTCAACAGCAGTATTCTCCATTTTGCGCGTTTGCTGAAATCAATAAATAATTTACAAAAAATTCGTATAATTTTTTAAATAATAAAAAGGAAATAAATAGGTAAAAAATTGTCAAACGACTGATGGCAGCTTGAATTTGAATCTTCCCGCCGAAAAGGCGCGCAGCACACTTGCAAATTCAAAAGTCCGACTATAATTTAAATTTTTATAATGGGGTTATTCACGAAATGGCAAAAAACTCGAAAAATGCTCCGATTGGCCTAAAATTTTGGGAAATGAGGGGGAAAACTCTCTCGGATATTCCCACAAAATTTCAGACCAAAATATTGATTTTTTTTGTCTGAAATTCTTGGGTAATATCCGGGAGAGTTTTTTCCTTTATTTCCCAAAATTTCAGAGAGCATTTTCCGAGTTTTCGCGCAGTTTTCTGCTATTTCGTGTAAAGCAACCTACACTATCGAACGCAGCCTTGGTTTGATCGACCTTCGTCTTCAGTTCCGCCTCCGACTTTTTGGTAACTGCCAAATCAGCTCTCAGTTGAGCCATTTCAGCACTCTGAGCATTCATTGCAGCTTGAGCAGCAGTGTTTTTGGCGTTTTCAATATCCGACTCCAATTCGACATTTCTACGCTGTAGTTGAGCACATGTTAGGAAGAGTTGTTCATTGGGCTCATCAGAATATGTGGGATCTCTGATTCGTTCTTTTTGTTGCTCAATTGCATACATCAACTGGACATTTCTTTGTGTGACGAACTCGTAGTCTCGTTGATACTTTTCTAACTCGGCTCTTACGTAGGCAAGATCTCGTTGAGCAGTGTCCCTTTGAGTTGCCAACTCTTTCCTTTCCACCTCTGCCTCGTCAAGTTGCTTTTCAAATTTACTGCTCTTGTCGTACAATTCATCTGCAACCATTCTTTGAGACAAAATGTGTGGTTTGTTCTGTTGGATTGCTTCAAGAAGTTCCTCAAGTGTCGATCGAAGACTGCCGTTTTCTTCTTCGGTTTCAGCAAGTTTTCCACAGACACGAGCATGCTCGAGCACTAAACTGCTCAATGATTGGCCGCCTTTCAAAAACTTGACCGTTTCAGCGGCAGCCGGTGCCAGCCCGGATAGCTCCTCTTCGGAAACGTTAAGTTTAACTTCGCTCATGCTTTTCATCATGACATTGACCTGGTCCAACTCAGAACGAGTCCTAGCCAACTCTTCTTCAAGTTGGTTCAATGATTTCGCATGTTTAGTTCTTTCCTGGTCCATCTCTTCTTGATGCTCCTGGAGAAGAGTTCGAACTTCCGCCAAAACGGCCTCTTGAGCCTCCAACTGATCTTTGAAATGATCGGCCGCATTCTTTGTCTCTTCGAGAGAAGATTTCAAAATTCTCTGAAGATCCTGCTGGCAACGAATCTCCTCTTCCAAATTTGTGATATCAGTCACCTTCGAAAGCTCCGCATGCTCAATTCTTTTCAGCAAGTCAGAGTTATTCGTCTGCAGCAATTCGGATTTCTCATTGAGACTCTCAATTTGTGCATTCAGGAAATTGATTTGAGACTCGTATTGAAGACGCTCATTGGCTCCTTCAATGTCCTTGTTGCTCAGCTCGAGCCGAAGACTGGAAACTTTGTTGTCGCGGTCAGTTACTTCTTGCATAAGCCACCGCTTCGATTCTGCATACAAATCACGTTCTGTTGAGTATCGCTGACGTTCGAACTAAAAAAAATAGGATAATACAGTATTTTCAAACGAGTTGCAGCATGAAAAAATGAGTCTGCTATCCCTTTTTTGTCTGCGTCTCTTCAAATAGCACTGTGTTTGCGTGGTCGCGCACTGATAAGTGGGCGGAGTTTCGCGTTCTCATGTCGCAACTCGATTGAAAACACAATATTATTGTTTTATTCAAGTTGTCGCGCGGTGTGTGCGTACTCGTACTCGTACTCGCGTTCAGGCTTGGTCGGAGTCGGAAAACGGAAATTGGAAATTTTTCGGAAATTTTTCCGAATTTATTTTTCGGAAAAATTACCCGTCGGAAAATTTTCCGAATTAATTATCCGGAAAATTTTTCTGTCGGTAAATTTTCCGAAAATGATCGGGAAAGTGCAGTTCTTTTAGGTGCCGCTTCTAAGTACCAAGAACTTCTTAAAACTGAATGTTTTGTTAATTTGTTGATTTTTTGTTGAATTTTTGGTTAATTTGTTGATTTTCGTATATTTTCAAAGAAATAAGATTAGCCAATTGTTAAGAATCTTTTTCGGAAAATACAAAATTTAAAAAAAATCCAGTTTTAGTTTCGAAAATCGGAAAAAATCGGATAAACCGATTTTCCGAAAAATAAAATCGGAAAAAATGTCGGATATCCGATTTTCTGAAAATTAAAGTCAGAAAAAATTTCGGGTATCCGAATTTCCGAAAAATTTTTTCGGAAAAAAATTTCCTTTTCCGATTTTCCGAAAAGCATTTTCCGAACAAGCCTGCTCGCGTTGCCAACCGATTTACGAGGCTCCGCCCACTGCCCTGCTATTTTTTCCTCATTTTGCAGTTTTTCTTCTGTTTTTTTTCAATACATGCTTTCTATTGCTTCAGATCGATAAATGGCGTGGGCGAATGAATATTGAACAAGAAAATTCGAAAAAAAGAGAAAAAATGGAAATGGAAATGGCGGATGATGCAAAAATCGATTTAAAAAAAATGTTTTTCGTCTTTTCATGGTAATTGTTGCATTTCATCTTTTTTTCCTCTTTTTTTGGGAATTAATTGATGTCAGGTACGGATTTCTCTCAATTCATCGCATTTTTTAATTGAATCCGTATTCGAACAATACATTTGACGACCTGACATCAATTATTTCCAAAAAAAAAAGAGGAAAAAATGAAATGCAAAAATTACCATGAAAAGACGAAAAACATTTTTTATGGACCTATGCATTTGAATTAAAATGAATTTTTATGTCATTTTAATTCAATGCATTACAACATATTAATTAATTAATCTGAATTTACCTGAACCATTGAGTTTGAGTGTTTCTGCAAATCGCGCCTAGCCATCCTGGTCAAATAAGTGAACTTATTAACAAATAAATGCATGCGCCTTTAAACATTTACTCCGAGTACACAAAAATGATGACAAAAGATGCATTTTTTGACCAGGATGGATAGGCGCGATTTTCAGAAAAACTCAAACTCAATGGTTCAGGAAAATTCAGATTAATTAATTAATATGTTGTAATGCATTGAATAAATGTGACATAAAAATTCATTTTAATTCAAATGAATAGGTCCATAAAACCGATTTTTGCATCATCCGCCATTTCCATTTCCATTTTTCTCTTTTTCTCGAATTTTCTTGTTCAATATTCATTCGCATACGCCATTTATCGATCTGAAGCAAAAGCAAACATGTATTAAAAAAAAAAACAGAAGAAAAACTGCAAAATGAGAAAAAAAAAGGAAAAATCGCAGGTCAGTGGGCGGAGTCTCGTAAATCGGTTTGCAACGCGAGTATTGTGAAAACAAAAAAATTGCAACGCGGTGTTTGCGTACTTCTGAAATTCAAACGGCAATGAAAGAAATAGCATGGCAAATGAAGAGATTTGTTCCCATTTTTGTTTGAATTTAAAAAGTACGCAAACACCGCGTTGCAACTTTTTTGTTTTCACAATACGAGTTATTTACCTCGATGCTTTGTCTCTCTTGCTGAGCAGCTTCAACCGAGTGACGGAGAGAGGCTTTCTCATTTGTGAGTTGTCGAATTTGATCTTTTAAAGCAAAAGTCTCAACCATTGCCGATTGTGCTTCCTTCGTCGCATTCGCAAAAGCGGCCTCTCGTTCGCCTTTCTCTATATTGAGACGGGCAACCGTAGTTTCCAATTCGAGCTGAAGAAAAAAAAAACAAGGATAATTAAAATAAAATAGAACATAATGCGCTTCTTACATTTTTATCAGTGAGTTCGTTTCTAGCCTGTTCGAGTTCACGATGCCGATTCACGTGCTCCTTCACATCATTACCGTATCGGCCGAGTTCCGACAAGAGTTGACCGTTTTGCCGAGACAGATCCTCCACGCGTTCGCGCAGATCGTTCACTTCCCTGTTCATGTTAAATTGGGCTCGTTCCAACTCTGCCTTTTCGATTTCCCAATTAGTTTGCTCATCTTCAGCGACCGGAACTGGCTGCTCAGCCAAGTTGGCCGGAGCGTCCACATCCATGACTGAAAATAAATTGTTTAAAAGCACTTTCAATGTTGAATAAAGAAAGTGAAAAAAAAAGAAAAAAATGGATTAAAAAGGAAAAAAGTTTTTTTGGTCATAATTTTATATTGAGTTTTCAAAATATTTAAAATATACAAATACTGATTTTTTTTTAATGGGGTTATTTAATTTTGGGCATCTTGCAGTTTTTTTCTTATTAATTTTATTCTGAAAACGTCATTTTATGCATTTTTTCTGCAGGAATTTTCGTAATCTGTGAATAACCCCATTAAAAAAAAATCTGTATTTGTATATTTTAAATATTTTGAAAACTCAATATAAAATTATGACCAAAATAACTTTTTTTCCTTTTTAATCCATTTTTTTCACTTTCTTTATTCAACATTGAAAGTGTTTTTAAACAATTTATTAACCCCATTACACCATTACTAACCCAATTACATGTTCCATATGGATATTGGGAAATTTGAATAAAGTTATTGTCGAAAAGATAAAGCGGCGACCTACAGTAACCCGAAAAACTCAATTTAAATACGGTTTGATGTAGGCCCCGTCACGATAAATGTTTTATTCTCGTTACGTGACTAAATAATTCGAGACCTTGACAAAGCCAGGAAAATCCACGAAAATGAAGAAGTAAAAACCTGTACAAAACTCGTGCCGCGCTCTTGCAAAAGGCCGGGATTCCTGGGTTTTTTATTTTAACTTTTTACCCGGTTTTGACAGTCTCGAAAAATATGTGATGGACCTATTCACAAAACCGCAAAAAAAATTGCCGGAAAAATCGGAGAATGCTCCGATTGACCTGAAATTTTGGTAAATATTGGAAAAAATTCTCCTGTACACGCTCAAAAATTTTTGGACCAAAATATCGATTTTTCTCTTTTGAGCGTGTACAGGATAACTTTTTCCAATATTTCCCACAATTTCAGGTAAATCGGAGCATTCTCCAATTTTTTTCCGGTTTTGTGAATAGGTCCATGACAGACCGAAAAAATCAGAATCAACAAGTAAAAATTTCGATTATGAAATATTTTTCGAACAAACTTTTATGGGGTTATTTTCGGAACCAGCAAAAAATTCAGCGAAAATTCGGAGAATGCTTCGATTGATCTGAAACTTTGGGAAATCATTTAAAAGATACTTCCGGTCAGTCCCTGAAAATTTCAGACCAAAATATAGATTTTGAAAATTCTCAGAAATAAAAATCGATATTTTTTAAAATCAATATTTCGGTCTGAAATTTCCAGTGAATGTCCGAGAGTATTTTTTAAATGATTTCCCAAAGTTTCAGACCGATCGGAGCATTATCCGAATTTTCGCTGAATTTTTTGCTGGTTTCGAGAATAACCCCATTAAAAATAAAAGGAAAATATAACTGAAATAGGTGATTCATTCATGAACTGA
Organism: Caenorhabditis japonica; assembly: GCA_963572235.1. Taxonomy (NCBI): domain Eukaryota; kingdom Metazoa; phylum Nematoda; class Chromadorea; order Rhabditida; family Rhabditidae; genus Caenorhabditis; species Caenorhabditis japonica. The sequence goes on from OY754343.1 coordinate 22,713,119, forward strand.
ACAAGATGAATATGACAAAAACTGGAAAGTAAAAATTGTCGAAAAATTACAACAAAAATGGTCCGAAATTCGAATAATTCCTTGACTAGTCAGAAACTTTGGGAAATATTTTCCAAAATACTCCAGAGAACGAATCGAATCCATTAAACTGGAAAACTACAGATAAACCGTATTCCGGTAAACGAAATTTGGAAAATGCTGATTTTTGCATGATGGTGGCTAGAGACGCAAGGAAACATTTAAAAAAAAAAAACAACGGTTTTCACGTCGTTTTCCAGCTTCTTGCATACGGCTACGGCCTCTGGATTTTCTTTAAGCATAAAGAGAATGTTCACTAAAATGGGAATTTTTTCAGAAAAAAAAACTGAAGGTAAAAAGTGAAACATCTGGGCTCTAAACACCTTCCAATCAATATTGAGTCAAATTTTTCGAAAATAGTGGATTTGAGCACTAAAATTTTGTGGTTTATCCGGAAAATCCGGTAAAATGTGAGCTCGCGCGCGCGAATAAATTTCGAATGACACGTGTGCAATGTGGCGTCGTGGTGATTACGGACGAACATGCGCAATATCTGACGACACTTTTTTTCGTTCTTTTTTTATTTGTCGCCTGTCTGCGCAAAAAAAAAACACGTTTATTTTGTTTATTTTCGTCTTTTCTTTCGGTTTTTTGCTATTGAAATGTTGTTGAAAGTTAACCGGAGGGAAGTTTTACACCAATCGTTAATTTTCTTTGCCTAGTGCATCATAATTCTTCCGTCCAATGCATTTCGACGATTTTAAATAAATACGATAATCCTTGCTTATCATTCGTTAAGTATATAATTTCTTCCCAAAATGTCTTTAGTTGCTGTTGTTTTATATTTTTTATTGTTAGTTTATTTGCCTTTGAATGTTTGAAATTTCTAGATGGCAAGTATGGTATCCACATTGATGAAAGTAGGCGTTCCATCTGCCGCCGCTGCCGTCGGAGTATTCTTGCTCAGTGACGATGAGGGTAGAAACCTGTTGTTCCGGAAGGCGGGTGCTTTCACCAATAACCACAGTGCAAAGTCGTTCGATGAGCATTTTCCTCGTGGAGAGTGGAATCGCAACTGGGACTTGTAAGAGAAGGCGACACACGGCTGGTATCTATAATTTGTTTGTTTTCTTTTCAGCCGTGATCCAATGAGCTTGGTCGATTCGAGAAAGTGGGAGAAAGCTGATGAGGAGGGCCGAAAAAAGCTTCTGGAGGAGAACAAAGCTACCGCCACGCGAAACATCTTCCTGATCCGTCACGGGCAGTACCATCTTGATCGTGAAGTCAAGTGCCTGACTCCGTTGGGACGCGAACAGGCTGACCTTTTGGGAAAACGTCTGGCCAAATCGGATATCAAGTTCACCAACTTGACAATGTCCACGATGATCCGTGCGACTGAGACGGCCAACATTATCCTGAGCCACTTCCCTGACAATTTCCCGCGCGCTTCTTCATCGCTCATCGAGGAGGGACCACCATATCCGCCAGTTCCGGACCACAAGGCTTGGAGACCACTTCATCCAGTAAGTTGTGTGAGAGACGCAGAGAAACGGAATTTTTTTTAAATTCTTGAACCATGAAATTTACCCTTTTCTTGAGGAGTTCTACTCGGAGGCGGCCAGAATCGAGTCTGCGTTTAGAAAGATTTTCCATCGTGCTCCACCAACTCAGAAAGAGGATTCTTATGAGCTAGTTGTCTGCCACGCCAACGTCATCCGTTACTTTATCTGCAGGTGCATTACATACATTTAATTTGTCTTTTTTTTGTTTTTACGAAAATGTGCAATTTTGAAATTGTAGAGCTCTTCAATTCCCACCAGAGGGCTGGCTGCGCATGTCTCTTGGCAACTGCTCGCTGACATGGATTGTGATTCGTCCAAAGGGCGACGTTTCCATTCGCTCGATCGGCGATATTGGCCATCTCGTGCCAAATAAGGTCTCTTTTACTTGAAGCACACTGCGTAAATAATTCGTTTTTTTGGCTATTTAAATACTTTTTTATTTATTTTAATGTTTTCTTGTTTTATTTGTATCGATGCCATATTTATTTATGTTCACTATCAATTATTGTCGTGGTCGTGAAAATAATAAAGTTGCGACAAAACGCTGAACTCGTTTTGGGGGGGGGGGGGGGGCGGCGGCGGCTTCGACGCATTAGGGAATGCCATGGTAAAATGGATGAGCCCGTGAGCTGCTGTTGCCGCCGCTGCCAGAGCTTAAAACAAACAAAATTAAGGGCTCCGCGGGTGAGCAGTCGTCTTGACATGCGTGAAATGGGACACGCTTTTCACCGATTCCGCTCTTTTATTCGTGTATTTTGGCTCGACGCGTCCTTAATTCTGATCACATTTTGTTCAATTCAAACGTTGCCGTTTTTTGGTGAACGAAAAAATATTTATGCTCTGGACCTGCCCAAAAAGAAGGAGCTCGTGCTCGTGAGCACGTAAAATCTGTCGAAACTTGCTTGACAAGTGACATGCGAGAAAACGGCGGCGACCTATTTTATAAGTACTCCCATTTTTACGACTCTTTTCCTTGTTTTGACAATGTTTTCCGTAATTTTGTGTATCGCAAACACATCTCGAATTTCACTTTTTTTTTTACATAGTGTATTGCATTTTGTCTGGAAAATTTCTTATAAATAAGGTCTGTTTGTTATTTAGGTGTCTGTATTATATACGTATTCCCGAGTACGTGAGATGTCGTAAAATGGGTCTTGGCACGATCGGTGTTTGCACACTTTTGGATTTGAATATTTGTTTTCGAATGTTTTAATTAAAATTTTTCTTATATAATTGTTTCATGTTATTTTTTTTGTTTTGTAAAACTTATATTTTATAAATAGGGGGTCATTCATGTAAAAAATCACATGATTTTTCCAATTCAAGCATGTTGAAAAACGTAAACAAGCTACAGTATCCCAAGTACTGTAGAATGTTTGCAAGTATACATACACCGATCGTGGCGAGACCCACTTTACGACATCTCACGTACTCGGGAATACGTAATAGCTAAAATGAAAAAAAAACCGTTAAATATTATAAATATATTACTCTCGTTTCAGAAGCTGCTCATGAACTTTTAAAATATTCAATTTTTCCACGAAATGTCTCGGAGCGCATTTTTCGACACAGTTGAAATGAGTGCGACCGTAACCCATTTAAAATGTGAACAAGTTTTAAAAAATCACGAAAAACAAGAGAGAAGAAATAAAAACAATATTATTTATTGAGCTTTCAGTCGAGTTTCAACAGCAAAACACAATATTGTTTTAAAAAAGTTGTCACCTCCAAAGCCGGCTATCGGACGTTTCGAAAGTTTTTCTGAATTTTGTTGCTGCGGTGTTTGAGGAATTTTCCTTAAAAAAAGCTATTTAAAATGATTGTGTGAAACACCGCGACGATAAAATGCAGAAAAACCTTCGAAACGTCAGAGAGCCCCCAAGCTGCGCGAACTTGAAAATTAAGCTCATCCTCTTCACGCAAATTTTATGAAATTTTTATTTTCCTTGGTGAAAATTTGAAAAGCTTAAAATTCACGCGCCTCTGGAGGCTTAACTTGTTCAAATTTTTAGATGGGTTACGGTCGCACTTATTTCAACTGTGTCGAAAAATGCGCTCCGAGACCTTTCGTGGGAAAATCGGCTATTTTCAAAGTTTATGAACAGCTGCTGAGACGAGAGTAATATTGTCGACACACCACAACTGTCAAACGCGCTCCCCTGAACTTAGAACTCTGGGATTTTCATTTTAGTTAACAAATTATTTGATTTCACGTTGAATTTATACGAGAAAAATACAGCGAATCGCGTTTGACCATCGTAGCTTGTCTACAATAGACACTCCGATGCTCAGCAATTTTTCGCTGCAAGACCTGATCTGCGGAACATCGGAGTGTCGTAGCTGAATTTCGCTCGGGAACGCTTAAAGGGGGTGCCAACTTTTTGGGGAAAGTTGCTTAAAATATACTCTTGGGTGGGGGATTTACGAATATCACATTGAAATTGCACAAAAAAATTTCTCTGATTTTTTATGATTTTTACAACAAAAAAAATAGAAGACCACGAGGAGTACACGAAAATCGTGGCCGTGGCCTAGGAAACCCGCGGCCGCGGCTTCTAGAAAGATCCATTTTCATCAGAAATATTTATTTTTCTTACATTTTCTCTCGTTTTTATCATCGATTTTCGATAAAACATGCTCTAATCGCTTATTAAATTTTTAGATGTTCGCGAAAACACATTTCAGTACTAAAAATCGAAAAATCGATATTCGGCTGTCGTTCAATTCAACGTTTTAAATAATTTCTTGTGAACATTTTTGTTCAAATATAAAATTTACAGATAAAAGAGTGAATTTAATGAGGAATTGAGCAGGAAAATGAACAAAAAGGGAAGGTATGAGAATTTTTGTTCCGAATTTGTTTTATCGTGACTTTTGTGATCAACACGCATTAATTAGCAATATGAAAGCACGAAATAGAGTCTGTACATTATTTCTCAAAAATTAATACAAAAAAAGGCGAGAAAGACCGGAGAAAAATGATGAAAAAGAAAAATGGCTTTTGAATTTCGCGCCAAATCGTGTACTCCCCGTGGTCTTCTATTTTTTTTTTGTAAAATTCGCCAAAAATCAGAAAAAAATTTTTGTGCGATTTCAATTTGATATTCGTAAATCCCCCACCCAACAGTACATTTTGAGCAACTTTCCCCAGAAAGTTGTCACCCCCTTTAATGATTGCAAAAATTAAATTTGAAACCGCGCAATTCGAGTTACGCTGTTTTATCATATTCTTTGCGCACGAAACACAGGTGAAATGCGGTGGATGCATATAGTGTCCGTATTTGAATCATATTATGCATTTATGCATTTCAGACTCTAGATATATAATAAATCCGCGTCGTTCGATTAACTTTCACATTTTTTACCAATTTAGCTACAAACATCAAAAAATTTGAGAGAGTTAGTATAAAAAATAGTAAGAAAAGTGAAAAAAGCTGGAAAAGCTGTTATATAACGTCCACTGGATCATATGGACGACATGATTCAAATACGGACACTATATGCATCCACCGCATTTCATTTCGCATGTGTTTTGTACGGGGTAGATCTGGGTTCGAGATTTATCAGTGCCAAATTTGTTTTGTTTCTTTTTTGTAGTGAGAGACAGGTCTAGTATTATTTTTGTGAAATTTCTGAAAATGCGACGCCTAAATTTCGAAGCATCCATCCATCACTCATTCATTCCACACTCCTTCAACGTTTTCTTCCAATCCTATTTATTACTGGGAGAATCTTCCTTTTTCATTTGATGGCTCCTATGGCAATAGCCTGGAATTTATAAACGAAAAGGAAAGAAAAAAAGGAAAACCGTTCCATGCAAAAAATGTAATAGATCTTGAAAAAAGGAAAACTATGCGGTCTTTCCTTCCTTCCTTCCACCGGAGCACAAATTTCCATTGCTCCAAATTTCCTGCTATTATTCATAGTATATACGGGGCCATTTTCGATTGGCCGTCCTCTCTCCGTGTGCTACGAGCCGTTGACGAAGACGAAGAGCTTATTGACTTGTTGGCAGAAAAAGAAAAAAGGATATGCAACGTGTCACACCATTCATTGTTCCTCATTTTCTTCTTCTTCTTCTTGTTCTACTTCTTCATCTTCGTCAAATGAACATTTTTTATGGGAATCCATCCGTCTCTTTTGAGCCGCAATCAATCTATTTCCAATTTTAATGCGCTATGTACAGGTGCTCTTTCCCTCCCTCTTTTGCTTCGCTAGCTTGTTCGGGTGGATTTGGCTAGACTGCGTAGCGACTCAAATAGCCGAATGATTCCTACAATTTACCTGTACTTGGCTACCAACAATGGTGAAATGCGGTGGATGCATATAGTGTCCGTATTTGAATCATATCGTGCATTTATGTAAATTAGGCTCTAGATATTTAATAAACCCGCGTCGTTTCAAAGTACAAAAATCAGTGCCGTTACAAGAAAAAAAACTTGTAAGAAAAGTGAAGCCAAATGTCGCAGGCTTGTGTATACACATTCAATTTATTTATTTTAATGCAAAAAATAAATTAAAATTTATTATATACCGTCCAATGGGCCAAAAGGACGACATGCTAAAAAAAAAATAACGAACACTATATGCATCCACCGCATTTCACCTGTGAAGCTTCCCTTGAAAGTGAATGAAAAAGCCGCCGACATGTCAACTATGCCATTGAATACGTATATTGTCCCGGATAATCGTATCCGGTCAATTATAATTGTTTGGAACAATGGAAAAAGAGGGGTTTTCCGTTTTCAAATTACATAAACTTTCACCCTGACTTTTACAATGTAATTTTTCGATGATTCTGTAATTTTGAGCCTATAATATACACACCTAAAATAGGCTAATCAAGAAGGCATTTTCTTTTTCTTCCTTTTTTAAGGCTATCGTTATAGCTCTATCGTTGACTGTTTTGTAGGACTGTTATAAATAGAATGTTCTATTTATGACAGGGTGCTGCAGAATTTTTGCAACCCATCTTTCTTGCTGTAATTATGTATTTTTGGAGTTTTTTTTTCCAAAGTGTCATATTTAAATACTTTTTTCCATTTATTTAGAGGCCCCAACCTTCCATGCCAATATTTTTATTCAACGCTATTAATTAGCCCGAAACAAAGCGTTGCAATAATTTATCCGCACTCCGCAAATTCAAATTTCCAGACAATTCTCATTCCCTTTTCTTCCAGATGAGAATACCAACGTCGTCGTGAAGAAACACGAAGAAAATGTCACCGTTCAACACCGGACTCGGCGACACACATCCACGAAAAGGTACTTTTACTTCAAAAAGAGCAAAACTCATTTCATCTGACCTCCACTGACCTTATTAATAATTAACGTTATGCTCATTACGGGCGGTGTGAAAGAAGATGATCTATTCTTAATTCTGAATTCACTGAAGAATTTCAGGAATGGTGTATCATCCTCATCCGCAAACGTATTTGTACGCCGAAGATCCGCGGATCGAGGATGCGGACGGATGTTGTTGCTGCTGGCTGTGCAGATTGATGTGCTGTTTCCGCGCCAAAGGTGATCAGGTACGGTAGCAGGTAGATGAATTAGTTTTCTAGTAAACTTGAACCTGGGTGGGGATATTTGGGAGAAATTTGATCCGCCGCTCACCAAGTTTTGCTCTTTGGCACCTTTTGTTCGTACAATTTTAGTATGGTCACATTTTTAGTATGATCATACTATAAATTCGTTTCTATTTTTTGAATAGAGTTTAAAACCACAGTATGGAAAATAAATGTTGTCTCAATATTTAACGTGAAGTTTCACTCCATCGCCTCAATTTCCTAGCCGTTTACAGTAAGAAGTGGGGCAAAGTATTAAATCCTCGCCCCACGTTGAATTTATTGTGTTTTCAAACGAGTTGCATCATGGAAACATGAGTCAGATATCCCTTTTCTGTCTACGTCTCTTCAAATAGCACTGTGGTAGCGCGCAAATAAGTGGGCGGGGTTTCATGTTTTGTTGATGCATCTCGATCAAAAACACGATAGAGAAATGCTAAATTATAGCAAATGTGAACAACTGTATGAATGACCTAAATCTCGGTCATGCTCAACAATTTCACGGCTCAAAATCAGAAAAACTTCAAGTCCAATATCTTAGTCCACAATTTTTTTTGTCCGGAAATACTTTTATCATCGGCGCCCAATGTTTCACGCCCATTTGAGCCGTATCTGTCGTAATTTTAAAATATTTTTTCGCGCCAAACTTAAACCGAACCGCCAATTAGATAGCCTCTATGTGTCATTTGTCATTTTGAATTTTTTGCTATTCTCAGTACGGAGCGCTGCAAACGCGCTCCCTTCGCACAGTGATGGACGCGGCCACGTTGACTCCAAATGCATGCGAAATTTTTTGTTCGTTTGGAGCGAGTTTTCAGCGTTTTATACCTAGTATAATAGTCACACAAAGGGGCATGAGACGGGAGTCAACAAACACACCAGGATGCACAACTCCTCGTTCGCGAGCGTTTAAAGTTGTGCATTTCCACATGTGAAATGCGGGGGATGCATTTAGTGTCCGTATTTTAATCATGTCGTCCTTTTGGTCCATTGGACGGTATATAACAACTTTTTATTTATTTTTTTTTTGCATTAAAATAAATAAATTGAATGTATATACACAAGCCTGCGACATTTGGCGACTTTGCCCCTGCTTTTTTTCACTTTTCTTATAAGTTTTTTGTGGCTGAATTAGAAAAATGTGTAAACGTTAATCAAACGATGCGGATTTATTAAATGTCTAGCCTAATTTATGTACATAAATTCACGATATGTTTCAAATACGGACACTATATGCATCCACTGCATTTCACCTGTGCGAGCGCGTTCGCTGACTCCCGGCCCATGTCCCTGTGGCCACATTTCTGCCTATCTTTCTATATGGAATACAGTAGCGGCCACTGAAATATCCCCTTTTGGTTTTTCAGCTCTAAATTTTTTTAGGGAAGAGCTAGGAACTTGAGTTCAACTCTGAAAATGTTCCAAAATAAGCCAGAAATATGATTCAATTTAGCTTTTACTGATAAAAATATTTCTAATTTTTTTTTTTCAATTTTCACGATTTTGATCGTTTTTTCTATTTTTTTTATAAAGCTACAACTCCAATATTTTCCAGAGTCTTCAATATTTATTGATTTAAATAATGACAAAAACTAAAAGAAAAGTAGATTTGACCCCTAAACAGCAATTTGCAATTGCTAGACGACGTGAGCAGGGACGAACTCAGTCAGGCAGCTTGCGGAGCAGTTCAACTTCGATCGTTCCACAATTAGAAAATTTTTGAAGCGCTGGAGAGCTCAAAATAGACAACCAATGAAGAGAAGACACTCACGGGCTTCAGTTACGAACCATCTAACAGACAGAAACATCGTACGCGCATCGAGAAGCAACCCTAGGCTCAGTGCCCCCGAAGTCCTCGATTAGGTTTCTCCCCGTGGACCACCTGTTGCAAGCGGCAGAACGATCCGACAGCACCTAAACGATGCAGAACTGTTTGGCAGAAGACCTGTGAAGAAGCCGTACATCTCTGACCGCAATAGAGCAGCTCGTGTGGCCTGGGCGCGAGCTCATCTCAACTGGACTCAAAGTCAGTGGGAACGAGTTTTGTTGAGTGATGAGAGCAAGTTCATGTTATTTGGTTCGGGTGGAATTTCTTATGTGAGACGACCAGTAGGAACCAGATTCAACCTAAAATACTAAACTCCGACCGTAAAACATGATGGCGGCAACGTGATGGTATGGTCCTGCTTCAGCAGCCATGAACTCGGACCTCTTCACCGCATCCGAGGCAACATGGATCGCTTTTTGTACGAACAGATCTTGCAAAATGTAATTCTCCCGTTCGCTCGTGCCTCCCCAAGGGTTCGTTACTCGTTTCAACAGGATAATGACCCGAAACACACGTCCAACCACATCAAAAAGAGTGAAATGTCTCCAACCATCAGTATCTTTTTTTAAAGAATTGGTTCGCCACAAACCGTGTGATCGTAATGGAGTGGCCCAGCCAGAGCCCCGACCTCAATCTCATCGGGCACTTATGGGAAGAGCATGAGAGACGCGTTTCCGACATCCGTGCTCGAAATGCCGACGAGAAATTCTCTCAGTTGCAGACTGCGTGGGCTCAGATTCCACAGTCTGTTCTAACCAGCCTGATCCAGTTGATGCCAAGAAGATGTCAAGCTGTTATCGATTCTCGAGGGTTTCCAGCTAAGTATTAATCAGTTCGAAACTGTTTCTATCGCTTATTACCCCATTTACAAGTCGTTTCCCGGGTGAAATCTCAATAAACGGTTTTTTGTTAAAAGTCGAAAAATCGAACTTTTCGAATATTTAGAAAAACACATTTTTTATCGGTAAAAGCTAAACTGGATCATATTTCTGGCTTATTTTGGAACATTTTCACAGTTGACCTCAAGTTCCTACCTCTTCTCTAAAAAAAAGTTATAGCTGAAAAACCAAAAGGGGATATTTCAGTGGCCGCTACTGTATATGGAAAATTCCCCTTCTCTCTATTCTTTTGATGGACCTAAAATGGGCCATAGTTCGGTTTTTATAGACATTTCTTTTCTTTTTTTTCCTAAACTCTTTCTCCTATTTATTTATCTGCGTGCACATCGACTCGCTCGCATGCTCGACGCATCGTGCAGTCGAAAAAAAGGGCCGTAGTTCTTGAGAAATTCAATTTGGGACACGTCTAATCTTCTCACATCGACGTGTTCTCTGTGTTAAACGGACGGAAAAAAAGGGTAGAACCTTGGCAGTCAAACATTCAGAAAAAACCTAGTTGTTTCCTTAGTTTTTATTTAGTGGTTGCCACGTCATAAAACGTTTTATGGGTGGTTTGGTAACCAAGAGGATAGGATATTCTTCTTCTTCTTTTTTTGTGCTTTTTATTTCCGTGCTTCTCTTCTATCTATGTTCAGCAACTGTTGGAGGAATGATCAGGTATGTATTCGGGAGATTTTCGGCAATTTGTCCTCGGCATTAGCTTCCCGAAATTTTTTGAGTAATGAAGTGGAACTTTTTGGTGGTAGGTTTTATAATTGTAATCATAAATGTCGTGTCCAAGACATTGCATAAATGCTGATTGATATGAATGCGTCGTCTCGGTAATCTGAATTAATTGATGCCACCAACGTCTTCCCATCCATCCTATCGCTAATCCATTCTTGCTAAACATAATAATACGCCTGAGCTGAACTTGATTCGAAAACCCGGGAGGGAGTGAGCACGTCTACCAGAGAGACACGACGACTACTATGGAGGACGAAGAGGAGGAGGAAAAAGAAGAAAAAGAAGAAGAAGAAGAAGAAGAAGCTGTTGGCTCAACTTGCTCTGGGCTCTCCTGCACGCGTCTACGTCTATCGGCTGGTGCGCGGAGCTCGAGCAGAGCAGAGCAGAGCAGAGAAGCGGCGACTTGTGTGCATGTATGTGTGTGCCCACTCGAAACTAAAAGGAAACGAGATCGATAGACGGACGTCGGTCCCGCGGCGGCATTGGCGAGCACCGATGAAGCTCCGACGAAGGGAAAGAAAGAGATGGAGAAGGAGAAGCCGTCACCATCTTCTTCCTTCTCTTTTCCCCACCCTCCCTCAAGTTTTGGACAGACGGCTCCACGGCCTTTTTCCCTTTTGACCTCAAGTCCCCCGTGAGAAACAACTTGAACTCTTTGCCCTTCGTTTCTTTGTTTTTTTTTTTTTTTTTTTGGTGTTCCCAGAATAGTAAATGAGAGCTCACCTTGTGTATTACGTATTGGATCTGAAAGTGATACCGCTTCTCTTTTCCTTCTTCTTTTGGTAAGCTCGTAGGGCTCGTAGAGCTCGTCGAGCTCTACTAGCATAAATATATGTATGGATATATTTGTTTTCAAAATGTTTAGACATAGAAGCACACACTTTTTGACATTTTCTGATTTACTGATTTTTAGGAAGAAGTCAGTCAGGCATGCGAAAAATAGCAAAAAGAGCCATTAATTTTCGTATGTTTCTCCTCCTCCACCATGTTTTGCCTCCCTTGGTCCATTCAATGTCCTCACAGCATTCAGACCGCCCGTTGTGCCTCTTTCTCTCTCTCTCTCCCCCTTCACCCTTCACCCTCCCATTCCATTCCATTCCACCCTTTGGGGTGCAAAGTGTGAAATGTGAAATGTGAAATGACTAACTTCCTTTATTCCAGACCGCTGTACGCGATCGTATGAATGCCAGTCAACCACCTCCAGGCGGCGGAGGCCGACTACCTGAAGATGTCTTCAGGAAGATCACAGCGGTTGATCAGGGCCACAGCACGCTGACACAATCTGGAGTTCAAGGGCTCAGCGCCAGGACTCTTAGCACGTATGTTTTGAAAGTTTGTGAATTAATATCCCGAAAAAATGAATTTAATTCCAGAGACCTACGCGGTGACCTAGTCTTCCAATTAGCTGAAATCATCAAAAAACCAGGACAATCACTTGGATTATACCTGCGAGAGGGGAATGGAAAGGATCGAGCCGATGGAGTTTTTGTGTCGCGGTTCGGTGACAATTCGGAGCTGGCAAGGTATGGAGAAGTGATGCGACCTGGCGATGAGATTTTGACAATTAACAATGTTGAAGTCTCAATGATGAGTATTGACGACGTTGTGTTGATTCTCAGTATTCCACGACGACTTCTTCTTAGGATACGGTGAGTATTTGAGTACTTTCCTTTTCTTTTATTGTCGACGCAAAGAACTAGCACACGCGTCCCGCCGAGATCATGTCTGCGTTTCTCTGTTTTTCCCAATCTCTCGTTTGTCTAACTTCTCTTATTTAAAGTTTAAAATTCTATTGTCGACCTGACACGACGATCAAACGCGCTCCGTTGAAATTAATGATTTGTGATTTTCATTTTGTTATCCAAATAATTTCATTTCCTTTATAAATTCAACATGAAATTCAATAATTTGAAACCAAAATGAAAATCACAATGTACTGAATTCAACGGAGCGCGTTTGATGGTTGTGGTGGGTCTACAATATTACGTGCTTTCAATCGAATGGCATCATCAAAACATGAAACCCCGCCCACCTTTTTTCACGCGAATATTTCGCAGACATTGTGTTTTCAATCGAGTTGCGACATCAAAACTTGAAATCTCGCGTTAAAAAAAGTGGGTGGAGTTTCACGTTTTGATGTCGCAACTCGATTGAAAACACAATTTTATTTTAATTTTCGCGTGAAAAAAGTCGGCGAGACTTCATTTTTTGATGATACAACTCGATTGAAAACACAACATTACCTCCCAAATTGGTGGAGCGCCCAATCAATTTCTGTGTCTAGACAATAATTTGAAAGGAAATTTTAAATTTATCTAAAATTTCAGATTCTCAAAAGCCTCTCGACACGAGATAGTTTCAACCAGTCGAGCCAATGAGCGGCCTGTGGTGGTATTTCATAAGGTGAGTATTTTTATTTATTGGTAAAAGTTTTTAAGAGCTCTTGGGTTAACCATTTAAAAATTTCTATACGTTAGATAAAAAAGCCCCTAATTGGCGATCGACGCTCAAGCGAGAGCTAGTCATCAAAAAGCGCTAATAGCCAAACATTTTCTGAGAAATAGTAGGATGTAGATAATAAGGTAACACCATTACATTATAAATCCATCGGTTATAATTGGACAATGCTGGTTAAAAAAAGCGTATTTCGCTGTACTCGCGCGCGTTGTTCAAAATTACAAAATTTGTGTATTTCCTAATATCAGGAAATGTACTAATATTTCAAAATGTTTATCTACTCACATTCAAATAAATCTTTCTAGTTGATTACTTTTTTGTACGACGCAAAGGTACTGTAGATCGAAGATGTGAGGAATAATAATCTAGGCATTCTCGCAATAATTTCAGCCATTTTTTGAGGATTATCGCTTTTTAAAACTTTGCAATTTAGAACTGCTATAATGGATTCGTGGCGGAGTGACACTTCACGTGAAACTGGGTAACGAAAGGTCTCTACATTTCTTTGGTTATACTCGGTATAAAACGCTGATAACTCGCTCCAATCGAACAAAGAATTTTGCATGAATTTGGAGTGAGGTTTAGAGAAATCAGAGCAAAACATCGGCCACGGCTCTCTCAATTTTCTGCACTCTCTCGTCGCCAACGTGGCCGCGTCCACCACTGTACGAAGAGAACGCGTTTGCAGCGCTCCGTACTGAGAATAATTATTCATTTTTTCGAATAGAAACGTGAAAAAAATTGTCACACCGCCACGAATCCACTATACAAAATTGAACAATACCCTAGCTATAACCTGAAAAAAACCAATACAAACGCGATTTATCGTAGAAGAGTTCTATAATGGTAATTTTTATTCTGCTACATTTTTTATTATGTAGCAATTTTATTTCGCAGTTCTATTGGACATTATGTCTATTTTGTACCAGTTCTAAGGCGCACAGGGGCACAAAGAAAGGGCCTCTATCGCTCACACGGTCTACAGTACCTTTGAAAGACATCGTACGAAAAAGTTATCCACTAGAAAAATGTAGTACTGGGTTAACTTTCTGGCTTTGTTGCACACTCGGAAAGTTGGTAAATTTGAACAGAAAATATCCAACAATTTGTAAGAATTCCAACCGATGAATTTAAAAAGATTCATAAATCCATATGTCAATCAGGGAACATGAAATCTCTGGCTATTAGCCGTTTTCTAGGCCTAGCTCCCGCTTGAGCGCCGATTACGGCCTAACTCACTCCAGTCGCCGATTTTGAGCGGCTAATAGCCATAAAACTGCCACATTGCCTCTAAAATTTCCATGAGTTCCCATGACATGATAAAGAAAAGAAAAAGCACCAGTTCAATCTCTCAATAGGAAAATCTCTAAAAACCACAGAGGAATGCACCTGGAGTCAGCAAACGCGCCCGAATGCAAAAATTCAAACTCACGTAAATAAGGCACAAAATTAATATAAAACCAAACACGTTGTTATAAAATTAAGGTTTTTTATTATGAGGACATTCACGAGAAAAAAAACTGTTTGTTTTTGTTTTTTTTTCCAATTCACGCGATGTCGAGAATTGTAAAAAAAACAGGTAGAGAAACGGGGGTCTCCCCCTGATATAGCATTGATAGTGAAGAGACGCAGAAGGTGAGGAGTTCAAAGAAAGGGGGGGGGAGGGCGGTCTCTGTGTCTCTTCACTATCAATGCTATATCAGGGACAAACCCCCGTTTCTCTACCTGTATTTTTTACAATTCTCGACATCGCGTGAATTGGAAAAAAAACAAAAACAAACCATTTTTTTCACATGAATAACCCCATTAATATTAATTTTGGACCTTATTTGCAAGAATTTGAAATTGAGCGCCCGGGCGCGTTTGCTGACTACCGTTTCATGACCCTGTGAAACATCTATAATTCCAGTTTGATGAGCGTCGAGACAGCGAAACGAACGCTCCGATTCTCTCACAACCAACGTCGACGGCGAACACATGGCTCGGCAAAAAGAGCCGACAACAAGTGGAGGTTGGTTTTCACTTATTTTCAGAAAAAAAAAAAAGTTTTTCTCTGAATTTCTCAACACCTCCTTCATTAAAAAGATCTTGTGCGTGTTTTCCCCCATTCTTTTTCCGTTTTTTCCGTTTTTCATTTTTCATTTCTCCACTTTTGGGGTTAGTTTTGCGCCACAAACTTTTTTTTCCCGCTCTTCCTTCTCCTCCTCTTCCAAAATGATAAATGGGCGACAGAGTCCGGAGGGGGATGGGTGGCAGTTTATACCCCGTAATCCGAGCGGGCAAACTGAAACCAGTTTTTTTGCTGCTCTATGAAGTGTGCAATGCTCAGAATTAGAAATTCAACCTTTTCCTTTCTCTCTATCAAAGTGCCGCCGTCAGCTCATCGTGAATTCAGAGGCATTTTGGGCCGCCCGCCTGTCTTCTTCTACGTCTTCTTCTTTTCCTATTTCTTCATTCCCTCTGCTCCTACGGCTCCTTTCCCGCCCATTTCGTCGCCATCACATATCCCATTCAGCACCACCACCCTCTCCTCCTCCTCCTCCTCCCGATTTTATGACACACACACACACACACACACACGGTGGTGCTGCCGAATAAATTGAATTCGTTTCTTTGCTTTTTCTTTTTCCTTTTTCTTCTCCTTCTCCTCCTCCGTATCCGTATCAATATCCCCTATCTGGTTCCGATTTCTTAGACCAATTTCCTTGTCAAAAGTTGCTGGAAAAGGATTGGAAGAGAAGAAGAAAGAAGAAAGGAAAAAAGAAAAAAGAAAAAAGAAGACAACCAAATTGCAAAGAAGGAGGGGAAAACGAGAACGGACCCTCCTGTTTTTTGATGTCGTCTCTCGCTCGTCGCTCGTTTTCCGTTTTCCGTCCTTCCGTCACGCCCCGCCCCGCCCCGCCCCTTTGTTCTCCTTCTTCTGTTCCTTTTTTTTTTGTTGTTTTCAGCTTTTCCTATATTGATTGCAACAAATTCAATGACCGTGTCAAACGCGCCCCATCGCATTCTCTGCGTCTCCACAGTGCCTAAAAGGAGACGCAGAGACGCGAGAAGTCTCTGTTCTTCCTAAAATCCTTTTCCTTCAGGAAATGCGTCACGCGACCACCTCATCCGGCACAATGCGTACGGCTCCGACGAGCCCTCGTACTCACTACGGACCACGTCTTGTCAATGGACACACGTCCCATCCCATCACATCTTCCGCTGCCACGACCGCCTCCAACGAACACCATTACCAGAGGTTTATTTTTTACCTATTTTTTGGACGATATTTCATCATTATCTTTTTCTTCTTTTTCTTCTAAGGCTTGGTCATTTTCTGACAAAATGGTCTCGTTTGTGGATTAAAATGATGGTGTCATCCTCAATAATCAGATAATGATTCGAATTTCTCAAAAAAGTAAATTTTCGAGTGAAAAAATAATTTCATGGTGTGTCTTCCTCCCATTAAAAATAAGGAAGAGTATGTGAGAAAGCTATACCCTTTTGAAGAATTTGAGACGTTTAAGAGTATCATATAGCTGCTTTTCTTTCTTCCAGATTCGCCTCCGACCCTCCCGACTCGGTATCCCGAACAGCCCGTGTGCCCCCGCCACGATTAGCATCTGCAACTGTCAGAAGAACGGAAAGTTTCAACTCGGCGCCTGGCGTTTCTACTGTAAGTTTTTTTTTAAAATATACTATTCAGCGACCAAAAAAAAACCATTCCAGAGCGTCCCAATGTACACACTACCTCGCTCCTCTACAGCAGTCCCACCTCCCGATCTGATACCTTCTCGAGCAGTTCCACACTCGGCACGAGATCCGCTCATCCGCTCCGACGTTCCCTACGACCCTCTAGCCGGTCGTTTGTCTTCGTCTGTGCCGGCCGACCCGTTATTATCTCGTTCCCTTTGCTCGCCAATTCTGCCGCGAGCTCTTCGCCAAACCGCCAACGATCCGAGCAAAAGCAATTCTTTGCCGAGGAGAAGACTGATGACTGGTATGTGAATACAAATTACCGGAAAACCTGTAATAAAGTGGACCCTTAAAATTAAGCACCCGGCCGTTCTATTATGGACCTATTCAAAGGATTCGTTTTTTGACATTTTTTAACATTTTTTAACGTTTTTTAACATTGTTTAACTTTTTTTGACATCTATGAATAGGAAAAAAACAAAAACAAACAAAAAAAAACATTTTTTGTTTTTTTTTCCTCCTACGAATAGGTCCATTACAGGTTTTGTTGTTTTTTCAATCGACTTGCGACATGAGAACGCGTGACGTGACGTGACTCCGCCCACTTTTTTTCGCGCGACCACGCAAACACAGTTCGAGTCGAAGAGAAGCAGAGAAAAAATGTTTTTTTTCTCTCGTTCTCATGCTGATATATTTTTAAATCACATATTTAAATTTTTACATGCTTTAACTATAATTTCAGGTGGTCGAAATGTAAAGTGGCGAAACGACGTCGTCTCCACTTCTGACCTGTGTGGCGATGAAAGCGATGGCGCAATATCGGCCCCCGAGTACTCCTCCCCACCATCATTTTCCAAACTAACCCAACGTGAGTAATCGTGGATGTTTGGTTAGCTAATTACTATTGACAACTTGTCACACCTTCTCTTTCTTGCCGCTTTCCTCTTGTCAAATTATCGCGTCCCATCCAGGAGAAAGAGAGGGAGTTGTGAAAAGTGTGGAGACGCGGACAAAGTGCATTAGAGGCACTGAAACAAGTGCGGAAGGAAAAGCACGACGAGCATGTTCATGTGGGTATGTGTGTGTATCTGACCACAATGGGAAACAAATGGAGCAGAAAATGTTAGGCCCGCCCGTATGACCGACCGGGCGCCGAGATTATTGGGATTTGATGGGAGGGAACCAGTTTTTTCATTTTACAATCTTTCTTATATATAAAAAAAACAGAGCCCGTATTCATGAACATTTACCATACGGTAAATAAAAAAGTAAATGGGTTTTCTGAGGGAAATAATAAGTTTCGCTATTCCGAAAACAATTCACGGATCGTTTATGGGGTCATGAACCCCGTGCACATTGCAGAATTTTAGTTTTCTGTCAAAAAGATCATTTACCATTTCCATTTACCGTACGGTAAATGTTCATGAATACGGCCTCAGATCGAGATGTCTGTGCGCGTCCGCACCTGCCTTTTTGCAAGAAAATGCAGTGGGCAAAACACGAACCCGTGACATTACGATTTGTATTCAAGCGCACTACCGACTGAGCCACAGAGGACAGAAATTCTCCCAAAACATAGTGCGTATAAATGAATGAGGAAGAGTGGAACGTGAAAAAATAGAATGTGGCGACGAAGTCGCCAATAGGCTGCGTCAGCAGCCGCGCAGGACTGCGCAGCAGGCTTGTTTGTTTATAATTTTTTTTTTCAATTTCAGTACAACAATTCCGACTCTCAAATGGAAGTCCCGGACGGACAGTAAACGACATCTTCTCAGCAGCAGAATACCGTAATTGGGCAGGACCATATGATCCACGAGGCGCATACGGACCACTTCCACCAGGACAAAGAGCTACTCGATGGTCTCATACTTATGGGGAACAGAGAGCGCCTAGGACGGCATCCCTCCCAGGCAGAACAATTTTAGCTCAGAGCCTTGTTGGCAGTCCAGTCCTACCACGTCATCCACCTCCTGTAGTTCAAGACCGTCCATCTGCAGTATTCGATAGATATCATGTTTCACCACTGATGAATCGAAGAGCTCCACTTCGTGCCGCCGGTCCCGGAATCAACGTGGATCGTTTAAATGTCAGCAGTCTTACTGGAATTCTCTACGTGCACATAATTGAGGGACGTGGGCTGAAAATTCCCGAAAAACAAAAAGGACTGACAGAGGAGATGTATTGCGTGTTAGAGGTGCTTGCAAATTAGCCTGTTTTTCATCTAATTTTTTTTATTTTCAGGTCGACGAACAACATCGTGCTCGAACAGGTGTGTCAACTATCGATCAGAAATTCAAGTGGCGCGAGACTTTCCAAATTGATGTTGTCAACGCGACAGTCGCCAATTTCTTTGTATACTCTTGGCATCCTCAATTCCGGCATAAATTCTGTCACAAAGGATCATTAAAGTTGTTGGAGGCATTTGTGGTGGATCAGCTCAATGGCGATAGGATATTCGCTTTGAATTTGGAGCCACGTGGACAGCTCATTGTCAGAATTGGATTCTACGATATGCACGCTGTTTTTAGAAGAACCGTGAATCCAAAGCTGAATGGTGTTTTTGGAATTCCATTGCCAAGATTGATCAATCGAGAACGAAGAGAGACTCCGATTGTTTTGACGAGATTGATTCAAGAAATTGAGAAGAGAGGAGTGGATTGCATGTTCCTTTACGTTTGTGAGTTAATCTCAGGAAATTTTTGGCGCGATATGGCGAGAATAGGCATCTAGGTGGCTAATAGCCACTGAAAATGGCTATTAGCCTTCGAAAAGGGCTATTAGCCATTATTGGGTGATGTCGCCATCTATAAAAAATTTGTCTGTTGGCACCGCAGCTATAGAATGTTTGCATTCAACAATTAAGGGAAACAATATTCGGCTCTGGGACGTTTCAAAACAAGACGTTTCAAAACTGGGACGTTTCAAAACTGGGACACTTCAAAACTGGGACGATTCAAAACCTGCCACTTCAAAACTAGGACGGTTCAAAACTTTGAGTGCAATTGTGCGTCACGGTGTACGAACTAGTGACACCAGAACACACACACATTAAATGTTTATTTTCGTTTTGTCATTGTTTTAAACTATTTTCACGTACTATTCATTTTCTTTATTCGTTTTGTCATTTTTTAACTCTCTTCACGCGTTTTCCTCTCGTTTCGCATTTTTTTTTCGTTAAATTTATCGGAAAATTTACTAAAGCGTTTTACCGGTAAAGCACTCGACAAAAGACAAAACATGAGCGACCAAATTTAAATACCGGCAAAAAAATATTTTTAAAGAATGCGAAACGAGAGCAAAACGCGTGAAGAGAGTTAAAAAATGACAAAACGAAAATAAACATTTAATGTGCGTGTGTTCTGGTGTCACTAGTGCGTACACCGTGACGCACAATTGCACTCAAAGTTTTGAACCGTCCTAGTTTTGAAGTGGCAGGTTTTGAATCGTCCCAGTTTTGAAGTGTCCCAGTTTTGAAACGTCCCAGTTTTGAAACGTCATGTTTTGAAACGTCCCAGAGCCCAATATTCGCGCTTACTCAGCGATTTTGCAACTTTTTCCAGACACAAGATGTCCGAAATTTGAAAATGATAGTCGATGGAAACGGCTAATAGCTATTGAATATGGGGCGTGTGCCAAATACATATGGCACACGCCCCGAATCGGTGGCTATTAGCCGTTTTCAATGGCTATCGCTGATATTTGTCTGTATGTGTGTGAGATTTCGTCTCACCGCCGTTTTCTCAGCTCCTGCTGGACCGATCTGCACCAAACTTGGCTTAAAATTTTCAAACCCAAGTGTCATGAGGCGGCCGAATTTTGGTGCAAATTGGCCAAGTTTTTGAAAGGACTTGACGTTTTTTAACCGGTGAACCGACGAATGCCGCCGAGCCAACGGTAAAAAACGCTCTACACGGCACCCCAGCCTTCCAAAATTGTTTCTACCTGACTCATTTTTAAAACGCTAAGGCTCGGTCATTTTCTGACCAAAAAGCCTCGTTTTTGGACTAAAATGATGGTGTCATCCGGAATAATCAGATTATGATTCGAATTTCTCAAAAAAGTAAATTTTCGAGTGAAAAAATAATTTTATTATCCGACGAACTTGGTGGCGCATTGGAAGACGAGGGAGGCGTGCTCTAGTCTTATTTCACCGCCAATTCATTACCCTATTTCTATTTCTTACAGTATGCGGTTCAGCCGAAAAGAAACAAATGCTGCGAAACGAACTGGAAGTTAACCCACTTGGCACTGAACTTGGACTGGAAACTATCCCAGACACAAATGTTATTGCGTGTCTTGTGAAAGATTTCCTGCGTGAGCTCCCAGAACCGTTGATTTCACCACAGATCCACGGAATGCTCCTAGAAGCTGCTTCCGTCGCACTTCCAAATGACGTCCAAGCGAACAGACAACTCGTTTTGAAGATTATTGATTGTCTTCAATTGTCAGCGAAAAATTGTCTGCTTCTTGTCCTCGATCATTTGAGTACAATTCTATCTTCCTCACCACATAATGGACTGACTCCCACGCGACTTTCATTGGTAAATAAATAAATACATACCGTAAATTCTCTAATAGAACGGCCCCCTAAAATAGACCGGCCCCTCTCAAATAGGAATGAGTTTTACACTTATTTCAATAATTTGATTAGATTTTTCTAATTTTTATTTATTGACCGGTTTCTAAATTTATTTTGTCATAAATTGTGTAGTTTTTATGGAAAATCCTCGAGATTTAATACAAATTTAAAGACATTGAAAAGTAAACCTTGCCCTATAATATAACGGCCCCCTAAAATAGACCGGTCGGCCGTTCTATTAGAGAATTTACGGTAATTAAATTCTTATTTTTCACATTGTGCAATCCATTAAAACTTTCAGATATTCGCACCTCTCCTATTCTGCTGTCTTGACACCACCTCACCGTACGCCAACTCCCCGAGTTCCAAAATGAGCACAGTGCGCACTCTGGACGTGAACCAAGCGGCGTCAAGCCTCCAGATGATTCTGTCAATCTGGCCCTCAAGAGTTAGTGAGTTGGTCGAGTTCTTTCCTTTTCTACCCCCTGCTATCCTGTAGTTAGACACCTTTTTTTCCCGCACTATTTCTCACTCACTTGCAACAAATGGCATGAGATAAATGAGACAGATTTTATATGCATGAGCAAGAGAAAGCCAGTCAGCAATAAATTATGTGCATTTCAGATAGCGAAAGCGGATCAGACAGCCCGGCGACAACCTGTCAGAAAGGAGGTGCTATCTCCTATGTCTCGGAATCGCAGTGCTGACTTTCATTATCAATAGGCAACAGTTTTTGCTCATTTAGGATCATCTCAATTCTCACTTTTTGCTCTTTCCCCGTTCCTTTCTTTTTTAAACCGGTATTATCACAAAAAAAAAAGTATCCAACTCGTTGAATTCATGCTAACCCTTCTGATACCCCTTTTTTATCACGCACGTTTTCTGAATTTTTTTCTATTTTCTTAATTTGACACTGTCTTTCTTTCTTTCTTCGTGAGCAATATTAGGATCGTTTTGTATCTTTTTGTGTGCTCTTTTCATGGGTTCTGTTCTCTTCAATGATACAAATGTGCTCACTAGCCGTTTTATTGAATTTGTTTGGAAAATGTTTTGATTTTTATATTTAGGTACCGCAACATGTTTGGAAAACATGCGAATCCCGGAAAACTACTGATTTCATTGTATTCTACGTCTCAATATTAGTACATTCCCAAATTTTCACCGCAAAATTCCCACTAGTTCTCGAGTTTCAGCCGTTCAAAGTCGCGATTTTTTAGTACTGAATTTCTCTTGACTTTTGGAAAAGGGGCGGAGTCTGCAAGGTGCGGCGTGAAATTTAGCAACTGTCTGGCTCGCTTTTTCCTTGTTGCCTTCGATGGAGTATCACAATATCGGTGGTGATTTCCGGGTAAATAATGTTTTATTTCATAAAAAAAATTAAATAATTTTGAAATAAATATTGTTTAGTTCTTAAATTAACAAAAATCACCATATTTATATTGAATTTCACGATGAAACAAAGCAAAGAATGGAACATTTTTGAAAACGGAATATTTACAAAAATTCTGAATCTTCTTTTTTGAAATATCCCGAAATTCAGCGTAAAAATATCTATTTGCGAAAAAAAGAAGCCCAATAACATCGAAAATTATACAAAAGACCAAAACGAATTGAACCCTCAACAGCGAGGCCACCAGCACGCGCCTTGGACCACTACACCAAACGGGACAAAACTAGCTGCGAACTAAGGGCTTATATGAATTTGCCGTGTTCGACGCACGTTTATGATGACAAATTGTTTGGCGGGCTCTGAAAATCGCCTTAGAATCAATTTAAGAATGAAAATAAAAAAAATGCGCGCAGTTAATTTTTTAAATTGAAAGTCGGTTTCGATAGAGAATTTTTCGCTTATTCCGATGACATATTGAGACCCCGCGTGTTCGACCGGCATGTACCCGAAAACTCTGAAAAAGCTGCTTTTCGAAAAAACCACTTCCGTTTGGGAAGGTATAAAGTGCTTCATTTTTGTCGGAGAGCTCTAAAATTTTTTTTGTGGGAACTAGAAGACTTTGTCAAAATAACCAAAAAATAAAAATTTGGGGTCATCGCTGAAAATTTTCTGTGATTTTTTGTTGAAGTTTAGCGAGGTATAACAAAAATGCGCGCAGTGGAAATTAAATTCTGTTTAAAAATTTGAATTCACCGTCTTAAAAACTATCAGAATCAATCATAAGGTGTAGCGTGTTCGACCTACTTTACCCTCAACGAGGCGGTTTTTTGGCGACCATTTCACTTTTCTGTAATTTTCAGCTAAAAATAAGCATTTTCAGAAAATTCTGATTGCACCAGTCGATTCCTTGGGGTTGATTACATAAAGTTCAATTGTAACATAAGTAGATTCCTAGATAGTATCCGGGCAGTGATCGCTCAAACTCCAAAAACCGAAACCCAAGAGAAAAAATGAAAGGCCCCGCCCCCCTCTCGTTGCGGTGCCTATTTATATTATTGTTTTAAAAAAGTTGTCACCTCCAAAGCCGCGTGACCTTTAAAAATAGGCTCCGCCTCTTCACGCGAATTTCAACCTTTTTAAATTTTCATGAACAAAAAGTGAAGGAAAATAAAAATTTCATGAAATTCGCGTGAAGAGGCGGAGCCTATTTTTAAAGGTCACGCGG
The DNA here is from genome assembly GCA_963572235.1 of Caenorhabditis japonica. Classification (NCBI taxonomy): domain Eukaryota; kingdom Metazoa; phylum Nematoda; class Chromadorea; order Rhabditida; family Rhabditidae; genus Caenorhabditis; species Caenorhabditis japonica. Next base: position 22,737,048 of record OY754343.1, read on the forward strand.
CTTTGGAGGTGACAAATTTTTTAAAACAATAATATTTATATGAACAAATTTATTTATAAGATTTTTCTGTATGATTTTATCCTTGTATGCTGCGCAGCCTAGGATCAGTATAGACGTGTTACGGCCGTTCGTCAATATTATCAATTCAATTTTCTTGCCGGCTACAGTAAGAACTGGCGAAGCGCTGCCCCTCAGGTGTTACATCTGGGCGCACTGCAAAAATGTGAGCGGGTGTGTCGTCTCGTTATGTCTGCGTCTGTTATAAAACTTGCTCTGGAGCATATGGTAGCCGGCACGAATATTGAACCGATAATAGGTTACTCGTCTCAGCAATGTTCCATCAAAAAAATGTCGTCACGAATTTCGACACAGTTGAAATTATTGTGACCGTAATCCATGGGAAGAGAGAGTGTGAAAAAATAAGATGTGATAAACATGATTTATTTTGTTTTTGTTTCTCAGTCTTTTGCTCACTCTCTCGTTGAATGGATTACGGTCACACTCCTTCAACTATGTCGAAATTCGTGCAGATATTCCACACGAAAAATCGGCTATTTTGAGGGATGATGGACTCGTGCTGAGACGAGAGCAATATCTTGGTCAACACTTGGTTTCCTCCTACAAAATATAAACACATTAAAATTTATTTAAAAAAAGACGAGGAAACTATTCATTGATTTAATTTTTTAATTTTTATTCAGAGGTTATCGCACTTTCGGTATTTTTTTTAAACAAAAGAATAAAGCTGGAAGGTTTTGGATTATTTTGCACAATCTCTAATTATGAAACATGTGTCTAAAAGGTCCTCCTTCTTCTTCTTCCCTCTTTCCGCGTCCCTCCTTCCTATTCAATTTCTAATAACGTCGCCATAGCAACCTCTCCGCTGAGTTCGTTCTTCTCGTGGAGAAGAATCGACACATGCTTTAGCCAGTTATGAACACAATCCCCATCATTATACCAATTTTTCTACTTTTATTCCTTTGTCTAGCACCATCTGGATATTGTCAATACCGAAGCCAAAATCTTGCTTTCATTACCCCAGCTAACTGCTCTAGAATTCAATATTTCAATAGCATTGAATTGAGGTACTTAATATAAAAATTAAAACTTTTTCTTCAATTCTTTTTTTTAGATGTGAACTATGTCCAAACTCCACCAAACCATCCCTTGATAAGCTATCCTGCGATTGTGATAAACAACAAAAGGAAATCTCAAGAAATGGATTTCTGCCAGTTTGTCAAGAATGTCCTCTAGGAACATTTTCATCCCCTGATCGATTTGAATGTTTGAGCTGTCAAAATGGCACAAATTGTGCCTGTTCTCCAAGTGATGTTTTGATTTTCCGTGACACTGCTGGGAACTTACTGGAAGATGGTGCATTCTGTGGGAGCTGTGGTGCCGGATTCAATAGAAATGATGATGGGGTCTGTGTGAAATGTGGGAGTTCTTGTCCTTGTGAGGTAAGCAGCAAAAAATTATGGAATTCAATTTAATACAATCTGTTATACTATACACGGTGTCCAGGATTTGAAATGTGGGCGGAGCCGAGCAAACGCGCCGCACTGGATTTTTTCGCGCGAAATTCAAATTTTGAGGCATTTTTTATGTTTTTCGGGAAAAAAAGCATAAATTCTTAATTTTTTCCCACATGTGCTCCAACGGAATTATAGCTGAGGTCTTTAGAAATTTTTTAAGCCTAAGAACGTCGAATTTGGTTCAGCCACCATTTCGAAATATTCGTTTTGAGTTTTTTGGTGTTTTTGCAGGATAAATCTTTACGAAAAACGAAGACTGGGCAATTTTATGGTAATAAAAGACACAATACATACATTTTACAAAGAAAAATAAGTTTTACTGAAAGAAAAACAATAAAATCAATAAAAGAAATGCGAGAGTCGAAAAATGCGCAAGAACCGAAAGTGCGCCATGGAGGTTTGCTGACGCGCCAGCAAATTAGGCTCCGCCCACATTTAAAATCCTGGACACCGTGTATAGTCTATAGATATTGTGTTTTCAATCGACTTGCGACATGAGAACGCGAAACGAAACGAAACGAAACGCCGCCCACTTTTTTGTGCGCGACAACGCGAACACAGTGATATTTGAAGAGACGCAGACAGAACATGCGTTTTCATGTCGCAAGTCGATTGAAAACACAATAAAGGAATTTACATTCCAGAACTGCACAAACTCTGATAAAGTCTATTCTCGGATAAAACTTCAAAATGGAATAGAAATGCGATCTTTATACATTGAAAACCATTTGCCGAATGCCATCAAATTGTGCTATGAACGAAGCATTCAAAGCTGTGAAGCATTAATGAATATGTGCGTGCTACAAAACTATGAAGCGACGTCTTCATTGAATTCGTGTGGACAGTTGGACAATATTAAAAGATCTTTCAATCCGTGGCAAAACGCTTGGGACCCTCTGGCAACTACGGATGACTCGGAATTGGAGAAAGAAAACGTGATTGATCATCAGTACAAGTTTGAGCCAGATTCTTATTTTGAACTTTTGTTTGCAAGGTAATGATTTAAAGACTTGGCGATTCGGACGACGCGTGTGTGAGATAATGCTCGTTTTGATTAGAATAAAATTGGAATGAAGTGGATGCTTCATGCTGTTCCCGTGTTCAATCGAGTTGCGACAAGCGAACGCGAAACTCCGCCCACTTATTTGTACGCGACCACGACCACGCACTCCAATAACAGTGCTATTTGAAGAGACCCAGACAAAAAAGGGATAGCCGACTCAAAGTATTTTTGTCGGTTCTTTTTATTCTGAAAATGTGGAAATAAAAGGCGATTTAAAACTGTTTTCGAGCAGACCGCTGGTGTGTCGGGGCGCGTTTGCTGCCTCCTGGTTTATGCCCCGGCCGGTGGTTGGAAATTAATTGATAGGGCAGGGATTTATCAATCGGTCATACTGAAATACACCGTTTTTCAAAAAAAAAAAAATTCCAGATACGATGTGAATGGAACTTTCGAAGGATTTTTCACTTCTGAACAAGTATTCCTCCATTTCTGTGGTAACACCCTCAACCCATTTTCACCGTTCCTGTTTGGAAGAAGATATCAAAAAGAGTGCAAAGTTAAAAAACAGACATACTCGGACCAGGCTCAACATGTTAGGGGAAAACTATTTGAAGTCTACCTGAAGTTTCTGGATGAACAAGAGCGAATGAAAGTGAGTAGACACGGTGTCCAGGATTTGAAAAGTGGGAGGAGCCGAGCAAACGCGCCCCATTGGATTTTTTAGCGCGAAGTTCAAATTTTTTTTCGGAAAAAAAAACATAAATTCTTAATTTTTTCTCAAATGTGCTCCAACAGAATTATAGCTGAGGTCTTTACAAATTTTTAAAGCCTAAGAACGTCGAATTTGGTTCAGCCACCATTTCGAAATAATCGTTTTGAGTTTTTTGGTGTTTTTGCAGGATAAATCTTTACGAAAATCAAAGTTTGGGCACTTTTATGGTATTAAAAGATACAATACACGGTGTCCAGGATTCGAAATGTGGGCGGAGCCTAATTTGCTGGCGTGTCAGCAAACTCTCATGGCGCACTTTCGGTGCTTGCGCAGTTTGCGACTCTCGAATTTTTTTAATTGATTTTTTTATTTTTCTTTCAGTAAAACCTGTTTTTCTTTGTAAAATATATGTATTGTATCTTTTAATACCATAAAATTGTCCAAACTTCAATTTTCGTAAATATTTATCCTGCAAAAACACCAAAAAACTCAAAATGAATATTTCGAAATGGTGGCTGAACCAAATTCGACTTTCTTAGGCTTAAAAAATTTCTAAAAACCTCAGCTATATTTCCGTTGGAGCACATGTGGGAAAAAAATAAGAATTTATGCTTTTTTCCCGAAAAACATAAAAAATGCGTCAAAATTTGAATTAAAAAATCCAGTGGGGCGAGTTTTCTCGACTCCGCCCACTTTTCAAATCCTGGACACTGTGCAATACATACATTTTACAAAGAAAAACATGTTTTACTGAAAGAAAAATAATAGAATCAATAAAAAAATGCGCAAGCACCGAAAGTGCGCCATGCAAGTTTGCTGGCGCGCTAGCAAATTAGGCTCCGCCCACATTTCCAATCCTGGACACCGTGGTAGAGCACATTACCGATTTTCAGATATATCCACTGCACGCGTTGAACAGTGCGATTCGTGTGAACGATCAACTTGTAAACTATCCGGGAAAAGATCGTAATCGATGGGTTCTCACTAGAAGATTTTATCTTTATGACGATTATTCATTGGGTTTTGACAACTCGTCTAAACTATTTCGATTCGCTGCGAAAATTGGAATCAATGTGGTTTTACAGGTTCGCTTTCAAAAATTGCCTGATATCAAGTTTTTACTTCTTAAAATCTTAATTTTCAGAGAGAACGAGATGGCTACATAATGCCACCGTACCTAACAATAGAATACGATGATTCTACCGAAGAGATTCTAGAGAGCAGCTTGGAAGTCATTTATCAAAACGATCCATCTGGATATGACCAAACGCTTATTATCCTTTTATCAATTCTCATTCCAATTTCCCTATTTTGGTCAGCGATTTGCTCGTACAGTTGGGGACGCCGTCAGGGAAAACCATCTGCCGTAGACGCCTCGTCAATTCTTTACTTTCTTGTCTGTGAAGTTTCGGTACTCGGAGACGTTTTCTTTGCTCTATTTGGAATTATCGCTTGCTGGTTGACGTTCGCGTACAAAAATCAGACATACGTGTTGTACAACATGCTCAGTGACGATCAAGAAAAGTCACTTTTCCATTATATAATTGCCGCCCTCGTGCTTAAATTCTTTGGATTGCTGTTCACAATGGGGGCTCTAGTTTTTCAAGAAACCTTTTTTATCGATTGGGAGCGACAGAAATTAAAACAGGTAAATAAAGGAAGTTAATTATGGAAAGTCATTCTAACTAGAAAATGTTCAGAGTGATGAGCAAGGAATGCCGCTTTCCCGAGATTTGATGAAATCTACAGAAGCAGAGCCTGTAGTTATATGGAGGACCTATTTGATTGCAAATGAGTGGAACGAGTTACAACAATACAGGAAATCTTCTCTAGCACTTCAAGCTGTTGTCATGATAGTTTTGATGGAATACTTCCAGTTTAAGAATTATGCACTTGTAGAGCCAGAGTTCAATAGAAGTGAGTTTTTCCTTTCGAAAATGAAACAATTTTAAAGAAAAATAATTTCAGATGACGTGGATCCCACAACAACTCATTCAAGTGTTGTGAGCACTCTGGCAGTGACCGTATTCATTTACCTCTCACTGGCACTTATTCAAGTTGTTGTCAAAGTTTTAATCGTCGAGAGAATCGTCACTGATCCATTCCATAATTTTGTTGACTTGTGCTCAGTGGCAAACATTAGTGTGCTCTCACTCACTCATTCCTTGTACGGATACTACATTCACGGAAGGTCCGTTCATGGAAAAGGAGATGCCGGAATGGGCGAGATGAATGAGTTTTTGCAGAGAGAGCGGGTATTTTTTTTTGGGTTAATCATATCAGAAATCAAATGGAAAAATGTTTAGAATAATCTTTGCGGATTCCGTGGCCTCGAACCAGGCTCAGAACTTCAAACGTTCACTGTCAATCTTCCAAGTCTTTTCCGTTCGAAGTACGATGAAATAGCTGCACTTTCAAAACAAACGACATCTGGAGTAGTTGGTCACGAAGCGATAACATCGAAGATGAATGCGACAGTTGAAGTTCACAATCAGATGAATTCGTTCATGAAGAAGTTTGTGGACCATTCGATCAGCGATATCGAGTATATTGTTAGAGATCGGCCCGTGTTGGAGGCTGTGTTGGATATGGAAATGAGTGATTCGTCAGTTGTTGGCACTTTTACAAGGTTAGTTATGGGGTTATTCTCGGAACCAGCAAAAAATTCAGCGAAAATTCGGAGAATGCTCCGATCGATTTAATACTTCCGGTTATTTCCTGAAAATTTCAGACCGAAATATTGATTTTAAAAAATATCGATTTTTATTTCTGCAAATTTTCAAAATCGATATTTTGGTCTGAAATTTTCAGGGAATGAGCGGAAGTATCTTTTAAATGATCTCTCAAAGTTTCAGACCGATCGGAGCATTCTCCGAATTTTCGCTGAATTTTTTGCTGGTTTTTTCTATTTTTGCTTTTTTTGCTGGTTCCGAGAATAGCCCCATTAAAGTTTTTGAACTACCGTAAAACCTGTAATTGAAGTACACTTGTATTAGAAGTACACCCCAAGAGGCATTAATCAAATTTGAAAAATAGAAGTACGCCCTCTAATTGAAGTACACCCTCTAATAGATCTAATTCTTTGATTTTTATCAATTTTCAGTAATTTTCAAGTAGTTTACGCATTTAGAAACAGCGAAAATAAAGGAAAGTATAAAATCAATGCAGTTTCCAAAAAAAAAAAATGCATAATCGGCGAAAAACTGAGAAATTGAAAAATAATGCAAACGCGCTCCATTGAATAACGAGTTCTATTTCGCCAAGTTCTATTTTGTCGTACCTTTTATTTTGTTTGATACATTTCGGGCCACTTTCCCTCGACTTCAAGATCCGAGCAGTTTTCCGAGCCAAACAATCAAACGTTTCAAAAGCAACAAAATAGTATGTTATCAGCCGACAATGTAATATTTGTTGGAAAAAGCAGGAAATTGAATTAAAAGCCAGCCAAAACGACTTTAAAAAAACGACTTGATGAAGCCGGATTGTTTTTCTGTTGCTTTGTTGAAATGAATTCTTTATTTCTTAATAGCGGGTCAAGCGTGAGTCTAAAAATTTTTCCGGGGTAGCTGGTGGGGTGGGAGGAAAAATAGAAGTACACCTGTATTAGAAGTACATCCATTTAGGTGGTTTGAAAAATATAAGTACATGTACTTCAATTACAGGTTTTACGGTAATCGTACACAGATTAGTTTCGAACGCGCTACTAATTCTAATCGTACGATTCCAATTCTCTTACAATTAGCACGGCCAACGCTAATTAGCGTTTCACTAACATAGCGATTGACGTACTCAAATCTAGACAAAACCATATTTTATGCTTAGCAAACACAAACAAAATGCTAATCGATATTGATCGCTGCTACTCGAATAGCTTGCTACTTCCACTATAAATTAGAGCGGGGTGAAAGCTAATCAACTTCAAAAATCGTGTCGAAACTCCTCGTGAAAAAGTGGTAATTTTTATGGTACGTCCAAAGTTTAAAAAAAGCGCAAAAAAAGACGAAAATAGGCGTCCAAAGTAACTTTGTTTTTGCGTTTTTTTTTTTTGCCGTTTTTGGTGGGATACTGTAGAGAAAAAAGACGCAAAAACAAAGTTACTTTGGACGCCTATTTTCGTTTTTTTGCGCTTTTTTTTTACTTTGGACGTACCATAAAAATTATGAACCTTTGCTGAGACGGAGTAATATTGCGTATCGCTTCACAGCAAACTACAAAATTTTCAGAGATCCAGCCGAAATCGCCTACTCTAAATGCTTTGTCTATGGAAATGAGTGGGCGTGGACTTCTTTCGAATGTCTTGCCGTTTGCGTTTTCTATATTTGGTCAGGATCTCTCCACTTGGCTTTCTTTATCATTTATGTCATTTCGCATGCTCTTCGGGTCATTTTCGGATACTTGTGCACAAATCATTTAATTAAAACTAGTTTGGTAGATCAGAGGTTTTTATGCTAACAGTTAACTTTTAATTTTTTAATTTTTAATTTTTTGTTCCTTATTTTTTTGACTTTGCCAAACTTTATGTACTTATCATGAAAATCAACGTAACCAGAAATAAAACGTTTGTCGCATATTGAGATGAGGATGAAAACCAAAATTCATCAGAGAGAACTGAAAGGGGCGTGGTGCTGAGAGCTTCTGGAGCTGATGTTGTTAAATTCAAATTAGAATTAGAATTAGGCTCAAAATTTGGAGCAGCCATCATTTTTGTAGAGGGTTGTTTTCTTGACTTGGAAGTGTGTTTTCGACAAGGTTCTGGAACAAAAAAAAACATTAATAAAAAAAATGAAACTATCGTGATTCTTTCTTTCCTTACTTTTCTCCTCTACAACCATAATCAATTCTTCATTCTTTCTAAAATCAATATTCCTTTCACATTGATCTCCTGTTGCCGCCATAAACAACTTTCCATCTTGGAAATGTGTCACAAAACATTCTTTGGCATCGTTCCCTTGATTTGTGTAGATCAAAAGTCTATCATTGTGTTTCCAAGATGCCAAACACGTGTAAGTACGGGCTAGAACAATTTAAGGTGTTTGATTGCTTTATAGGAAAGGCTCACAGTCAAAGATAGACCCATCGTCACAATGATAGGCTGAAATGCTCATTTTCGAGGGCTCATCGCAGTCGAAGACTATATCGTAACAGTAATCTTGATCCTTATTTTTAGGAGTGGAGAAGCTTCCAAATATTCCACATGGATAGGGAGAAGTGTTGAGGACAACTGAGGAAAACCAGGGAACACTTTCCCATTGGGTGTTGTTTCTGAATTGTATGTATTTTTATGAAAAGAAATTTTTAGACGCGTTTTAAAAGTTTAGTGCATTTTTGCGTCGCGATGTTTGAAATAGTGGGTTGAAATTTCCAAAAAGAATTCGCGTGTCCCCATCAAGTTCGTCAGATAATGAAATTATTTTTTCAATCGAAAATTTACTTTTTTTTTTGACAAATTCGAAAGCCTGTTGCACGCACCGCAGCCTTCCAAAATTGCTTCTACCTGGCGCATTATTAAAACCCTAAGGCTCGGTCATTTTCTGACAAAAAGGCCTCGTTTTTGGATTAAAATGATGGTGTCATCCTGAATAATCAGATCATGATTCGAATTTGTCAAAAAAGTAAATTTTCGAGAGAAAAAATAATTTCATTATCCAAAGAACTTGGTGGCGCATTAGACGACGGGGGTGCCGTGTGTTGCACGATGTCGAGAAGTCGAAATGTGGGCGGTGCCTAAATTTTCTGACGCGCTTTCGGTAGCCGAACAGAGTTTTTCAAGCATTTATTAATTTTTTTCCATAAAATAGACAAATTATAGCCAAAAACTCAAAATATTTAACTTCAAGAAATTGTGTAAAAACAATAAAAACAAAATTGAAAAAACCGCCATTGGTTTCGTTTTTATTTAAAAAAAAATGCTTTAATTCTTCACTACAGTTTTATTTTAGGGCAGTTCTATTTCGGGGCACGCCTCCCCCGTCGTCCAATGCGTCACCAAGTTCGTCGGATATGAAATTATTTTTTCACTCGAAAATTTACTTTTTTGAGAAATTCGAATCATTATCTGATTATTCAGGATGACACCATCATTTTAATCCAAAAACGAGGCCTTTTTGTCAAAAAATGACCAAAACTTAGGGTTTTAAAAATGGGCCAGGTAGAAACAATTTTGGAAGAAGGCTGGGGTACCGTGCTAGTGCGAACACCGTATCTAAAAATTACACAAAAACGTCTTCAAAACGTCCCAGAGCCCTAAACAGTACATACGTGCAAATGCTAATATTGGATTTGTCTGTTGGAATGCTTGTTTTGAATTCTATCAAGTTTTGACTCCTGGCGTTGAACAGTAAACAATGATATCCTAGAGGTTCTCCGCTGAAAATTTTATTTTCATTATTTAATTTTCTCTCGTATTGTTAGTCCCACTTACCACTTTGTCTCTGAAAACACCATAACCCTGTCGTCAAACGTTTGTACACAATGTGAAATCAACGGAACTGCTCCCACGTGATGTTGCAGATACTGTAACTCGTGTGACGACACTTTCATCGAATCAAATTCTCCTCGCATCCAGACTGGAAATGCACATGGAGCAAATGGCTTTGCGATGGTTCCGGAGTGAAAGTAATAGCTGTCAAAAGCGGATTTCATTGAGAGTGAAGAGCAGGACGAGTCGTTGGCGAAATATAGTTTTCGGACATTGGTTTCATCAATTATTATCTTGAAATTAAATGATATTTCTTTTTGATTTAAAAACAAAAGCTCACCCCGCATCGATAATCTTCATTTTCCTCGTTTTGTACTATGAAATACTGCTGATTCTTCTTGTCTCTCCATGAGCCAACACAGCGAAGAGTCATGTCTAGAAATTGTTTTTTGTTAACAAAGGTCATGTAAGTGAGGGTTACCAAAATCCGGAAAAGAGCAGTTTCTAAACTGAACGTGAATTTTATTAGAAGAGATGCAATTGTTCGCAGTGGAGCCTTCGCCAGATTCACAACTTAAAGCTGCGTCGTTCATTCGGTAGGACACTTCGAATCGACCGTCTATTGGACTACAGCTTGCTGCTTCTTCATCAGAAGATCCTGGAAATGTTGCATTGATGCGAAAAAAAAAGTGAGAAGGAAGGGTTTTACGAAATAAAAGAGCTCCATCTGAAATTGTGACGAGGGCCGAATCAAAGCATGTCATTTTGGCTTCCTTTTCGCTGTCATAGCAATTTTCTTCTGAAATCCATAAATGTATTAATGAAATCTTATTATTCTCAGTACGGAGCGCTGCAAACGCGCTCCCTTCGCACAGTGGTGGACGCGGCCTCGTTGGCAGCGAGAGAGTGCAGAAAATTGAGAGAGCCGTGGCCGATGTTTTGCTCTGATTTCTCTAAACCTCACTCCAAATGCATGTGAAATTTTTTGTTCGTTTGGAGCGAGTTTTCAGCGTTTTATACCGAGTATAAAAGGTTCTCGTTGCCTGTGCAACAGTGAACCCCTGAAACGTAAGCGCTTAGTGAATTTTCGGTCTGCCCATGCTACGCATCAGTTGCCGATTTTCCTTGATTGTGAGCGATTACAACCAAAGTTCGGCCGCCTCATGCTTTACTCAGTAAATTTTCAGCTAATAGCCATTGATAACGGCTAACAGCCATCGAATCGGGCCGTGATGTCATTAGCCTTTCGATGGCTATTCTCTTCAATTTCCTTTGCATTTCAAGTTCTGGACATTCTCTGCGGATTGATTTCTGGGGCGTATATGGTGAAAATAGGCAGCTATGTGGCAAATAGCCATAGAAAAAAGCTAGTAGACATTGAAAAATAGTATTTGGCGCATGTTCCGATATCGATGGCTATCAGCCGAAAATTCCCTGAGTAGGTGCAAAACATTCCTGTTCGGTCCGATTTAAAATATTGAAAGGAGTGGATTAACCGGCAACAAAGTTGAAACTAAATACAATGCCAGTTAGCACGGTGTCCAGGATTGGAAATGTGGGCGGAGTCTAATTTGCTGGCGCACTTTCGGTGCTTGCGCATTTTTCGACTCTCGCATTTTTTTTTATGATTTTTCTTCCAGTAAAACCTGTTTTCCTTTGTAAATTGTATTTATTGTATCTTTTAATACCATAAAATTTCCCAAACTTAGATTTTCGTAAAGATTTTTCTTGCAAAAACACCAAAAAACTCACTTTTTATGGGGTTATTCAGGGTCGGACAAAAATAGTTTTTTTTTCCTTTTTTTTCTTATTCAAATGACGGAAAAAAAGAAAAAAAAATCCGTGGCCGCGAGAGTTTTTTTTCCGCTGCTTTTCTAGGCCATCGCAAGAATTTTTTAGGCCCACCGCTGTGAGAAAAGAATTTTTCAAAAATTATTCGCCCGTAAATCGATATTTCGCAGGTCTCACAGCAGGGCCTAAAAAACTTTTGCGATGGCCTAGAAATGCAAAAAAAAACTCTCGCGGCCACAGATTTTTTTCTTTTTTTTCCGTCATTTGAATAAGGAAAAAAAAGAAAAAAACTATTTTTTTTCCGACCCTGAATAACCCCATTAGGTCCGCAATGCTAAAAACGATTATTCCGAAATGGTGGCTGAACCAAATTCGACGTTCTTAGGCTTAAAAAATTTCTAAAGACCTCAGCTATAATTCAGTTGAAGCACATTTTGGAAAAAATTAAGAATTTATGTTTTTTTTTTCCCGAAAAACATAAAAAATTCCTCAAAATTTGAATTTCGCGCGAAAAAATCCAGTGGAGCGCGTTTGCTCGGCTCCGTCCACTTTTCAAATCCTGGACACCGTGTGCCAGCTAGTCATGAATAATGCTTTTAAATTCCTAATTTTGCGAATTCCTAGGCCTTCCAACCGTTTAATGCAGCCTTTATTTTGTTGTGGGACCATTCAAGAGTAGGAAAAAAAGGAAAAAGAGCCAAATTCAAAACGTTCCGAGTTTACCATATTGATGAGCCAATTGAAGAACATTTGCCGACAAAAGTATTGGAGTCACACAACGAAAGCATATCGGATTACCCATTCTTCTAAAAATCGAACTTTTATGAGACATCACACTTTTCCAATATATGTTTTTACTTCAAGCCCAAAATATACGAAGGGCCATATTTGGTGTAACAGTCTCCGAAATTGCTCATTGAAGTCGCCGTAATGGTGACATCTTCATAAATGACATTCTGCCTTCCAACGTTTTCCAGGGGCATGTAATTATTCGCCTGTTTTTTGTAAATGCCATGGAGCGAGGTTTCTATTCGACAGGGAGAGCAGTGGACTGAGGAAATAATTATTTTTGAAATTGGTGACGGAATAATAACTTACAGTTTTCCAAAATGCAAAGAAATATGACAATGATCCACATTGAAAATGCAAGAATGAAAAGAAAAGAAGAAAATAACTTTTCAACTTTTGATGTCCATATTTGTATTTCTCAACGAGTACATGTCCAACATGTCCACTTCAAACCAAACCAAACCATACACTCACTTCCTGCTCATTGATGACGTGTCTGTTTGAAGAGTTCTTGAATAAAACGGGATGTGAAATAGTTTATTAAAAAGTCATTATTATTATTATTAAAAGGTGAGAAACTTAAAAATAATACGGATAAAAATGTCGCTTCAGTCGAGGAGAAGCCAAAGGATGGAATTCTTGACGGATGGGAGGGTAGAATGGTGGCTGAATATTTTTTTTGGATTTTGGGATTTTTATAGTATTCATTTTTTATAAATTCTATTTTTTCTGTGTGGCTAAAAATGTTTTCTATTGTCAACCGAAAAAAAAACCTCTAATATAGAAGGTTTATCCTAGTTTTTTGTCCCATTTTCCGCCCAAGTTGTTACAAAATTTTTTTTATTATTGTGCGTTGATCATATCCAGGGGTGGGACCAAAAAAAAAATTTTTCCGATTTTTTTTGTTTTTTCGGGTTTTTTTTATGAGACAAAAATTTTTTTGTTTTTTTTTTCGATGGTAAGATTGAGACAAAAAAACTTTTTTTATGATGCGCCGCAGCCAAAAAATTTTTTTTAGAGCCACGGAGGCGAAAAAAAAGTTCCGGTTTTTGGGCAAAAACTTATTCAGTATATGCTCCGAATTGACAAAAATCTCTAATTTTCAACAAAAACTTGGAAATTTCTTTTTAACTGGCAGAAATACGTACTTTTTTGGAATTTTTTTTGTTTTTTTGGTAAATTTTTTGAGGACAAAAAAAAATTTTTTTGTTTTTTTGTTAATTTTTTTGAGAGCAAAAAAAAATTTTTTTTTGGAAATTTTTTTGGGGGGACAAAAAAAGTTGTTTTTTTTGTGAAAAATTTTTTTTTGTCCCACCCCTGATCATATCATTCTGACGACCGCATTACTTGTCATATGAACAGGTAAAGTAATAGGCACATAGAAGGGCGCCTTTATTAGAGGGGCGCTTCTATTAGAGGTGCACTTTTATTACAGTTTTTACAGTATCTGACAATTGTCATTTTGCTAGGCAATCAGCCGATTTCAAGCAAAAAGGGGCGTGACGCCTTACCATGTTCATAACTGGCATCATTGCCATTTGATATGGTATTCCGTCGTAAAACTCTTGTCCCACTCTCGTTTGAGCCTTCATTTTCAAATTTTCATGTCCCATCTCTTTCTCCCTTTTGCTCCTCGGCCATCGTCTTGGAATCGCATTGTTCAGCTCCGGGGATCTGTGATTTTTGTAGTCGAACAAACTGGAAAACGGATCGATTGGCGATAAATTCTGACCGTAGTGAATTGTCATGTTGTCGTAGCCTGGAAAAAAAATGTTAAAATCGAATGTGAAAGAATTCTTACTGTAGTAGACATTTCCAGAGAATGGGAATCTGTAAGCGACGCCCTTGGAAATTGGCAAAGCCACATCAAGATCTCCTTCTGCTCCATCAGAGCCTCCCCATTCGTGCTCAATCTGAAAGGAAAAGAAACAGTGAATAAACGTGATTCAGCAAGAGGCCATCATCTTTTAAAATTACCGCTTTTCATGAGGAATTTCGGCAGGAATGTGGACACAGTTGAATGTGTGTGACCGTAATGCATTCAATGAGAGAGTGAGCCAAAAAAATACTTACATGTTGTTGCGAATCGAGGGAATATAAAGTCCAACTCTCTCGCAACTTCCACTTAAACGCTTCTATTTATTTACGTCTTATTATCATGGTAAAACTACAAAGAATTACCATGAAAATACTATTAAAACACGAAATCAACGAAAACTCATATTTGAATTACCGCGCAATGCGACTACAGTACTCTTATCGCGCCGGGACCACACGCGACCACACGATTGCCGACGAAATTAAATTGGGCCTACATACTCGCGGCTGTCGTCTCCGTTCTACTCCGGACTTTTATCTTCGTTTTTTATACTTTTGCTTCGTTTTTATTCCGTATATATTCGTTGATTGTTCCGTTCAACATGAGTATAACTAGCTCAAGGACATCTCATTCTCTTTTGGACCTATTCAGCGGAGGAAAAAAACCGATTTTCGCGGTTTTTTTCCCTATGCAGAATTGAGAAAAAAGACAAAAAACTACAGTAGTCAGAGGTTTTTTACGAGGAAAAAAACCCATCGCGGCGAGACCCTGCGGCGAGAAAACGCGATGCGCCTTTAATATTATTGAGAAATTGTTCAATTTGCGTTGCGGAAAACTTTATTTTTGTATTTTTCACGTCAATATCTATTGTTTTCCGACATAATTTCTCATGTTTTGTATTTTTCAGGTGAGGAAAACGATGAATAGAGCATTGCCCGAGTATTCTGAAAATCACGATGAAAGCAAGAAGAGAAAAAGGACATTTGCTGAAGGAAGTCCATCGACGCTGGGTGGCTCTCAACAATCTTATTTGCCACATTCCCGTACGTTTCTTGTTTTTTTTTACACAAATAATTTTTTCATTACCGATATTTTACAGGCCTCCTCACTGTCGATTCTTCACCTCCTCGCGATCACTGCTTTTCAAGAGTCTTCCTTCCGCAAGTGTCATTTTTCTCTTCTTGCTTTCATCGTGATTTTCAGAATACTCGGGCAATGCTCTATTAATCGTTTTCCTCACCTGAAAAATACAAAATATGAGAAATTATGTCGGAAAACAATAGATATTGACGTGAAAAATACAAAAATAAATTTTTCCGCAACGCAAATTGAACAATTTCTCAATAATATTAAAGGCGCATCGCGTTTTCTCGCCGCAGGGTCTCGCCGCGATGGGTTTTTTTCCTCGTAAAAAACCTCTGACTACTGTTGTTTTTTGTCCTTTTTTCTCAATTCTGCATAGGGAAAAAAACCGCGAAAATCGGTTTTTTTCCTCCGCTGAATAGGTCCATTTGAGCACGAGTCTCTCTTTCCCTGTTAAAGGTTTTCAATTGGACCGAATAAATGATATTTCGAAAAGCATTCTACCACAATCTTTTGAACACCATTCGCGACACTTGTGACCACAAAAATAAAATCAATGGTTTCTTTGTTTTTTTCTCTCTCACTTTCAAAAGAATGTGTTACGGTCACACTAATTTCAACTGTGTCAAAATTCGTGCTCTTGGAAAATCTGACATTTTTAAGAATGATGTACTCTTTCTGGGACAAAAGTAATTAAAAAAAAACTCACTCCCAAACCAAAGTTCATATGATAAGGATTGCAAAGTGGTGGTTTACAAGACATTGGCATGTACTGTTTTCCGAATTTGCCCATAGGAAGTGTTGGATGGGCTTCTGAAAGAATTTTGGGGTATAGCCAACAAGTTGTTTACTCATCCCACTGAACCTGACAGTAAACCACTCACGTCTATTTGCCTGCATAGCAGGATCACTCATCAATTTCACAAAATCTTCCTTATCCAAATCAAGCATATTGACTGGATGATTAATGTACCCGAATTTAGTAGACGTATCCTGAATCCTGTTGTAGAAACGACCGTAGATATCTAACATTCCCCAGGATGGAACTGCAAAGTTCATGTCTCCTCCAATGTGCTAAATTTTAATATAATTTTAAAGAATCCATTTTGTAAAACCTTACCCTAGAAGTAGAAGGATCCAAATCTACACCTCCAGAGAATTGATTTTGAAATGGAAATACTGGCCAATAGTCTCCATTGTGAGATCGGCCAGGCAATGGTTCTTGGGGTCCTTTAATAGGTACATAATAATTACGTCAAACTTTTCATTTCAATGTATGTATGTATGTATTTTATTTTTTCTCACCTGGAATCTTATAAATACTCGCTTTTTTCTGCTTCTTCAATCCAAGATCCTGATTCATTCTACGGGCGAGAAACGAATAAACATCTTTTCCTTGAGGACTATCATCTCCAAACGTCTCATCATCTTCCTCTTCTTCTTCCACGGATCCTTGATTCTGAAGGTCCAGCTTAGCTTTCGAATCCACGTACGACAGGAATATCAGGAATAAAAGTAATTGGTGAATAAGGCGCATTTAAGGGAGATACAAGTGATTGACCGCTGTGTGATTGTTGAATGAAGAGTGTATTGAAAACGAGAAAAAGAAAGGTGATAAGCAGGATTTTGTGACAAGGGGAAAAGGTTCATTAAGTTCAACAATTTATTAGATTATTAGGTACTCGTTATACTGAAAATAATAATTAATAATAAACAAAATGATAATTGGGAATTATTCTGTACTTTCTTCGTCTCCGAAATTGTGACGGATAAAACGTCACTGGATATGGTAAAAATCTTTGAGGATGAACCATATATTGAACGAAGCGAGGATCCATACTAGGTTTATCCAAACCCATTGGTGGTCGAATACTTCTCTTCCATCTTCCTGGAGTTTGCATATTTTGCTCAAAAGGTGGATAGGGCTCCATCACACTTCTTGGCCATCTTCTTGGAATCAGATTGTTGATCTCAGGAGAACGATGCTTTTTATAGTCGAAAAGACTGGAAAACGGCTCGATTGGTCCGAGGTTTTGACCATAAGTAACAGTGACGTTGTCGCGGTCTGGAATGAGTGGTATTTGAGGGAAATCAAATAACTTTTCAACGATTAATGCGCACTCTTGTTCCTCTATTCGTTGTTTTCTACACCCAACTTCCTGGCGAGGCCCGCTCAGAGCGCGTACGGTACTGGCCGAAATGAATGCGCTTTTTGTTAAAAATTGTTGCAATTTGTACAGGAATTGCAACAATTTTTGAGGATTATCGCTTCATCGATCTACAGTACCTTTGAAAGGTGTCATACGAAAAAGTTATCAACTAGTAAAATGTAGTCCTAGTTTGAAAGGTTCAACACAAACATTTTTAAGTTAGTAGTGCACTTTCAGAGTTCGTGGCACACACTCAAAGTTGGTTGTTTTGAACAGAAAGCAGCGCAACGCGCATTCTTTTTGGCCAGTACTGTATGTGGTTAATACAGTACTGGCCATAAAGAATGCGACAACTGGTTTTTTGACGATAACTTCTTGGAAAGTTAACTTTTTGACCCGAATTTTTTACTGTATCTGCAATGGAACCTCACGAAAACTTGCGTACTTGCGAATTGCATCATTCTGCAAAAAAAATTGTTTTTTTAATTTTTAAAATTTTTCTCATTTTTGCACTTTTTTCATGTATTTCAGTTTTTTGTATAAATTTGAATGAAAATTAATTGGGAGTAGTTCTAATTAGTTTTTTATTGTTTTTCAGCCATGGTCAGACCATTTGGGAAAAAAACTTTCACTGTGGACGTTCGAAAAAGCATCGTACGTGGACATGAACCAGGCGCGCATCCGAAGATACTCGCAACTCAGTTTAGTTGTTCTTCCAGCCAAATTTACCGTATTTTGAAGAATAATCGTGATGATGTAAGGTTTCCATTAGCTTTCTAAACTAATTTCGACTATTCAGGATGGTATAGTTCATCGTCAATCTCCAGGAAGACCCCGAACCACTTCCAGAGCTATGGATCGAAATATCTTGCGCGCGTGCCGAGAAGATCCTAGACGCACATCTACGGATATTCACGTTTCCGTGACGTCTCCAAATGATCCGGGGTCATCGAGAAGGACTATTAGAAGACGTCTGCAAGTTGCTGGACTGCACGGATGAAGACCAGTCAAAAAACCACTCGTTAGTCTAATAACCGGAAAGCTCGCGTTGAATGGGCTAAACAGCACTTGTCCTGGGGACCTCGAGAGTGGGCTAATCACATCTGGAGCAACGAATCGAAGTTCAAGCTGTTCGGTACAGATGGTATTCAATGGATTCGACGTCCTATTGGCTCCAGATATGCTCCTCAGTACCAATTTCCGACGGTAAAACATGGAGGTGGATCTGTGATGGTTTGGGGATGCTTCTCCGACACTTCAATGGGTTCATTGAAGAGAATTGTTGGAACCATGGACCGATATGTGTACGAAGACATCCTGGAGAACACAATGCGACCATGGGCAAGAGCAAATTTGGGCCGATCGTGAGTGTTTCAGCAGGATAATGACCCGAAGCATACTTCGGGTCATGTCGCCAATTGGTTTCGATGTCGCCGTGTGGATCTCCTGGAATGGCCAAGTCAGTCTCCGGACTTGAATCCCATCGAACATATGTGGAAGGAGCTAGAACGACGTCTCAATGGATTCCGAGCCTCCAATGCCAACCAGAAATTCGCTCAACTCGAAGCTGCTTTGAAGAGTATCCCGATGACGGTGGTTCAGACGCTCCTGGATTCGATGTCACGTAGATGCCAGGCTGTGATTGATGCCAAAGATACCCAACAAAGTATTAAATAACTTTTTATAGTTACCTTCTTTTTGTTTTTGACCTCCGGTGATTCTAGAGCTTATTTGTATAGATCTCAAAAAATGTCAATTTTCATGAATTTTCGAAAAAATTGAATAAAAAAATAATTTTCAGCAGAATTTTAAAATTAACTTGACACAAAGGTTTCTGATAGTGCTGAAAAAATTTCACAAAAAATTTGGGTCAAAAAGTTAACATTCCAAGAGGTTATCGTCAAAAAACTAGTTGTCGCATTCTTTATGGCCAGTACTGTAGCTTTTGAAAACGGCTAATAACGGGTGATAATGGCTACTAGGAAAATAGAATGTTTGCATTTAGAAATTAATGGGGTTATTCATGAGAAAAAAAACTGTTTGTTTTTGTTTTTTTTTCAATTCATGCGATGTCGAGAATTGTAAAAAAAAATACAGCTAGAGAAACGGGGGTCCCCCTGATATAGCATTTATATTGAAGAGACGCAGAAGGCGAGGAATTCAAAGAAAGGGGACAGTCTCTGTGTCTCTTCAATATCAATGCTATATCCCCGTTTCTCTACCTGTATTTTTTTACAATTCTCGACATCGCGTGAATTGGAAAAAAAAAACAAAAAAAAACCGTTTTTTTTTTCTCATGAATAACCCCATAAGGGAAAAAATCAGGGCGCTACATTTTTTTTTAGATAGTGCAGGTTCTTTGCCTATTGAAAAAAATTCTGGTAGCGGAAAAAAGAGAAAGATAGTTTGCCATAAGAAATGGCTACTAGCGGTTCTCAATGGCTATAAGCCAAAAATTTCCATCTTTTGTTTTCAATCGAGTTGCAAGATGAAAATACGAAACCCCGCCCACTTATTAGTGCGCGATCCCGCAAACACAGTGCTATTTGATAAGACGCAGACAACAAAGGGATAGCCGACACATGTTTTCATGATGTAACTCGTTTCTCTAAACGCGACATATCAACTTACTGTAGTATACATTTCCAGAGAATGGAAATCTGTACGCAATACCCTTTGAGATTGGAAGTGGAACATCGATATCTCCTTCAACTCCATCGTTACCTCCCCAATCGTGCTCAATCTGAAAAAAAAAAAAAAGAAACGATTATTTGGATGTACCCGAACAACCAAAAACTTACACCGAGTCCAAAGTTCATCTGATATGGATTACACAATGGTGGCTTACAATTCAACGGGACATACGACTTGGCAAACTTTCCAAGTGGAAGTGTTGGATGGGCATCTGAAATCTTGATAGTTCAAACATAGTGACGATCATTATGCGCTTTATGGATTTCTGAATACTCACGTCTATTAGCCTGCATAGCAGGATCGCTCATTAACTTTACAAAATCTTCCTTGTCCAAATCCATCATATTCACCGGATGGTTCACATATCCGAACTTTGTCGTCGTGTCGTGAATACGATTATAAAAACGACCATAAATATCCAGAACACCCCACGAGGGAACGGCAAGATTGAAGTCACCTCCAATGTGTCGAGAAATTGAAGGGTCCAAATCAAGACCTCCGGAAAATTGATTCTGGAACGGAAACACTGGCCAATAGTCTCCTTGATGAGAGCGTCCGGGCAGAGGTTCCTGGGGGCCTGAATGGGCAATTTATGTATTTTTTAAAAAACTGTATTCGAGGGAAATGCGCCTCTATTTTCAACGCATTTTTGTTGATGCGCCTGTGTCACAGGGCCGCTTTAATAATTATTAACCTACAGTGCTGGCCATAAGTTTATATAAAATCGGTTTTTTCAAGATAACATGGCTCATACTTGAAGGAGGGTCATGAAATTTTTTCTCATGTTTATGAGGGTAAATTGCGTTAATTAAAAAAAATAATTTCAGAAAAAAATCAAAACTTTGAAAAATTACAACAATTTATTCGAAAAAATGGAAAAACCAAGAAAGTGACAACCTGTGAAAAATGAAGTAGGAAAGCTCCGATTGGCAAGTCAATGACCGGGAAATGATTGAAAATGATTTAATATTTTGTGGCAAAGCCTTTTGCATCAATTACTGCCTGGCAACGACGCGGCATGGAACCCAGTAGAGTATCCACAACAGAGAGTGGGATAGTCTTCCATGCTGCCTCCAATTGAGCAAATTTCTGGTCCACGTTTGTGGCTCGGACCCCTTTAAGACAACGTTCCAGTTCCTACCACAAGTGCTCGATCGGATTCAAGTCGGGGGACTGGCTGGGCCAATCCAAAACGTCCACCCGACGACGATGGAACCAGTTGCGCATATGGAGAGATGAGTGCTTCGGATCATTATCCTGCTGGAAAACATAGGCTCGGCCTACATTTCGGAATGCCCATAGTCTCATTGTGTTCTCCAGGATATCCTCATACTGAAAGCGATCCATAATTCCCTGTATACGTCGAAGTGGCCCCATGGAGCCAGCCGAGAAGCATCCCCATACCATACACGATCCGCCTCCGTGCTTGACAGTTGGAAGCTGGTACTTGGGGAGGTATCTGGCTCCAACAGGTCGACGAATCCATGTGTTTCCATCACTTCCAAACATGTTAAACTTGCTTTCGTCTGACCAGATATGTTTGGCCCACTCAGCACGCCCCCAGTTGAGATGGGCTCTGGCCCAGGCGACACGTGCACTTCTATTCTTCTCGCTGATGAATGGTTTACGAACTGGACGTCTTCCATGGAGTCCGTTGGATTGTAGGCGTCTCCTGATGGTTCTTCTAGATGGCGCTGGTTCGACTGGAGAGGTCACAACCATTTGAATGTCGGTAGACGTTCTTCTGGGATCCTCCCGTGCAGCTCTCAGGATGTTCCGATCCATACTACGGCTGGATTGCTTGGGTCTACCAGTGGATTTCGGTCCAGTACAAGATTTCTAAAGACTCTAGTTATTAAATAACATGTTTTTTTAATGTACCTGAGCCTTGCATCTTCTGATAATTGCGTAGATTCCAGGCAAAGAGAGCTGAAACTGCCTGGCAAGATCTTTGTTAGTTTGCCCACGGAGTAATGGCGACTGCCTTTTTTTCAAACGACTTTTTTGGCGCGGGAACACGCGCGACGCTCTCGTCTTCTCCGTCTCGTCTCTTTTTTCGCTCGTCTTCTCCGTCTCGTCTCTTTTCTAAATGTTTGCATTGGCACAGTGCCCAAAATTTTTGCCGTCGAATGCGGCGCGTGCGCGTGCGCGTGTTATCAATGGAGCACGTTTGCACCAGGTCACTCACCATTACTCCGTGTTTGCCCTTGTTCATGACCTCGCAAAGTGGCTTTTTTGATGTCTGTTGAGACGCATTTGCTTCCAAAAGGTTTAGCCATCCTAAAAAACCATAACAATTTGTAACTGAGCACAAAAAAAAGTTATCACATCAAAATCACAAAAAATCATGAAAACTTGCAATAGTGAAAAAAACGAAAAAAGAAAAATTTCCAAAAAAAAATTTTGTAATGATGCAATTTTTAGTCTGCATATTTCCGTAACTGTGTTTAGCACATACCGTAGCAATTTCATGACCCTCCTTCAAGTATGAGCCATGTTATCTTGAAAAAACCGATTTTATATAAACTTATGGCCAGCACTGTACATAAATGCTACAACTGCGAAAGCTTCACGGCGTGATGGACGGGACGTTGGAAAATAAAACTTAAACTGCGCGGGCTTTTTTCTCAAAAAAAAAAAGTTAGCCTAACAATAATGGGGTTATTCACAAATCCGGAAAAAAAAGGAAGAAAACGGAAAAAAAATTCGGGAAAAATCGAAGAATGCTCCGATTGACCTGAAATTTTCGGAAAAATTGAAAAAAATTATCCTGTACATGCTCAAACATTTTCGGATCAAAATATCATTCTTATATATACTCGGTATAAAACGCTGATAACTCGCTCCAATCGAACAAATAAATTTATCATGCATTTGGAGTGAGGTTTAGAGAAATCAGAGCAAAACATCGGCCACGGCTCTCTTGATTTTCTGCACTCTCTCGTCGCAAACGCGGCCGCGTCCATCACTGTGCGAAGGGAGCGCGTTTGCAGCGCTCCGTACTGAGAATATAAAATTCCGTTTGGGTCTGTAACTGAGTTTCTTGGTGTGTCTGTTTCCAAACTGCATGCCGGAAGCGAACTGAGCGCCCGAGACCAACACAAAAACTCGAACTCGCGTCGTTCACTTGGAGGACAAGCGCTTAACCGCCTACGCCACAGGGCACACGCAAAAAATGAATGAAAAAGAAATTTAAAAGAAAGATTAAGAAGAAACATTTTCAAAATGAAAGGAAATCAAAAGTAGCTTTTGATGCAGCCAGGCTTGTCGATTTTAAAAATTTTCAGAAAAAAAATCGATAATTTTTAAAAACTATATTTCGGTCCAAAGTTTTGTGAGCTTGTACAGGAGAATTTTTTCCAATTTTTCCCAAAATTTCAGGTCAATCGGAGCATTCTCCGATTTTTCCCGAAGTTTTTTTCCGTTTTCTTCCTTTTTTTCCGGTTTTGTGAATAACCCCATTAGCTGCGCAGCGTTTTTCTGGGTTAAACTGATACGAAGAGGAGACGCAGACACTCAGCCGAGCGCATGCACGGGGTAATGGCGATTGCCCCTATGAAAGGGCGCTCCGTTGAAAAAATATTGGCAGTGTGCCCATTTATGCGAATTCTCATTTCTTGAGTTGAATCTTGAAGCAGGAAATGTGTAATCGACGAGACGCAGAGGAGTAAGCTTTGCCACGTGGCACGACCTCAGCGCGTTGGATTTTGACGTGAAAAAAAAAAGAATTTGAAAAAAGGCAATCACCAGCGCCTCGTGCGCATGGCCAGTAATGCTCCGGCCAACACGCCGTGAAGCTTTTTAAAAAATAACTGATATAAAAAAGAAATAAAACGAAATTAACGTAATATAATGTATTGTCCATTCGCGAAAAAAGCAAGTGCGCTCCACGAAACTTAGTACTTTGTGGATTTCATTTTCGTCGCCAAATGATTTGAATTCACGTGTAAATGCAACGTTAAATTAAATAATTTGGCGACGAAAATGAAATCCACGAAGTACTAAGTTTCGTGGGGCGCACTTGATTTCTTCACGAATGAACAATAGTGCGCCTTCTATGAGTATAATTGAAGTATGTCCCACCTGGAATCGTGTAGATATTTGGTGTCATTCTCTTCTTCGGAACAACCTCTTGATTCATCCGTTTGTACAAAAACTCGTACATCGATTTGGACTTTTTGTCCGTAAGTTGCTCATCGAGCTCTTCATCGCCCTCTTCTTCTTCTGAATCAAGGCCTCCCCGATTTTGAACATCATATCGAGATGCAAAGACGAGACATTTTAAGAAAATAAGAATAAGAAAAGAAGACCTGAGAATCATGAAAAGAAACAATAAACAGGAATGAAGTGATGCGAGACAAGGTAGTCGAGAAGTGGCTAGCTAGCTTGATAAGGAAAAGCCGGATTATGTTGTCGATAGGCTTTGATCTTTCAAAAAGGAAATGCATTGTTTAAAGCTTTTGAAACTTGTTAAATATCTCGAAGTTAGAAAATATATGAGACAATACCTGTGGGACAAAATGCGGGACCTAATTTTCATATTTTCGCCCCTGAAAAGGTGAAATTAAAAAAAATATTATGAGAGCCTTTCTATTAAAGAATTTACGGTGACTTTAAAAATCCACAATTCTGTGTTCTTTCGTCATCGGCCCTAGCATTTTTATTACTGTATTATCTTTCCTCGTTTTTGAGCGGTCATATATCAATGATATTACGTATTATTGAATACGTGAGATGTCGTAAAATGGGTCTCGGCACGATCGGTGTTTGCACACTTCAGGATTTGAAAAAATTTTTTCGAAAAAATTTTGAATTTACCAGGATCCATATATTATGAGGTTTCAGTGGTAATGGCGCGTCAAAAAAAAGCAAACAAGGGTGAAAATGGAAGAAGATTGAATGCCCAAAAATGCTTCTTTTACAAATTTTCCTATTTCGTAAATACATGGGAAATTGATTCAGCTGGTACGGCCGCATTGCTTTCACGTGGACACAAATAGCATTTTTGGATATACAGTTTTTTTCCAATTTCTCCTTTTTTTTTGCTTTGTTGGACGCCCCATAAAGAGCTTTAAAAAATTAAATCGCATGGCTAAAGCGATCACTTCTTTTTTACACTCCTTATTTCCCCTTTTTAATTTTTACGTTATTTTTATTTAACGTCATCATTTTCTTATTCACACTTCAAACAAAAAAACGATGCAAAACGCGCAACAGACTTGTTCACCAATAAAATTTAAACGACCGCGTACAACGACACTCCGAAATTACGCTGCCTGGTATTTAGCGCGTAAATCGTTCGATTATTTTCGAATGACTTTTCGCAAAATTCGCTTATTTTTGTCTTTTTTAAATGAAAATTTTTCACATTTTTCGGTCAAAATGTATTTAAATTAATTAAATCGTCATTTTGATTCATTTTCTAACAATTTCTTTAAAAGCTTTCGGACATAAATCTCCAGAAATTACAATTTAGGCCTTTTTGGTTTATCCCAGTTCCTTTTCAATTTTCATTGCTTCTAATTATTTTCCTCCCAAACCGAAATACTTTAGACACCAAAATGGCCGACGATGATGATTATCAAGACATGGACAATGACGATTTCGTCGACGACAATGAAATGGAGGATGTGATTGAGGAGGAGCCACAACGCCCGGAAGGAGAAGAAGATGATGACGATAATGTCGATGAAAACTTTGAACTCTTCGATCATGGAAAAGCTGTGCCGACCACTGAGCACGTTACCACACCGTTTATGACAAAGTACGAACGCGCTCGAGTTCTGGGAACTCGTGCTCTTCAAATCGCTATGGGAGCTCCGGTGATGGTGGAGTTGGAAGGAGAGACTGATCCGCTGGAGATTGCCAGAAAGGAACTTAAGCAACGCCGCATCCCAATTATTATTCGACGCTATCTTCCGGATGGCTCCTACGAAGACTGGCCGACTGAGCAATTGCAACTTGCTGATTGGTAGATGTGAATCCAATTCATCATTGTTTTTTTTTCTTGTTAACCCTCATTTGAACCACTCTCCTCTATTTTGATCTTATCCTTTTCCGTTCCGCTCCGTTCCGCATTATTCGCTCATTGTTAATACCATTTTGTGAGAATAAACGAATAAAATTTTAGATCGACGATCGTCAACATTTGGGCCCAGCAACAACAACAAAATGGTCGCGACGAAACAATTCACAGAGGCGGAAATCGACGAGTTCGGAGCAGCGCTCAATGATGTCAAGTACGAAAATTGTTCGATTTTTGCACAAAATCTGTTTTAGGAAGCCACTGAAAGCCCGTTTCCGTGCTCTGTTCATTCTCCGGAATATCGGATGCGACCGATCGGTCGAGTGGATCGGAAAATGCTTGAACGACGAATCGGCTCTTCTCAAGCACGAATTGGCTTATTGTCTCGGACAAATGCTGAACAAGAGCGCTATTCCCACTCTTGTCAATGTTTTGGAAGATGAGAAGCAAGGTAAAACAGACCAGCGAAAAATTCGGAAAATGCTCCGATTGGCCTGAAACTTTTATGGGGTTATTCTCGAAACCAGCAAAAAATTCAGCGAAAATTCGGAGAATGCTCCGATCGATCTGAAACTTTGAGAAATCATTTAAAAAAACTCTCTCGGACATTCCCTGAAAATTTCAGACCGAAATATTGATTTTAAAAATATCGATTTTTATTTTTGAAAAATTTCAAAATCGATATTTTGGTCTGAAATTTTCAGGGAATGACCGGGAGTATCTTTTAAATGATTTCCCAAAGTTTCAGATCAATCGGAGCATTCTCCGAATTTTCGCTGAATTTTTTGCTGGGTTTTTCTATTTTTTGCTTTTTTTGCTGGTTCCGAGAATAACCCCATTAGAAATCTTGGCAAAAGTACTCCCGGACATTCCCAAAAAATTTCAGACCAAAATATCGGTTAAGAAAATTTTCAGAAAAATCTGTATTTTGTTCTGAAATTTCCTGGGAATGTCTGGAAGTTTTTTTTCATTATTTCCCAATTATATTTGAACACGATTAAAACAAATATTTTAAGGGCCGGGCCACCCGGAAAAGTTAAAAAATGGCTGAGAAATAGGAATAGGCCTAAATTCCCTGTTCTCAGCTAGGATCCATTAAACATGAAAACGGCATTTTCCAGAAAATTGACCGGGACGTTTCGAAACCTGAGGGCCCGATCCATGAAACTAAAAAATCGTTTTCCAGAAAATAGTTCTCTGCGTCTCTCACCCTTATCACACGAAAATTTGCGTTTTTCGAAAAAAAATTTCTCGGAAAACTATCTTCCTGTCGTTTTCCAGTTTCATGGATCCGGCCTCTGCCACTTCGAAATTGGGACGAAAGTTTAGTGCATTTTTAGCGGTAAATTTTCGATAAATTTAGAAAAATTCTCCGCATTTACCACTAAAAGATTCACCAACTATTTTATCCCTGTCCCAGAGTCGAAAATTAATTCTTTTTTTTTTAGAGCGAATGGTGCGTCATGAAGCCGGTGAAGCTTTGGGAGCCATTGCTGATCCATCTGTGAAAGAAATTCTTCGGAAATATTCGCAAGATCCGTGCCCAGAAGTCGCCGAAACCTGTCAAATTGCTCTGGGAAGAGTTGAATGGGTGGAGAAGAGCGGAAAAGACACGAACAGCCCATATGACAGCGTTGGTGAGGAAATGAAATTCTTTTTTTTTTTCTTTTTTCGTATTTCACAAAATTCCAATTCCAGACCCAACTCCCTCCGCATCGACATCCGATGTGAAGGAACTGGCGGCGACTCTTGTCAACGCTTCCTTGCCACTTTTCGACAGATACCGAGCCATGTTCAGCTTGAGAAACATCAACACGGACGAATCGATCAAAGCACTCGCCCAGGGATTGTACTGTGAAGACAGCGCTCTTTTCCGCCATGAAGTCGCATACGTTCTCGGTCAAGTTCAGTCGCCAGTTGCTATTCAGGAACTGAAAGATCGTCTTTTCCTGCCAACTGAAAACTGTATGGTCCGCCATGAGTGTGCTGAGGCTTTGGGAGCGATTGCTAATGAAGAATGCACAGAAATTCTGAAACAGTATGTGAATGACGAGGAACGAGTGGTTCGTGAGAGCTGCGAGGTGGCTCTGGATATGGCAGAATACGAGAACAGTGAGGATCTACAGTACGCCAAGGTTTAAATTTGTGATTATTGTTTTGTTTTTTTTTTCACTTGTTACTTTTCGGTTTTTGATGAAATTTGCTTCTTTTTTCTCGATAATATGATTTTTGAATCGTTCACTTCGACTTTAAATATTTATTTTATTCTCAAAATACCAACCAATACGGCTCCACGACATTTCGAAACCGCGTTAACGGAGGAGGGAGGTGAAAAGTGAAATAGTAAGTCAAGAAAATTTTTTTTTTCAGAATCAATTTTAAAAAAGAATCAAAAAGTGGACAAACGCCAGTTCGTCGAAAAAAAATTGCTTCCCGCAGCAGTTTTTTCAAGAAATCAATTACTCTCAAGCAGGCATGTCGCGGGCGAAATTTTGTCGGCCCGGAAAATTTTATAATACGTGAAATGAAGAGAAAATACCTGCTTAAAAATAAAAAAAAAATGTAATCACAACAAACGAATTTTACGTAAAACTGTGAGGCAAAAAAGTATCTTCATTTTTTCGAATAAAAACGTGATAAAAATTGTCACTTCGCCACGAATCCATTATAACGACGAAATTACTTCGAATATTTGTTTTTAATTGGAAAAAATTGATCGGGCCGGGCCGGGGAAATTTTTTACCGGCCCGGGCCGGCCCGAATTTCGACATGTCTGCTTTCAAGAACACTAAAAACGAGCAAAAAATCACTATTCTTTTTTCAAAAGAAAAAATGGAATAAAATCCTACTTTCAAATGATTATGGGCCTATGCAGATAAACTTTCCTGTGATTTTATTCCTATGCAGCTGAATTTTAAATAATTAACCTACATTTTCCTCCGTTGAAATATAGGTTTGCATGAAAGACAAGCTTGCTGCGCAATCCTGCGCGGCTGCTGACGCAGCCTATTGGCGACTTCGTCGCCACATTCTATTTTTTTTCGTTCCACTCTTCCTGATTAGTTTATACGCACACTGTTTTGGAAGATTTCTATCCTCTGTGGCTCAGTCGGTAGTGATCTTGCACAGGTGATTCGTCACTTATGCATTATACATGCAGGCAAACAATTTACAAATTGTACGTAAATCGCGAAGAAGAAAATTGCGATTTGAGCACAATTTGTAAATATTGCATTGCCGACAACTGCTCGGCATTTCCCAGTTATGGGTAAATTATTGACAAATTGCGAAAATATAATTGGCAAATCCCGAACGAACTCTCGCAACGAAACTTTGCTCATCATTGATTGAGGCCCAAATAAATTCATTACTGCCTCAAAATTTTTATTTTTGTGCTATTTTTCTTGGTTTTTTTTTGTGAAAATGCTTCAATATTTTTATAATTTTTATTCCTTCTTGCTTTTTGCCAACTTTTTCCTTCGTTAATCTTATATTTACAGACACCTCAGCAGTCATTCACAAAAAAGGCGCGCGACAACCAAGGAAAATGTGAGTTTTCAAATATAAGCAATGAAGAACCTAGGTTAAAAATGTTTTTGCTTTTGAAATGTAGAAAGAATGCTCAATTTTTAGTTTTTTTGTTTTAAAATTTTGATAAAAGACGGATGCATGGCAGAACCAGTTCTTGAAGAGTAGCGATTGCGAGAGAAAAAAAAATTAATTTACTATTTTTCAGGGCAACGATAAGCAAGCAACTCCGAACGAGAGCTCAAGGATCAACGCAACGATCAACAAGCAACTGCGAATGTCAGAGCAAGGAGACCGATGTTTATTTAAGATAATTTGACCCACGATTAGGATAAAATTTGATATTTTTTCCTAATCTTTTTCTTATTTTCTTGATATTTATATGAAATTATCTCTCCCCCCCCCCCCCCCCCCCTATTGTTCATTGTTTAGTATTGTTTATTCTGGTAGATGTGTTTAATTTTTTTATATTGTTAATTCTGTAGAACTTTTCTAATTATTTTTTTGACTTGTCTTTGGGTTTATCATGTACATTTTTTTAAAGTTTTGAATATAATAAACCAACATACTCTTGTTACAAAATACATATAAAATTGATAAGCTTAATAAGGAAATTAATTGTTTGATCAGAGAATTTTTACGGCAAATCATACTGAATTTTTCGGGATTTGCCATTTGTGTGCGAACAAAATTATTGTCGGCGAAAATTTCATTTCGGGAATTGCCAATTATTGGTCATTTTTTTCGCGATATTCATATAATTTCCGAATAAATTGTAAATTTTCGCTAATTGCGAATTGTGCGCGAACAAAAGTAATGTTCACGAGTACCTATTTCGCAAACGCGCGAACAATTTTTGACAAATTATTTGCTTCACGCGAATCACCTGTGTGAATACAAATCCTAATGTCAAGGGTTCGTGTTTTGCCCACTGCATTTTCTTGCAAAAAGGCAGGTGCGGACGCGCACAGACATCAGGGAAGTTCATCTGATGACAGGGAAGTTCATCTGCATAGGCCCATAATCATTTTAAAATTCGATTTTATTCATTTGTTTCCTTTTGAAAAAAGAATAGTGATTTTTGCTCGTTTTTAATGTTTTTAAAAGTAATTTATTTCTGGGCTGACACTGGGCTGGGCTGACACTGACTGGGCTGACAGGGGTATCCAGGATGGAAACTGAGGTCGAACCTCACAATCCAGGATAGGGGATCAGCACGACCGCGTGGTCGTGCTGATCCCCTATCCTGGATTTATTTCTTGTGGGGGTTATTCTCGGAACCAGCAAAAAAATTCAGCGAAAATTCGGAAAATGCTCCAATCGGTCTGAAACTTTGAGAAATCATTTAAAAAATACTCTCGGACATTCCCTGAAAATTTCAGACCGAAATATTGATTTTAAAAAAATATCGATTTTTATTTCGGAAAAATTTCAAAATCGATATTTTGGTCTGAAATTTTCAGGGAATGACCGGAAGTATTTTTCAAACTATTTCCCAAAGTTTCAGACCGATCGAAAAATTCCCCGAATTTTCGCTGAGTTTTTTGCTTTTTTTTGCAGGTTCCGAGAATAACCCCATTGGAAAAAAAAACTACTGCGGGAAGCAATTTTTTTCGACGAACTGGCGTTTGTGAACTTTTTGATTTTTTTTTTCACGTTTCACCTCCTTCCCCTGTTAACGCGGTTTCGAGATGTCGCGGAGCCACCAATACAGACTGCCACCATTTCCAGAATGAAACCGTGTGCCGAGTTAGCAAGCCACGTGGCACGACGAGTAGCTGTTAGGAGATTGGGAGGAGTTCACAGACATTTCTGCACGGAGGCAAAGGCTGAATCAAGTCTCTCGCTTCTTCCAGACGCGGGAACTCTTTACGAGATGGAAATGCCGGTTGCCAAGCAACTGAACATGCGGACCCACTTACCATCGTCACTCTCGAAACAAATGGGCACACTCGGAGAAGTTGTTACACTGGTGAGAGTTCAAAAAGTGAAGTGTAAAACAAAGTTTTTAAGGTGCGCGAGCCGATTGTTGAAGTGGCGAGTTGCATGCGGGCCGTCAACAAAACGTTTCCGACACTTCGTCTTGTTCTTTGGGGACCATTCGGAACCGGAAAGACTGTAACTCTCAACCAGGCGGTTCATCACGCCTACAACAATAATTGGGCTATTATAAATCTCAGAAGTGCGATGGAATTGACTAGACGAGTGAAGGAAATCGAAATGTCTTCCTTCGTTTCCGGACGCATCAACGATCCATCGAATGCAGTTGCGTTTCTTCAAAACTTCAAACAACAAAATCAGCACATCTGGAAGCTTCTTGGCGAGCTGCTCACTGAGAGAGATTACGAATGGTCGAAAAGTGAGAAGACTTTGAAAGACAAACCAATCACTGAGATTATCGAAATGGGAATCTCGGCTCCATTCCTTGCTAGTGATTGCGTCGGAGCGCTATTCAGAGAATTGCGAAGACACGCGACCGCTGATAAACTTAAAGTGCTTGTCGCCATTGATGACGCCAACTCTCTGTGGGGAAAGACTTTGGTGAAAAGAGCGGACAGAACGTATGCTCCGCCATCTGATCTCACTCTTGTTGTGCACTTCCGTAGAATGATTCAAAATGATTGGATGAACGGATGTGTTTTGATGGTGGCTGATAAAAAAGAGGTGGCGGATGCCAGGGATGAACTCGGTGTTTCGCGATACACTCCACTGGAATTGTTCGGAGAAGAAGGATTCGAGTTTATTGAAGTGAGGGAATATAAAGTTAAATAAATGAAAGGGTAAATTTTTCAGCCATTTTTACCGATTGAGACGACAAACTACACGGAAAGTGAGAGCAACGCGATCTATAATTACTATGTGAAGAAGAACTGGCTCGCCACTGAAGCAGGTAAAAATATCACGGGATTCTATTTATCAGAAAATGTAATGGAGTTACCGTAAAACCTGTATTAGACTTGCCCCCCTAACCAAACGCATTAACAGTGGCAAAAGTGGCAAAAAACAGATAATTTGCCTCTCTAATAGACTTGCACCCGGTCCAGGCATTGAAAAAATAGACTTGCACCCTCTAATAGACGTGTCTTTCTAATAAACTTGCACTCTGGCGAGGTTTTGGAACTGGAACTTGCATGCAAGTCTAATACAGGTTTTACGGTAGTTATTCACGAAATAGCTAAAACCAGCAAAGAATTCTGCGAAAATGCTCCGATTGGCCTGAAACTTTGGGAAATAATGGCAAAAATACTCCCCGACCAGGCTTGTTCGGAAAATGCTTTTCGGAAAATCGGAAAAAGAAATTTTTTTCCGAAATAATTTTTCGGAAAATCGGATACCCGACATTTTTTCCGATTTTATTTTTCGGAAAATCGGTTATCCGATTTTTTCCGATTTTCGAAACTATTGTCCATTCGCGAAAAAAGCAAGTGCGCTCCACGAAACTTAGTACTTCGTAGATTTCATTTTCGTCTCCAAATTATTTCATTTCACGTTGAATTTACACAGGAAACACGGTGTCCAGGATTTGAAAAGTGGGCGGAGTCGAGCAAACGCGCCCCACTGGATTTTTTCGCGCGAAATTCAAATTTTGAGGCATTTTTTATGTTTTTCGGGAAAAAAAGCATAAATTCTTAATTTTTTCCCACATGTGCTCCAACGGAATTATAGCTGAGGTCTTTAGAAATTTTCTAAGCCTAAAAACGTCGAATTTGGTTCAGCCACCATTTCGAAATATTCGTTTTGAGTTTTTTGGTGTTTTTGCAGGATAAATCTTTACGAAAATTGAAGTTTGGGCAATTTTATGGTATTAAAAGATACAATACATACATTTTACAAAAAAAAAACAGGTTTTACTGAAAGAAAAATAATAAAATCAAAAAAAAAATTCGAGAGTCGCAAACTGCGCAAGCACCGAAAGTGCGCAATGCATGTTTGCTGACGCACCAGCAAATTAGGCTCCGCCCACATTTCAAATCCTGGACACCGTGGGAAATGAAATAATTTGGCGACGAAAATGAAATCCACGAAGTACTAAATTTCGTGAAGCGCACTTGCTTTTTTCGCGAATGGACAATAAAACTGGAATTTTTTTTTTAATTTTGTATTTTCCGAAAAAGATTCTTAATAATTGGTTCATCTCATTTCTTTGAAAAAATACGAAAATCAACAAATTAAACACAAATTCAACAAAAAATCAACAAATTAACAAAAGATTCAACAAAAATTCAGTTTTGAGAAGTTATTGGTACTTAGAAGCGGCACCTAAAAGAACTGAAATTTCCCGATCATTTTCGGAAAATTTTCCGGATAATTAATTCGGAAAATTTTCCGACGGGTAATTTTTCCGAAAAATAAATTCGGAAAATTTTCCGAAAAAAGTCGGAAAATTCGGAAAATCGGAATTTCCGTTTTCCGACTCCGACCAAGCCTGTCCCCGACATAAAATTTCCAGAAAATTTCAGACCAAAATATCGATTTTTTAAATTTTGATATCAGTATTTTCGCCATTATTTCCCAAAGTTTCAAGCCAATCGGAACATTTTTCGATTTTTCGCTGAATTTAGCTATTTTTGCAATTTCGTGAATAAAAAATTGCCAAAAAAAATTTACCAAAAAAAAATGTTTCACTTTAGAAAATTCACCAAAAAACAAGCCAAAAGAAAAA
Source organism: Caenorhabditis japonica (assembly GCA_963572235.1). Lineage (NCBI taxonomy): Eukaryota > Metazoa > Nematoda > Chromadorea > Rhabditida > Rhabditidae > Caenorhabditis > Caenorhabditis japonica. The sequence goes on from OY754343.1 coordinate 22,771,258, forward strand.
CCCAAAAAAAAATCATTTTAAAAAAGTATTTTCCCGATTTTTTGCTGATAAATAAATGGAAAATCAAATAAAATCGCGAAAATTTTGGCCAAAATTTGAATTTCAAATTGATAAAAGTCCCCATGTACTGATTTTCTATTGGAGGTGCCCTTCTAATAGGTTTATGCACGAAATGACGAAAAACATTAATTAAAAAAGGTTAAAAAAAAACTTCGCGCAGTATTTTTTGCTTTTTTTTTGCCATTTCGGGCATAAACGGTATTTTTCGTAAATATCTAAAAAAAAAAGAAGTTATGGACCTATTCACAAAACCGGAAAAAAAAGAGAAAAAACGGAAAAAAAATTGCGGGAAAAATCGGAGAATGCTCCGATTGACCTGAAATGTTGGGTAATATTGGAAAAAAAAATCTCCTGTACACGCCCAAAAAATTTTGGACCAAAATATCGATTTTAAAAATTATCAATTTTTTTCTGAAAATTTTTAAAATCGATATTTTGGTCCAAATTTTTTTGAGCGTGTCAGAAGAATTTTTTCAAATATTTCCCAAAATTTCAGGTCAATCGGAGCATTTTCCGATTTTTCCCGCATTTTTTTTCCGTTTTTTTCTTTTTTTTTTCCGGTTCCGGTTTTGTGAATAGGTCCATTAATCGATTGGAAAAATTGAATTTTTTTGATAATATGACCTGTGAACTTTGAAAAGTCGCAACCTACAATTATTTCAGCTCGCACCGAGGAAGGAAGGAAACAATTGATGCATCTTAGCGCGTTCAATCCATTTTATTACGAGCGGCTCTGCGCCTTTAACTGAATTCTCCTTTTTTGTTTTGTTTTGTAGGAAAAATAGAAACAATGGTTATTATTGCCAAATTTCCTATTTTTATCTCTCTTATTTAATTAATTTCCTGTAGTTGATCAGGAGTGTATATTTTTGCTTTAACCAGAAATCTGATGAGCCGGTTTTTGTTTCAAAAAAAAAAAAAAAATTTAACTTTGATCTACAGATCTCAATGCTAAAGGTAAAACTGAGGTTATGCTGCGCATTGGCGCGGATTCCTCCCACGGACGCCAGATTTTCGTCGCAGTGGATAAAAGTCAGGTTTGTGAAAAAAAAAAGAAGAAAGTATTTTTAAAATCTATTCAAAATTTCCATTCAGCACCTCGACTACACCAGAAAATGTGAACGTTGAAAAGCTTTTTGTCGAGAAAGACGTTCAGAAACTTTTGACAGATTTGACGGAGATTGATCTGGAGAACAAAGTTTTCCGTCCGCGAAGAACTTCGATTCAGCAGAGGTCTCATTTCGCTTTGATGACTGATGAGCGGCTCGAAAAGGTACAAAAACGGGAAAAATTAATAATGGGCCTATTCAAAGTACTGTAGAAAAACGGAAAATGCTCCGATTGGTCTGAAATTTTGGGAGAAACTGTCAAAAATTCTTCCGGACATGAAATGCTCAGAAAATTTTGGGCCGAAAAATCGATTTTAAAAAATTTGATTCTTTTTCTGAAACTTTTCTAAAATCGATATTTCGGTTCAAAGCATTTTGGACAGTTTCTCCAAAAATTTCAGACCAATCGGAGCATTTTTCGAGTTTTTTCCCAGTTTTTTGTCATTTTTTCCGTTTTTCTACAGTATTGTGAAAACAAAAAAATTGCAACGCGGTGTTTGCGTACTTTTGAAATTCAAACGGCAATGAAAGAAATATTATGGATTCGTGAATGGGCGACAAAACCGGGTGAATTGTGGGGCAAAAGATGGCTGGTCTCACCACAATTTTGACAGACTACGGTTAGCGCGAAAATATTTTTTTTAATTAAAACTCATTTTCATAGTTTTTTTCTCAACAAAATGTGTTTTTGAAACGAAATTACCCATTCCAGGTTACACAAAAAATTTTAATAGTGAAAAAATGCTAGTCAAAAGACAAAAAATCGCGTTTTTATTAAAAACAAAAGAAGAAAAAATATTTTTCGCGCTAACCGTAGTCGGTCACAATCGTGGCGAGACCAGCCAACTTTTGCCCCACAATTCACTGCGTTTTGTCGCTCATTCACGAATCCATAATACTTTCAACACATTTTCAGACACGCGAACGGATGAGAGAAGAGGCTCGTCGGTTTTTGCAGTTTGTTCCTGTCAAGGAGCCACGTCAGGAAAGCGTACAAGTCTTGGCAAAGGATGCCGAGCTGCAAGACTTTGACACTAGCAAATTCGTCTTCACCGACATTACTTTCGATGCTACCGATCAGGATCGTACCGTAGTCGTCAGAGAACCAGATGGTACTCTTCGAACTGCAAATCCAGAAGAGCACGACAGAATGAACCGAACATATTACCAGAAGCCGAATCGTCCTGTTAATCCACCGCCACTTTTCTCTGATCCGTATCTCCAAAATGCGTTGGATAAGGATGAGCATGAATTCGTTCTCGATTGGGCTTGCTGGTTCTACGAGCCCGATGATCCGTCTTATATTCGTCTCAGTCAGTTTATCTTCGATCGTATTAACGAGAGCAGCAAATTCAACGTGATCACTTCAACTCGCCATTTTGGTCCCTTTGCTTTCTATTTGGCTCTGAATGACAACATTCCACGACTTCTCAACTATTTCGGAGGGCTCGGAAGACTTGCGGACTGTGCAAATCTCGTTAGACTGCAAAAGACAGTACGACCAGATTGGAGAGTCACAATTGCACAAGGAGATTCTGATGAAAAGATTGTGAAAGACTTTGTAAAGCAGAATGCACGGTTTCGGGATGAAATCTCCGACTTGAACACATTTTTGAACACTGGAAAGCTGAAACTGGAGGTGGAGCAAGAGCATCATGCAGTTCGGGAACGAGTTGCTCCGCGTTTTGGTTTTGACAAGAGAAGAACTCGTATCACTTCCGCCAACATCAGAGGAGCGGATGGACCTCTCGGTGAGCTGAGCGAGATGTATTCAGTGAAAGTTGTGAAAAGTGAGGGAAGTGGAGAAGGAGCTGAAGGTGCGGAAAAGAAGGGAGGAGAAGGACGTGGAAAGGGAAGATGGAATCGAAGAAATCAGAAGAAGTCAGACGATGATAAGAAGGAATGATTGTTTTGTTTTGTAATTAATTAATTCTTTTTTTTTTTAGGATTTTTTTTTTGTTTTTTTTTCTATCTGAAGAATTTTGATAGTTTTATTTAGTATTTCAATAATCAAAATTGTTTTTTTTTTTTTGGAATTTTCAATATTTTAACTGGTTCACCGCCAGAATCTATCTATATTTTCAGCACTTTTTGGCACAGTAGCGTCCAATACTCGTGAAAAAGGGGCTTCATGTAGGCCTAATAAACCTACTGAAGTACAAATTTCAACGTATTACATGTTGCACAACAACAACAACATCTATCTTTTCAGCGCAGGAAAAAAAACCGATTTTCGCGGTTGTTTTCCAGGAAAAAAACCCAAGAGACCCGGCAGTGAAAAATGCAATGCGCCTTGGCGTATCCGATTATTTGGCCGGTCTCGACACGACAAGTTGTTTAGGTCAAAAAACCTCCGACTACTGTAGTTTTTTGTCTTTTTTTCTCAATTCTGTTTAGGGAAAAAACGGTTGTTTCCACTGCTGAGTAGGTTCATAACTTTTCAGAATTTAGAAAAAAAGACAAAAAACTACAGTAATCGGAGGTTTTTTGACCTAAACAACTTGTCGTGTCGAGACAAGGGGTGCTACAAAAAAAAATTTCCAAAAAATGTGTTTCATTTTCACCGCGTATTTTTATAGTTTTTTATCAAAATACTATCAAATTTACCCATTTTATTCATGCAGAAAGGTGGAAAATTGCAAAAATTGTGCGAAAACTGTTTGCGAGACATCTCGAAAACCCGTACTCTAGTCTTTAACCCAAGTTTTTCTTTCCAATCTTTGATTTTTTCAAAAAAAAAATGCGAAAATTTTTTGAAACAAAAAACCAATACGAAAAAAAAATCAAAAATGTTTCGCAATAGGTGCGAAAAATGCGAAAAACAAAAAAAAACGGCACCCCTGGCCGAGACCTGCCGATGTAATAATCGGATGCGCCTTTAAATTTCAACCGAATTCCCATGGGCCTATTCAAAGTACTGTGGAAAAACGGAAAAAATGACAAACAACTGGGGGAAAACTCGGAATATGCTCCGATTAATCTGAAATTTTGGCTTCCCGACTTTCTCAGAAAATTTTGTACCGAAATATCGATTTTAAAAATTTCCAGAAAAAAAAATCAATATTTTTTTTAAATCGATATAGCATTTTTGACAGTTTCTCCCAAAATTTCAGACTAATCGGAGCATTTTCCGATTTTTCTCCCATTTGTTTGTCTTTTTTTTCCGTTTTTCTACAGTACTTTGAATAGGTCCACCATTGAAAATTAAAGGCGCATTGAATTTTTCCCTGCCGGGTCTCGACGCGATGAGTTTTTTTCCTGCGCTGAATAGGCCCATTAAATACCTTCTTAGGTTAACGACCATGGGAAAAGTAAAACGAAGAAATCACGCGACAGCTTCCCGTCCTCCGAGAATTGCAGAACCCCAACGATTTTCCACTTCGTTAGTTAACTGCTAGTTTTCATCTAAACATTTTCAATTTTCAGTCAAGACAAAAAGAAAAAAGGAAAGATAGAGAAGCTATATCACAAGGCGAACGAACCGGACGATGATTGGCAGCCGACGTTCGGAGCAGTCGTCAAGATGCTCCTATCGATCCGCATCGCATCTGCTCTCTGGGGTGTCATCAACGATTGTGACGAGGTGTACAACTACTGGGAACCTCTTCATTTGTTCCTCTACGGTGACGGATTCCAAACGTGGGAGTATTCTCCTCTGTACAGTATCCGTTCCTACTTTTACATCTTCATCCACTATGTGCCTGCCAGCTTCTACGCCTATCTCTTCCCGGATGCTAAAATTGCGGTTTTCACATTGGTTCGACTGACGATTGGAATATTCTGTTTGATTGGGGAATATTATGCGTACCTCGCTATTTGTAGGAAGTGAGTTTTTTTTTATTTATTTATGGGGCTATTCATGCTCCGATTGGGTTGAAACTTTGGGGCATAAGTTCAGAAAATTTTTGGAACGAAATATAGAAATATCGATTTTTAAATTTTGTTTGCTCAAATTTTTGGCTATTTTATGACCTGACATTTCGAAAATTGCACTTTCCCGACATACTAGTGGATTTAAATTCCCAAAAAACATATAAATATGGAAAATAAGTACCAAATGCGCGTGTTTTTTGGTGTCAATTAGCGCAAAAATTTTCTAAATAGAAGATTTCGAAAGTCCCAGAGCCAAAAAAAGTTTGTTCTCAAGAGAAATGTATAATAGTTTGGCCTTGACAAAATTACCAAAAAAAAAGTTTTTGTCCTCATAAATGTACCAAGAAACCATGAAAAAAATTCCAAAAAACCGTTTTTCTGCTAAATAATTAAATGGAAATTTTCCAAGTTTTCGTTTAAAATTGTCTCACCAAAAAAAACCCCGAAAAAAGCAAAAAAAAAAAACATTATTTTTGTTGGTCCCATCCCTGCTAAATTCCAATGCCATGTTCAGAATCAACGTAGCAACTGGACGTTTCTTCATTGTTTTCACCATTTGCTCGTCAGGAATGTTCGTCGCGAGCACCGCCTTTTTGCCGTCCTCGTTTGCCATGGCTTGTGGATTCTATTGCCTTGGAGCTTATCTCAACAATAGCTGGTATGTTCTCGTCTTGAACTTGATGTTCTTGCGTTTCTGAGTTGTATATTTTCAGGGCTGTTAGCATTTTCTTCACTGCAGCAGCCACTCTGATTGGCTGGCCGTTTGCCGCACTTCTCGGATTCCCGATTGTTGTCGAAATGCTGCTGATCAAGCCATTGCGATTCCAATTCTTTGGATGGGCTGCGCTCTGGGGAACATGTATTTTGATGACGATGATGTTTTACGATTCGTACTATTTTGGAAAGACGGTTTTTGTAAGTTTTAATTAGAATGTGACATGTTTAAAAATTGAATGCTATCCGGAATAGCTGAATTTCAGGCTCCTCTACAAATCGTCATCTACAATGTTCTCGGTGGTCCAGGACCCGCTCTATACGGTACGGAACCTTGGACATATTACGTGAAGAATCTGTTCCTCAACTGGAACATTGCATTCCTTCTTGCTTTTGGCGCTGTTCCGTTTTCCTTTATTCTTTTCCGCCAGCACTCTCCGATTCCGCCAGGAACTCGAGTTTGGCTCGGACTGCGTAAGTCTATTCACTTTTCTGTATATAACAGCAACAAAAATACCTTCTTTTTTTTTACAGCAACTGATTTCGTCTGGATAGAAAAGTTTGCCCCCGTCTTCCTCTACTACTACTCTGCGTTGCTCTGGGGAATCATATTCTTCACAGCGCCGCACAAAGAAGAACGTTTCATGTTCCCAATCTACCCACATATCGCGTTCCTTGCCGCTGTTACTTGTGACTCTTTCAATCGATTCTGTCGACCAAAAGACGCAGAGGGCCCGGAGACAATTTACGGTATTCTCTTGATCTTTGCCATTTTCTCGGGATCACGAGCATTTTCCACTTACAACAATTACGGAGCTCATGTTGAGATTTACAAGTCACTGAACGACGAGTTGAGTTCTCATCACAACTTTGACAGATTTAACGTGAGTGTTTTTCTTTTTTTAATCACGAATCAGAAAAAAAAACCAGCAAGAGAATAATGTAAAAAAAAATACTCCTGGACATTCCCAAAAGATTTGAGACGAAAATATCGATTCTTTTTTTTTTTTTTTTTTGATTTTTTGAGTTTTCGTCGGGCTGCTGCCCGGTGGCTAGCGGACAATGGTGAACACAACACAAAGATGTGGTTTAAAGCATTTATTAAGGAAAACACGTTCTCTCTCTGGAGATCGACGAAAAGGCGACGAGTGCAAGAGCATTCTGCTCTCTCACAAAAATAACAAAACGAGGAACACGAATTTAGCATTATGGGGTTATTCACAAAACCGGAAAACAAGGAAGAAAACGGAAAAAAAAACTTCGGGAAAAATCGGAGAATGCTCCGATAGACCTGAAATTACGGGAAATATACGGAAAAATTCTCCTGTACATGCTCACAAAATTTTGGACCAAAATATCGATTTTAAAAATTACCTTTTTTTTCTGAAAATTTTTAAAATCGATATTTTGGTCCAACATTTTTTGAGCATATACAAGAGAATTTTTTCCAATATTTCCCAAAATTTCAGGTCAATCGGAGCATTTTCCGATTTTTCCCGAAGTTTTTTTTCCGTTTTCTTCCTTTTTTCCGGTTTTGTGAATAACCCCATTATAAAAATAATTAAAATTTGCTCCAAAATCACAGTCAAAACGAGCAGAAATCCAACGAACTGAGAGAGGCGGCGCAAGCGCTGTTTGAAACTATTTTAGGATTAAAGGGAGGTGCGGCGCTACGGTAGACAAGCGGGTCTCGCCGCGACCTCGCAGTGCTTGCACACAGTACAATGCGCGCGTCGTTTGAATTATATTTTGAGGATTTTCTTTTCCTCACACGCTGCCCTGCACGCGAAAAACGTCAACAAAGCTGTCAACGTGGCCGCGAGGCGGTGGCCGAACTTTTTTTGCGACCACGGCCACTGAAAATTTGCGAAACCAAATTTTTGCACTGAAATTTCGCTTTCATGGCCAATAACTCGATTTTAAAAGCAGTTTTTTATAAACAATTCTAATACGATTGTAGAGAAATGTCTGAGCTTTGTAATAAGCGCAAAAACGTTGAATTTGGTGCTCTGTAGGAATCTGATTTTCGATTAGAAAATTTTTTTTTTCACAATTTCAATAAAAATTGAGTTTGCAAAAAACAAGAAAATATATTCATGTATTTCTATTTGTTCAGGTTATAAGGAACATGAATACTATTTTATTCAAGCATTTTTTTCCCCATTTTTCTAATACTGCCAAGCAGCAAATTCGACAGTTTTCATTCATTTTTCATTTCATTAAAACCTCTGATTTTCGATTTTAATTTTCTTTTCTTAATTCGTTTGCTCCGAATTTTTAAAAATCTGATTTTCAGGGCCCATACTCCCAGGGGTCATAAAAATAGGGGGCATCGTGCTCAAAGGGGGCAAAGTCTCAAAGGGGGCAATGTCTCATAGGGGGCATTTGCAACTGTCTCATAGGGGTCATTTCAACAAGTCTCATAGGGGGCATTCAGCTGAATGCTCAGAGGGGGCACTTAAAATCTCATAGGGGGCATCGAGACTTTTTTGTTTGGCAATAACTTATTTTAAATTCATTGGTCTGTCAAAGAAGCCTGCAATTTTTGACGACTTTCTCATTTGTTTTCAAAAACTATCAAGCCTGCTGCGCAGTCCTGAATTGACAGCTCATGCATTGCGTTGGTTACAACTTGTATTTTTTTTTAAATTTTAGTAATTTCAGTTTAATTTTTAGTGGCCTATTGCAACGAGTGTAAAAGTGTTTGCAAAAACTCCACGCAGTGTGTTCTTTTTGCAATTTTGAGTCTGTGTTGTGAAATAAAAAATTAAATTGTATTGATAAGAAAAATAAACTAATTAATTGAACTTTTTTTAAAATCAGTCAGAGCATTCTCCGAATTTTCGCTGATTTTTTTGCTGGTTTTTTTTTACTTTTTTTTGCTGGTTCTGTGCATAACCTCAAAGCAAATTCGTGAAGATTTTGGACACAACTTTAAAAGTTTTTGATTTATCGAAAAGCGTAGCGACACGTTGCTGCAAGTTGTGCGCCAGCAAAATGAAAAAAATTGTCTCCTCTCACGCTGCCAAGAGATAAATCGTGGCGAGACGCAACATTTGCTGACGCATAACTTGACACGTTGTCTCGCTATGTCACGAATCCATAACAGAAAAACCTCGAAACCATGTCATGTCCACATATTGTCGCTTTCTTCGGTATGATACCGCCTGGACGGTGCAGTTCAGAAAATACAAGTTGTAACCAAAGCAATGCATGAACAGCCAGTTCAGGACTGCGCAGCAGGCTTGATAGTTTTTGAAAACAAATGAGAAAGTCGTCAAAAATTGCAGGCTTCTTTGACAGACCAATGAATTTAAAATAAGTTATTGCCAAACAAAAAAGTCTCGATGCCCCCTATAAGATTTTAAGTGCCCCCTCTGAGCATTCAGCTGAATGCCCCCTATGAGACTTGTTGAAATGACCCCGATGAGACAGTTGCAAATGCCCCCTATGAGACAGTGCCCCCTTTGAGACTTTGCCCCCTTTGAGCACGATGCCCCCTATTTTTATGACCCCTGGGAGTATGGGCCAAGCAGCTTAGGCAAACGTTTTTTTTAAACAATAATAGGAAACTCCAAATATGAATCGGAAGTTTTTGCACTAGTCCAGAAAATTAAGATCTTGTTAGGAAATACAAACTTTACAGAGAAATTTTCAAACCATAAAGGGATCTTGACAGATTCAAAACATTTTTGGAATCTGGATCGAAAGTATTGGAATCCGGACAGAATTTCAGTAAAGTGTGCAGGCGATGCGCGTCTGTGTAGAAAGTTTTGGTATTTGGACGGAAGTTTTTGGAACTTGATGAAATCGCCAAATATCTATAAATTACCAGATTATAGTTCCAAAATTTTAGGTTATTGTAATAAATGAGTGGGTTAAAATTGAAACGCGGGTAACTCTTTATATTCATATGGTTGGTAAACAAAAATTAGAATTAAAAAAGGTCGATTTGTTGTTGTTGTATAGCTTTCCGATTATTTTCTGGAATTTCCTTACAAAACAAGCGAGAAGAAATACTTGAAGACCTGAAAAAAGTAGGTCGTGAAGTATATTGTGTTCTTCTCTCACTAACCGCCAACATTTAGACTACGACTAAATGGATACTGAAAAAATTAATAGAATTTATAAATAAACATTGAAATGAAGCAGATTCTTGAAAAAAAACAACGTTGAAAAATTAGCAGAGAGACGCAGAGAGTCGCAGAAAAGCGCACGGGAAATGCGTCAGTAACGAGCAAGACGTTTTTCGCGTGCAGGGCAGCGTGCCTCAGTTGTTTTCAATGGAGAAAACTATAGTTTTGCGTCCCAAAATATGGTTTTTGGGAAAAGCAAGTCGATTATTGATGCTCTTGGGCATCATTTATCGATTTTTTCAAAAAATTATTAATTTTCAGGACCCAATCCGTGTATGCGTCGGAAAGGAGTGGCACAGATTCCCGTCCTCATTCTTCATTCCCAAACACGCGGTGGATTCTCAGCAAAGAGAACGGCGAGTCGAGTTTGAGTATATTCAGAGCGGTTTCCGAGGAATCCTGCCGAAGCATTACAAGAAGACAAAGAAAGTGGTGGATGCGACTAAACACGTGCCAACACATATGAACGATCAGAATCGCGAGGAAGTTACCAGATACGTGCCTTTGGAGTCTTGTGATTATCTCGTTGATATGGACAGACCGGCCAGTGACAGAGAGCCGGACTTTAGAACCATGGTGAGTAATAATTTGGCTCTCGGACGTTTCGAAAGTGGATTTAAAAAAATGGGGAAAAAAATGGACAAAATCGGGGAAGAGGCGCCGCCCCTTTTTGCAACTGCTGCACGATGTTTTGTACTGGAAGTTTTGAAAAAGTGCGCCGCAGACTTGCAACTTTTCCCCGGTTTTGTCAGGGTCTCGACAAATTCGGGGAAAAAAAATTACCAAAACGGGGGAAAATTTGCAAGTCCCCAGTTTTTCTTGAATTTCTAAACATCGCAACGACAAAATCCGCCGAGAGGCTAAAAATTTACAAATCCGTAAAATTTCTTTACTTGCTTAAACTAAATAAGAAAAATACAAGAATTCAAAGAAAATGGTCAGCAAAAAAAATTAAGCATTTGATTGGAAATTAGTTCTTAAAATTCGATTGGTGATTTTTGGGTGCTACCTCGGAATAGAACTGAAGTGTAATAGAACTGCAGCGATATAAAAATTGCTTCGCAATAGAACCGTTCGGAACAGAACTGTTCGGTAAAGAACTGTAGCAAAATAAAACTGTTTTTTAATAAAACCGTTCGGAATAAAACTGTAGCGTTTTGGAACTAAATTAGCAATGGAGCGCGATTGCATTGCTTGGCCGTCAAGGCGGGCCGACAAAAAAATGATTAAAGTTTATTCAAAAAAACAACAAAACAAACAATTTTTGATGAATAGCTCAAATATAAAACTGTTGAAAAAAGCACGCGCATGAGAAATTCCAATATTTGAATGAGCAAGCAATGCAATCGCGCTCCATTGCTAATTTAGTTCCAAAACGCTACAGTTTTATTCCGAACAGTTTTATTCCAAAACAGTTTTATTCCGATCAGTTTTATTCCGAACAGTTTTATTTCGTTACAGTTCGATTTCGCTACAGTTCTATTCCAAAGCGAGTTCAATTTCTCTACAGTTCTATTACGCGTCAGTTCTATTCCGAGGTAGCACCGATTTTTGTTTAGTTTCAGTATGTCTGGAATCATTTTGAATAAATCCGACTGTACTGAAAGATATATCTACTTTTGAAGACGCAGAAATAAATATGAATTATTATTATCATTTTCAGCCGGACAAATGGAAGCAAATCACCCATATGCCGTTCATTGACGCCGCCAACTCTCACCCTCTCTTCCGCGCCTTTTACGTGCCATTTAGAAGTAGTCATAGACTGACTTTCACAACGTACAGCTTGTACCGAAAAGTGGTAAACCCTATCTAAAAATGTATATACATTCTTTGGCCTTTTCGGGACGTTTCGAAACCTGCAACTTGGAAACTTTGTGCTTTTTTCGTCGCCGTGTTCGCGCTATTCGGAGAATTTTCGAAATTCACCGCTAAAAATGCACTAAAGTTTCGAAACGTCCCAGAGCCCATTCATTCTTCCATTTGCCAAAAGTTAACTTTTACCCGTATTTGCACCAAAAAATTCACTTTTGCTTTCTCCCCTTTCCCGTGTTCATTTATTTATTTATTTAATGTTGTTTTTTTTTTAATTTTGGTTGATTTTTCTTTACATTTCGGGTTATTTTGGTTTTATTCGAATTACTATGATTCCAGTTGCAATTAATTATATATTGCAATCCAATATAAATACAAGTGAAAGAAGTATTTCATTATTTACTTATTTTTGTTATCGAATTGTTTTTTAATCGATGTTTGGAAAACACATTGCAATACCTTATGGACCTATTCAAAGTACTGTAGAAAAACGGAAAAAATGACAAAAAACTGTGAGAAAACTCGGAAAATGCTCCGATTGGTCTGAAATTTTGGGAGAAACTGTCAAAAATGCTTCCGGACTTTCTCAGACAATTTTGTACCGAAATATCGATTTTTAAAAATATTGATTTTTTTTTTCTGAATATTTTTTAAAATCGATATTTTGGTACAAAATTTTCTGAGAATTTCATGTCCGGAAGCATTTTTGACAGTTCCTCCCAAATTTTCAGACTAATCGGAGCATTTTCCGAGTTTTCTCACAGTTTTTTGTCATTTTTTCCGTTTTTCTACAGTACTTTGAATAGGTCCATTAAATCTAAATATTTAACGTGATCAAAGAAAATTGAAAAATTCAGAGTTAATCAAGATGTCAGAACATAAGGAAGATGCGATAGATGCAGAAGAAGAGCGAAAGAAGACGTTGGAATTGAGAAAGAAGATTGAAGAATTGATGAGGAATGGCGCCACTTTGGTCCGTGAGGCGAACACATTGCCGAAAGCCGGTGCGGATTTTGAAGTCTACAATTCTTATCCCACGTTCAACACATTTATGCGAAGATCCGAAGCGCGGATTAATGCGATGTTAGTTTTTTGGCTAAAATCTTGGAAATAATGTCAAAAATACTCCCGGACATGCTCAGAAAATTTTGGGCCGACCACCCAAATAATATTTGTTTAGCATCTCCGGGAGTATTTTTGACATTACCCCCCCCCCCCTAAAACAAAACTATCAGAATGAGCAAGCTCACCAAATCAATCGGATGCGCGATGCGAGTTCCTGACGTCGGATCTTCTGTCGAACACTATACGGAATGCGTCATTGAGGCCCAGGACAACATTGCTGAGAGAGCAGCAACTCTTCATGAAGCACTGAAGAAAGCGGATAGAGACGAAATTGTCAAAGTTCCCGAGTTTTTATTGAAAGCGGCACCCACAAATCAAAAGACAGAAGCCGAGATTGCTGCAGCGATGAAAACGTTTTCGGCGAATATTGGAAGTGTTTTGGCACAAAAATTTAGAGAACGAAGAGAAGAGGCGGCACAGATGATTGTTCACGAGAAGCCACAGGCTTCTTATAATATTACGGCGGACAATTCAGTAGCTCCGTTCGCTTCGAAAATGAAAGTGAAGCATCACGCGATTGAGAAAAAAAGTGGAATTGTAGTCGTGGACGATGATGAATCTGGAAAACGAGATTGGAGAAGTGCTGTGGATGAAACGGAAGAGGATCATCCGTATATCGCCGAGATTCTTCACTTTAAAGTTCCCGCATGTCAGTTACAGTCGGAGGAGCCAAAAGTTTTCAAAGCTCTTGCTGACACTACGTTTACAATGGTGGATACGAAGGAGAAGTTGGAGGCGTTGAGAGACGTTTTAAATTCCGTAACAGAGTTTTCCGTCGATTTAGAGCACAACGAAACACGATCCTATCTAGGGTTGACGTGCCTCATTCAAATTTCAACCAGAGATGAAGATTACATTGTTGATCCATTTCCAATCTGGGATCACGTTGGAATTCTCAATGAACCTTTTTCAAATCCCAATATTCTAAAAGTTCTCCATGGATCTGACAATGACGTTCTCTGGCTGCAACGTGACTTTGGAATTCACATTGTTAACCTTTTCGATACTTATGTTGCTATGAAGAAACTAAAATATCCAAAGTTCAGTCTTGCCTATCTCGTTGTTCGTTACGCCGACGTTGTCCTGGACAAACAGTATCAGCTAGCTGATTGGAGAGCCCGACCACTTCGAAATGTGATGTTGAACTATGCGAGAGAAGACACTCATTACCTTCTCTACTGCTACGATATGCTCCGAGAGCAACTGCTGAAACAAGCAGAGAAAGATCTCGATGAAGTCTACACTGATTGCAGTGATCTTTGCACAAAAGTCTACAAGAAACCGGCGTTCAATCCAAAGGGATACATGACAGAGATGAAATTCAGATTCAATTTGAACAGTCGACAGGACTACGCGCTCACTCATCTCTACAGGTGGAGAGATTCCGTCGCCCGTTCAGAGGATGAGAGTCCTCAGTTTGTTCTGCCAAATCACATGCTTCTCGCTTTATCGGAGACACTTCCCAGAGATGTCGGAGGAATTTATGCTTGCTGTAACCCACTTCCGCATTTTGTGAAACAACGCACTGGTGACATTTTCAAGTGAGCCTTTTTTTTTTCTATTTATCACAAGCCTGCTGCGCAAGGTTGCTTACTAAGCTTTCCATCCCGTCCGCATTGCCCGGTCTGCGATTTTACGTGACGGTGTTGGGACACACCGTCACGGTACATTGCACGTAATTCAATTTTCGATTTTTTATGAATGGTATTAAACATAATTTTTCTTTTTTTTTTCGTAGTTTCAACTATCAAAAATATTTTTAGAAAGTCAGTCGAAAATGATTAAAATGGAGAGAAGCTGTTTGTCAAGTAGCGAGTTTAATAATATTGAGGAACCATTGGAAAAAAAAGGAAAATCAATATCGCCATTTTCCAGCGTTTCGCGGAATGAAAAAGTTGCGAGGATTCAAGAAAAAAATTAGAAGATCACGAATATAAAGAGGTTTGCGGAAAAAAAAAATAATAATTCAAGATTCCTTTTAAGATCGAGGGGACAACTAGTTTCAATCGAATTGTTGACTCCGAATTTGTTTCACTAATAAACATTTTTCTAATTACCATTTTTATTAATACTTTGAAGAAATAAAAAACATTTCACGCGGGGTTTTTTTTTTGCCCGGGCATCGGACGGGTTCGTGTTTTGCCCACTGCATTTTCTTGCAAAAAGGCAAGTGCGAACATACGGACACACATCCCGATTTCATTCACAAAATCGGAAAAAATGGAAGAAAACGGAAAAAAAAACTATGGGAAAAATCGGTGAATGATCCGATTGACCTGAAATTTTGGGAAATACTGGAATAAAAAAATTCTCGTGTGCTTGCTCACAAAATTTTGGACCAAAATATCGATTTTAAAAATTTTCGGAAAAAAAACCGATAATTTTTAAAATCGATATTTGGGTCCAAAATTTATTGAGAATGTGCAGGAGAATTTTTTAGGTCACTGGGATCATTCTCCGATTTTTCCCGCAATTTTTTTCTGGTTTTGTGAAATAGAAATCACGTTCTTAGGCTCCTGAGAAACTAATAGACCTATTCGCAAAACCGAAAAAAAAGAAAAAAAAAAGGAAAACATTTGCGGGAAAAATCGGAGAATGCTCCGATTGACCTGAAATTTTGGGAATAATTCTCTTGCTCATAAAGTTTTGGACCAAAATATCGATTTTTTCTGAAAATTTTTAAATTCGATATTTTGGTCCAAAAAATTTTTTTGAGCATGTATTGTGTTTTCAATCGACTTGCGACATGAGAACGCGAGACTCCGCCCACTTATTCGCTACCTGTCTGCGTCTCTTCAAATCTCACTGTGTTCGAGTGGTCGCGCACAAAAAAGTGGGCGGAGTCTCACGTTCTCATGTCGCAAGTCGATTGAAAACACAATATGTGCAGGAGAATTTTTCCCTATATTTCCAAAATTCAGGTCAATCGGAACATTCTCTGATTTATATCGCAATTTTTTCCCGTTTTCTTCCTTTTTTCCCGATACTAGTTTTTCTAGTCTTAAATTATTTTCAAATTCCAGAATCATTGTGGAAGCGAGAGAAGTGAAGCTGGAAAAGATTGAGCCAACTACGAAACAGTTGAACGATGTTCAAGAGGCGCGAGGAGTTATGAATGATTCGATGGATCTGATTACTTCAATTCTTAGATCAAAAATTGACTTTTCCCACACGAGGTACGATGAAGAACGAGGCGATCTTGAAATTGACAAAACGAAAAATGACGGAGACATTCAAATCAAAGATCATCAAGATTCATTGCTCTCTGTTCTCCAGACTAAACCAGCTCAAGTCAATGAAAAGAGCATGGTTGTGGTGGAGAAAGGCAAACCAGCAGACAAGAAAAAGATTGCGAAACTTTTAAATGAGCTCGACCAGTTTGTGACTCCATTCGAGTGTTATCAAATGATGATGATCACAAAAGAGAAACAAGAAGAAGAAGATCGGAAAGAGGCGGAACGAAAGAAACAAGAAGAGGGAGGAGATGGTCCGAAAAAGATGTTCTCTCATCACGATGAAGCGGTTAACAGAAAACCAGAATTCGACGCGAAACTGCTCAATGTGGACACGATCAGATTGGAGCCTGGACCAGCGGAGGAGAAAGAGCCAGAGGAGGATGCTGAGCCAGCCGTGTTCGATCCATCTCGCTTTTCCGATGATCAATTGATGTCGAAGAAGGCGATGAAACGGAAGAGACAGGCGGCACGAAGGAATATCGATGTATCTGTCGTGTTGGGAGAAGGAGATTCGAAGAAAAAGAAGTCCGAACTAGGCGAGGAAGAAAAAGAAGGAGAAGAAGAAGAGTTTGATTACACGAAGGAAGATAGCAGTGCATTTGGTAGGAATCTCAACGTTTTTAATGGACCTATTCAATGCAGGAAAAAAACCGGTTTTCGTGCTTTTTTCCCTATGCAGAATTGAGAAAAAAAGACAAAAAACTACAGTAGTCGGAGGTTTTTTGACGTAAACAACTTATCGTGTCGAGACCGGCTGATGAAATAACTCTATGCGCCTTCAAATTTCAACCGAATTCCCATTGAAAATTAATATCTCATTGCATTTTTCACTGCCGGGTCTCGACGCGATGGGTTTTTTCCTGGAAAACATCCTGCATAGGGAAAAAACGGCGAAAATCGGTTTTTTTTTCCTGCGCTGAATAGGTCCATAAATGTTTTTTTCCGATTTTCGCGGTTTTTTCCCCTACGCAGGTTGTTTTCCAGGAAAAAAAACTCGTCGCGTCGAGACCTGGCAGTGAAAAATGAAATGCAATGCGCCTTTAATTTTTAATGGGAATTCGGTTGAAATTTGAAGGCGCATAGAGTTATTTGATCGGCCGGTCTCGACACGATAGGCTGTTTACGTCAAAAAACCTCTGACTACTGTAGTTTTTTGTCTTTTTTCCTCAATTTTGCATAGGGAAAACAACCGAGAGCGTGACAAGACCGGGGAACACAAAACCGGGGAAAAATGTCAAAAACCGGGGAATTCGACGCTGTCACGTAAAATTGCGGATGACTCTGATTTTCCGCGCAAATTGCGGAAAATGTTCAGACAATGACACGCTGAATTTTGAAATTCCGCTTTGTCCGCAATTTTGCGTGACATTGTCGAATTCCCCGGTTTTTGACATTTTTTCCCCGATTTTGCGTTCCACGGTTTTGTCACGCTCTCAAAAAAACACGAAAACCTTTTTTTTCCTCTGCTGAATAGGTCCATTGAATAAAAGCTATGTATTTTTCAGAAAAGCCAATAAAAGACAATAACGCTGATTTCGATCCGTTCCACCAGAAGTATCGCGTGAAGAACAAGTCGAAGAAAAATATGGCGATGAAGAAGTCGTCGAATAGACAGGGAACCATCAATTATAAAAAATAATTATACAGATGGTTATTATTTACAAATAACATTGTTACTTTTTATTTGATTTTTTGTTGTTTTTGAGATGAATTGTTTTCACTTTTTTTTTTTTAATTTTCTGTCTTTTTTTCTTTTAAGTGGTCGTGAATAATCTCTATCAATTTATCTTTATCATGAAACCACCTAACTTTCATATTCCAATGATCAATTCAGATGGTCGGCAGATTACGCGAGATGCGATGCGAAGTGTCTTTCCTGAAAAATGCGGACGGATCGGCAAGTTTTTCACAAGGAGCCACGTGTGTCTGGGCATCGTGCAGTGGTCCTGGAGACGTTCACGCTTCGAAAGCCAACGAGGAGGCAATGACGCTGGATGTGAGCTATCGGACAAATTGTGGGGATAACAAGTTTCACGAGGTACGGTAGAATAATGCAATTGAATTAATAGGCCGTATTCATGAACGTTTACTGCGTAAATCATTTACGGTATTCACAACGACATTCACGGTCCGTAAAAATTTACCGCCAGTTTCTGTGTGGTCTTACTATTGATTTTTTGTACTTTTTTTGGAAATAGTGGTTTTTATGAATAATATCTGTTTTTTTTAAGTTCCTTTCCCAATATGAGCTACAGCAAACAAACAAAAAAGACAAAGTCGATCCGTTCTTCATGTACCATACATAGGTACTGCGGGTCGGGGGTACGACCAAAAAAAAAATTTTTCTCCGATTTTATTTGGATGAGACAATAAATTTGTTTGATTTTTTTTCGATGGCAAAGGTGAGAAAAATTTTTTTGATAATGAGCCGTAGGCAAAATTTTTTTATTTTTTATTTTTTTTTTGTAGAGCCGCGGCGAAAAAAATTCTAGTTTTTGGACAAAAACTAAGCCGTTATATGCTCTGAATTGACAAAATGCTCTAATTTTCAGCGAAAACTTGGAAAATTTCCTTTTAACTGGCAGCTTGGATATTCTTATTAAAGGAGGTGCCGACTTTTCAGGGAATCTACTTTAAAATATAGTTTTGGGTGGTGGATTTACGAATATCAAATCTAAATCGCACAAAAAATTTCCCTAATTTTTTAAAAGGATTTTTCCAATTTTTTTTTTTTTGTAAATTTTCTTTGCCTTTTTTTTGTTTGTGAAAATGTTTTTGTCCCACCCCTGCTGCGGATCACTGCTCTCTTCGTACTCGGACGACTGTTGGTGTACCGTTCTGAGTCTGACAATATTTAAGTCAATTTCTTGCTGGGGAAACGTAGATTTTCCGATTAATTAAAAAAAAACCAATTTTCATCACACGAAAAATGATACTTTGTTCAAAATTAAATTACATAACAAACTTAGTAGCAATAAAAATAGACGGGGCTGATTGCGCCTAAATTCAAGCGGACTTGTTCAAATATCACAAGTTTAGCTTTATCGATCAATACCATCAATTCCGACAATTCTAGTACTAAAAATTACTAAAAAAAATTAAAAACGAGCCAATAATTTGAAAAAAATATTTAAAAAAAATAGACGGTAAATGCCATTTACTGACCTTCATGGTGAGCAAATTATTTCCTCTCCGTAAACTGATTTACGGTTCGTAAATGTTTTTCATGAATACCGAAAAATGCATTTCCCCTACGGTAAACCATTTACTGTTCTTATTTACCGTACGGTAAACGTTCATGAATACGGCCTAATATTTCTTGAAACGATGTTTTCAGCTCAACAACATAATCCAATCGACTCTCTCAAAAGCGATCAATTTGGAACTGTTTCCTCATACCAGTGCCGCTGTTACCATCCACGGAATTCAAGATGACGGAAGCATTGGAGCAGTGGCTCTCAATGGAGCGTGTTTTGCGCTTCTCGACAATGGAATGCCTTTTGAGTGGGTTTTTTTTATTTTTGAAGTTTCCAGAATTACAAAATTGAAAGTTTTATTTATTAAAGTAACTAACTTTTAATGTGTGTTCTTGATCTGGTAAAAATTGCTAAAAATATCAAGAAAAAAATATAGGAGGTGAAATGCAATGTTAGAAAACACGTTAATTAATTTGTAATTGCTTCAGAACTGTTTTCTGTGGAGTCCTAGTGGTGCGATTGAAGGATGAATTAATCGTCGACCCGACTGCGAAACAAGAAGCAGCTTCCACGGGACGAGTGCTCTTTTCGATTTGCAGAGGATCCGATGGTGGTCCGGAAGTGTGTTCGATGGACGCCATCGGTCCGTGGGATTTCGAACAGCTCGAGGCGGCCTGGTGTTATGCGCAGCCATCGGCCAGAGCAATTTTCGATTTCTACAGAAATGTGATGCAGAGGAAACATTCGGTTGATGAACAATGATTGCACACTCTTTTTTTTTAATTTTATCGTTGATTTTGTTACTTTTTTCGTTTTTTTTTTTTTAATTTAAATGCATTTTTGGATTTCCAAATACTTTTTTTTTTTTCCTATTTTCGATAGTTCAATGCTTTGCTTAAATCTATATTTTAAATTAAGATGACATAAAATTTAGAAGATGTCGTGGAACTCGAAGACTCTCCTTCCTCGACCTTATTAATAAAAAACAAATTATAAATTCACGTCAAAAATGAATGGACGTGACCTAATTTCCAACCCCCTGTGCTCACGATGACGTGGATGACCCGGGGAAAAGCCGAGAGAACTCGCCAAGTCAACTACGTGACCTGTTCCTGATCCCGCTGCCGCATTGAGGTCCACGCCCCTCCACCTGGGGATGGGCTCCCTCAGATGCTGAGCGCCCTAGCAATGGACACTTCCGACGGAAACGGCCACAAGGTACTAATTGAGCGTCATTTAATAATAAACATGTTTCCTCTGACCAATCAACATCTACGGCTGTGATCCGCGCTCACACCACATTATCGAAAAACGGATGGACTAACCAGGTAACTAGTATTCCATATCCCGTATTATAAACACTACTATTGTTGGCCCGCCAAAATGGTCAAACGCGCTCCGCTGAAAACGCTATGCGATTTTCATTTTGGTCTCCAAATTTATTCAGTTCACGTGTAAATTCAACGTGAAATAAAATAATTTGGAAACCAAAATGAAATCCACGTAGTATTGAGTTCAGCGGAGCGCGTTTGACCGACGTGGCGGGCCGATAATACTATTTTCAATTTTTTTTTGATGATCACTCTTAAGAATTTTGTTCCCCAGAAGCGTACTGTAATTGGTAGGATTTTAGAAGCATTCATCATTTAATCTGGGTTAAATACATTTGATATTTTATGTAGATTAGGAACGTATCACCGTAATATTTAAATTTTAAAAGAGAAAAAGGATGAAAAATTACAAGTTTTTCACACATCCTTTCTATCGTTCGGATCCATAATTAGTGTACTCGTAAACACCTGGAGGATCTGAAATTGAACCGTTACAAAAAAAGTAAAACCAATTAACAAACTCAAATGATGATGTCCATTATTCCATCGACGAATGTGAATCACCAAATTTACAAAATGAATCAGAGCAATGAGGAAACAAAGCACGGCGGTCACAAGGAATCCGATATCATTTGTAAACTCTTCACTGCTAATCGCAATTGTCATTGATATGATCGACAGGATCAAAACGAGCATTGAGCCGATACATTCCTTATTGGGAGACAAAACAGTATTTCTTTTTGGGGAATGGGTGATGACTTACGATCGCAGAATATGGTAGCATTCGAATAGCCATAATTGAAATGTCGTATTCTTTGAGCAGAACCGAGATTGTGCAAACTTCGAATACGATCGCTGTGCCGATAGTGAACCAGATGAACGATATTCCTGGAAATGAAAGGAATCTAACAACCCCAGATAAAGAATCGGTCAAAACCGGGGAATAATCCTTCCAGCTTTCTATAGAACTTTCTCTATAGAACTGGTGCCGCAGACTTGCGAAAGGGCGGGGCTTGTTCCTCGGTTTTAGCAGGGTTTCAGATCGAATACCTGGTGGTCGGTTTTTAATTGTGCCAAGATATATGAGAAGACTGAGGGAAACAAGCTGAAAATTATTGTTTTAATTAAAATTTTATGGTATTGGTCATGATACTATCGGTTATTAGCGATCATGGCGACCACAATATTTTTTGAATGTTCCCGGAAAACCAAATGTCTTCAATTTATGCATTTCTTTTGAATAAATGTCATTAACAACAAAAAATTGAAGCAAAAGACACCCACGAAGAAAATGAAAAAGAGCCGGTACGTCTTGCTAGATCCTTCGTAAAGACAAACGCGCCCTATTGCATTTCTCTGCGTCTCCACAGTGGCGTTCTGACGCGATAAATGGCCCGCAAAATAGCGCTTTAAAAATTAAAATTTCAAAAACGTAGTCCCGAACACACCGCCAGCGCCTCCTCCCATATTATCACGAAAACTTACCAGTGATAAAATCTTGATGAACTCTGCTACTCTTAAAAATCTAGACACATTCAAGGGCATGTTGATATCCAATTAAGAAGAGAAAAATGTGCGAATGTTTTGTGTTGGTGCATTCTTATCTTTCTCGTGCTATTTTCTCTCTGATAACACAATCTATCTATAGTGTATCTCTTTCTTCATTTAGTCAATAAATATATACAGAAATCACATTTACAACAAAAAGAAAATATTATTAAAAATCTAGACGGCAGAAGTTCCATCATTGTCGTATTCGGCATTGCTCGGACGGTCTGGTTGTGAGAACAAATTTTAAATTAAAAAAAAAGAAGTTTTTAAGCAAATTTAAATACCTGGAAACTTGATATCCTGTTGAACACTGGGCAGACTTTTCAATGCAGCCGCCATTCGGATTGTGAATATCAAAAAACAAAACACAGCCCCCACGTACAGTACGCCTTCTCCAGAATATGTTTCATTAGTTAAGAAGAGAATTCCGGTCACGAAGATTAGAAAACTAACCGCCAAAAGTGTGATGCAGTGCTGAAAATTATTGAGAAATTATTGGGAATTAATAAATAATTGGTAACCCACAAACACGGAATACGGTAACTTGCGAATCCAGTCGACATTTTCGTCCCAGTCTTTCAAAAGTATTAAAATTGTGAAAATGTCGAAAAAGAATGAGATCCAAAAGGTTCCCCAGAAGAATTTGGTTTCTGAAGCATGGAATTAAAGAGGACCGTACCGTTTTTTTTTTTTTGAAATTATTGATTAAATAGTTGCACAGAAAAGAAAACTAACCGGTGGGATAATGAAGATCAATTATGCTGAGGTAGATGCCAAAAAGAGCTCCGATTAGCTGAAAATTAAGACTACTTTTTTGAAAAAATTTTCCCCCAAACACGGTGTCCAGGATTTGAAATGTGGGCGGAGCCTAATTTGCTGGCGCGTCAGCAAACTTCCATGGCGCACTTTCGGTGCTTGCGCATTTTTCGACTCTCGCATTTTTTTAATTGATTTTATTGTTTTTCTTTCAGTAAAACCTGTTTTTCTTTGTAAAATGTATGTATTGTATCTTTTAATACCATAAAATTGCCCAAACTTCGATTTTCGTAAAGATTTATCCTGCAAAAACACCAAAAAGCTCAAAACGATTATTTCGAAATGGTGGCTGCACCAAATTCGACGTTCTTAGGCTTAAAAAATTTCTAAAGACCTCAGCTATAATTCCGTTGGAGCACACGTGAGAAAAAATTAAGAATTTATGCTTTTTTTCCCGAAAAACATAAAAAATGCGTCAAAATTTGAATTTCGCGCGAAAAAATCCAGTGGGGCGCGTTTGCTCGGCTCCGCCCATTTTTCAAATCCTGGACACCGTGCCAAAGACTAACCAAAATATTAAAAAAAAATGATAATTTTAGTCATGCGCCTTTAAATTCTACAGAAGTAAGAACCGCGAGTCAGAAAAAAAAATTTTTTTCAAAAATGTTCATTAATAAATATTGTCGACCCGCCAAAATGATCAAGCGCGCTCCGCTGAACTCAGTACTACGTGGATTTCATTTTGGTTTCCAAATTATTTTATTTTACGTTGAATTTACACGTGAAATGAAATAATTTGGAGACCAAAATGAAAATTGCATAGCGTTGAGTTCACCGGAGCGCGTTTGACCATTTTGGCGGGCCGACAATAGCGTTTTTACTTTTTCAATAAAAAGAATTGTAAATGTTCATTACAATCGGTGCATCTTAAATGTGCGTCCGGGCTTGTTTGCGGACTCCTTCCTCACTCAGGCACCTATTTAAAAAAATAATTGTTTTTTTAATCTAGGTCGAAAAATTTTTAAAAACTGCTCTAAAACTTTTTGATAAAAAAAAGTAATGTGTCAATTTGCTTTCATAAACACAATACTTTCCTAAATTAACCTTTAAAACTACAGTAAGACAACACAAAACCTTACCAAAGTTGCAGTTTTTCCGCTCTCCGGAAAATGTCGGAAGCGATCGAAACGCAGCGTCATATCGGTTAGTCTGTCGAGCACTTTTGAAACAATACGAATGTATGATTATTCACTTTTCTCTCCATCTCTCATTCTCTTATCAATAATTATATACGAGACCGTTTTCATCCCACTGCAGTCGGTCAGGGAGGGACAAAACAAAACAAAAAAATACAAATGTGTTATTTATTCAACGGAACATATTTTAATAAATAAGAAAAACAATAGAAACCCGATTGGAATGGAGATATTTAAAATGGAAAGGGAAAGAAACAGTGACAAAGTTAACGAAACTTTAGTCTTGAACTGAGAACTTATGCTGAAAACGAAGGAAAAAGTAGCTGAAAATTACAGCGATACAAATGGTGGAAAAGAATGTGGAGGCGGAGATCAAAATACCAAAACTTGCAACCGAGACACAAAACTTTCGATCGTAGTGCTCTTCAAATGAAGATAAGGAGGAAGGAAATGGAAGTGGCAATAGTTGACTGGAATCAGTCTTCGACGAGTCCATATCAAATACAGTAAGACTGTTTGAGTGAAGCGACATTGATGATAAACCATGAGTTGATCGCTTCCTCCTCCTCAAAGTGTTGCTGTTGTTCCTTCCGGTGCACTTTGGCGGCTGAAATTTAACGATGAATTGTTCAACTTATTTATATACTTACCGCCATCTCCTGACAAACTGGATCATCGATGGAGCAGAACGTGATTGTGCACGAAAAATCGACGGTCGCTCGATCCGGGAACTTGAAGACGTAAGCGTCCACTTCAGCGGACATTCCATCTTCTGAATAGGTGGGAGTTTGGAGCATCATTGGATCCAATGTGCAACCGTTTTGATCTATCACTTCGTACTGTTGACCAGCTCCATCCTTCACGTAACATTGATGAACCAACATTTTGAGTTTGCTTGCCATTCCACCTTTGCAATTCCATCTATGACGGACTAGTTCTCCGACCAAACTGTTTTGGACGGATGCACCACGAGTGTCAGATATCAGATAATCACAAGTTGGCGGCTCGACGGTTCCGTTCAGCTCTTGCTCGTCCGACATTCTGTAAGATAATTTTGGAAGGTTTTGCTAATTTGTCGGTTTTTATGGGATTTCTAAGGGGATTTCTTTTTCTCTCCATGAAACTGGAAAACGACAGGAAAATCGTTTTCCGGAAAATCAATGTCGAAAAACGCAAACTTTCGTGTTATTGTGTTTTCAATCGACTTGCGACATGAGAACGCGAGACTCCGCCCACTTTTTTGTGCGCGACCACGAGAACACAGTGGTATTTGAAGAGACGCAGAGAAACATTATCTGAAAAACGATTTTCCTGTCGTTTTTCAGATTCATTTCATGGATCCCGATTTTGATTTGAAAATACCAGGGTCTTTGTAATTTTGTGCCCCACGGTGTCCAGGATTGGAAATGTGGGCGGAGCCTAATTTGCTTGCATGGCGCACTTTCGGTACTTGCGCATTTTTCGACTCTCGCTCCTTTTTTTATTGATTTTATTATTTTTCTTTCAGTAAAACCTGTTTTTCTTTGTAAAATGTATGTATTGCATCTTTTAAACTATAAAATTGCCCAAACTTCGATTTTCGTAAAGATTTATCCTGCAAAAACACCAAAAAACTCAAAACGATTATTTCGAAATGGTGGCTGAACCAAATTCGACGTTCTTAGGCTTTAAAAATTGCTAAAGACCTCAGCTATAATTCCGTTGGAGCACATTTGGGAAAAAAATTAAGAATTTATGATTTTTTTTTCCCGAAAAACATAAAAAATGCGTCAAAATTTGAATTTCGCGCGAAAAAATCCAGTGAGGCGCGCTTGCTCGGCTCCGTGTGTTTGTAGATTTTTTCCACCATAATTAAATCCCATTAGCTCCGCCCATTATCGTATTATTCATTTTTTTTTCAGAATAGGATTGAAATTTGTTTACAAATCCAGAGATTATAAATGGGAGGATCTTATGGAATTAAGTCGCCAAAACCAACGGACAAAATATATAAAATATCGTAATGGCTCTATTAAATAGACCGACAGCCAAACTATTAATCTGAAACCGGGGAAAACAATTTCAAACCCCGATGAACGGGCCGCAGACTTGAAAAAGTGGTGGAGCTTTCTTCCCCGATTTAAACCCAAAAACCTTACTTAACATCCAAATCCGTGCTCACAGTTTTCTCCGCTTCCGCATATGCACATTGGATATGATACGCCTTGTCAAGTTTTGTTATGAAACTGTCGTGAAACGAAACCACAGCGACCAGTGAAACGACGACAGACGGTGGATTCAGCTGCAAAATACATAAAATGGAAAGTTTGACCGTCCTTGAATTATCTCTTCGAGTGGTTCAATCTCTGGTTACCCTTCTTCTTCTTCTTCTTTTACCGTGTGTGTGTGTAGCCGACAATAAGCGGCAAAAAACCGGATGAATATGGATAGTTATGTCATTTTATTTATTTAAAAAGGAAAGAGGCGACTAATTATAATTATGCGTAAGTTTGGAAGAAGAATTCTCACCCACCTTACGATCTCTCTTCGAGTTACACGAGTTTAGTGGAACTTCCAGTCGAAATGAGTTTGTGGCTCGTCGAGTCCGCCTTTCTTCACAAACGCAGGGCTCACAAGTTGTTGGAGCACATTGAGCATGAGGAGGGGATCTGAAAACAAGAACGTACAGTAAATGGGGAATTCAAGGAACTCACAAAGTGGAAGCACTTCCCCTCCTCTTCGCTGCATTTGAGGCGCCTGATTTTCCAAAAATTCTCAATTCCTCTCCCCTGGTTCCTCCGAATATCGCATTGGGTCCTGCAGATGCTCCACCAACTCCTTTCCATTCTCCCTCTTCGTCAGATTCGTTACGTTTTGGAAGTAAAAATGTTTCGGCAATGTCTGGTGGGAATATCGTTCCCTTCTGAATTTCTGGTTCATGAGGAACAGTGGAAGTTTGCGAGCTAGGAAAATTAAAATTGGCTCTGGAAGCTTCTTCTAATCTTTCCGATGATCGTCCAGATGAATTTCCATTTCTTGATTTTGGTCTAGTGGTTCCCGATTTTGCAAATTGTTCCTCAGAAACTGGACTTCCCGATGAGTTTTCCCGTATTGACGATTTAGAACCAGAAGAAGTTTCCTGCTCTCGTTCTTCCACATACGGTTCCCTAGATTTTGTCACAGTTCCTTCAAAAATCTCCTCTCCCGGCAACTTTTCATTAACAACTGCTCCATTCCGAAAAGTTCTTGTGCATTGTGGATTCGCATAATCACCCTTTACAAAAACTTTTCCGGTGAACAATCGTTCGGTGATCACCTCAATGACAATTCGGTCCTTTTGACAAGAAATGTACGGTTGACCTGTCAAATTGCAAATGAATGAATTGAGAGTTTAGATGCACGCAATACCTACCAATTATCGCATTGTCAAATGACTTGGATGATGATGCTTCGAGAACCGTTACCTGAAAGGGAAAATTAGGAATTTTGAAAATATATGAATGTATTGTCGGACCGCCAAAATGGTCAAACGCGCTCCGCTGAACTCAATACTACGTGGATTTTATTTTGGTTTCCAAATTTTTTCATTTCACGTGTAAATTCAACGTGAAATAAAATAATTTGGAAACCAAAATGAAATCCACGTAGTATTGAGTTCAGCGGAGCGCGTTTGACCGACGTGGCGGGCCGATAATACAGGTCTGACCAGAAATGGTCAACTTTGAGCGTGAGATTCAAAGGGGGTGCCAACTTTCTGGGGAAAGTTGCTTAAAATGTACTCTTGGGTGGGGGATTTACGAATATCACATTGAAATCGCACAAAAATTTCTGATTTTTGGCAAATTTTACAAAAAAAATAGAAGACCACGGGGAGTACACGATTTGGCGCGAAATTCAAACGCCATTTTTGTTTTTCATCATTTTTCGCCGGTCTTTCTCGCCTTTTTTTTTTTTTGCATTAATCTTTCCTATATAGAAAATTTTAGATTATTCTGTGTGTTTGTTTGTGTGTCTCACACACGAGTTTGCAGTCGACAAAACTCGATCCAGAGACCTATAGATTGACGTTCAAACGTGCTAACCACTATACCACAAGCATCGCGAGAACTTGAGAGAAATAGGGAAAAGAAATGATTGTTGTTTCTATTTAAAAAAAAAACAAAAATCAGTAAAAAAAAATATTTGTAGAAGGCGACTTAGTCGCCACAAGCTGCAGGCTTGTCTTTGAGAAATAATGTACAGACTCTATTTCGTGCTTTCATATTGCTAATTAATGATTCACTCTTTTATTTGTAAATTTTATATTTGAACAAAAATGTTCACAAGAAATTATTTAAAACGTTGAATTGAACGACAGCCGAATATCGATTTTTCGATATTTAGTATTGTCGGCCCGCCAAAATGGTCAAATGCGCTTCGCTGAACTCAATACTACGTGGATTTCATTTTGGTTTCCAAATTATTTCATTTTACGTATAAATTCTACGTGAAATGAAATAATTTGGAAACCAAAATGAAATCCACGTAGTATTGAGTTCAGCGGAGCGCGTTCGACCATTTTGGCGGGTCGACAATACTAAAATGTGTTTTCGCGAACATCTAAAAATTTAATAAGCGATGATAAAAACGAGGGAAAATGCAAGAAAAATAAATATTTCTCGTGAAAATGGATGTTTCTAGAAGCCGCGGCCGAGGGTTTTCTAGGCCACGGCCACGATTTTCGTGTACTTCTCGTGGTCTTCTATTTTTTTTGTTGTAAAAATCATAAAAAATTAGAGAAATTTTTTTGTGCGATTTCAATGTGATATTCGTAAATAAATCCCCCACGCGAGGGTATATTTTAAGCAACTTTCCCCAGAAAGTTGGCACCCCTTTTAAAACTAGGTCATAATTTTTTAGTACAAGGCTATTCAAAGCAAAGGTAATGTAATGTAGAGCGTAGAAACGATAATCCAAAAAAAATAGCTGCAATTTTGGCTGGAATGCATAGATTTTTAGGGGGTACTACGGTATAGAACTAGTACGGAATAGAACCGCCTGAAACTGAGCTGTACCGAAATAGAACAACTCAAACAACTAAAAAAGTATTTCGCTGTAGATTGTGAGCCCCTGAGTTCTATTTCCTGCAGTTGTTTTTTTCAGTACAACTACATTTCAGCCGGTTCTATTCCGCGCAGTTCTATTCCGTAGCAGTTCTATACTGTAGTACTCCCCATTTTTAGCTATTACCCACTTCTATTTACGATCTACAGTACCTCTGAAAGGAGTCGTAATTGACACCAAAACACTTTTTCGTTTTTATCAGTTAATTTTATTTTTTTGGGAATTTGAATCCACTAGTATGCCGCAAAAACTCAATAAAGTTTCGAAACGTCTTGTTTCGAAACGTCCCAGAGCCGAATTTATAGCAGAAATTGTTAAGAAACGAATTCTGCCCATTTTAAAATGAGAAAGTAATTAGCGCTCTGCTGAAAATAAGTGAATTTTCGAGACAAAGGGTCTAAATTTTTAGATTTCTAATAGATATATTTGTAAACACGATTAAAACAAATATTTTAAGCGCCGGACGCCCGGTAAAGTTGAAAAAACAAACACACGGCACGGCACCCCAGGCTTCCTTCCAAAATTGTTTTTACCTCGCGCATTTTGAAAACCCTAAGGTTCGGTCATTTTCTAACAAAAAGTCCTCGTTTTTAGATTAAAATGATGGTGTCATCCTGAATAATCAGATCATGATTCGAATTTCTCGAAAAAATAAATTTTCGAATGAAAAAATAATTTCATTATCCGACGAACTTGGTGGCGCATTGGAAGGCTCAGAGTTGGCCGTTTTGAACAGAAAACAGCAAAACGAGCATTTTATTTTCGATCAGAACCGTATCCAAACAAAAAAGTTTTAAAAAAATACAGCAAAACCTCGAAAACTCACTTGAAAAATAAAAATCAGAAGCAAAAGAAGTAAGAACATTTAGGTAGTGCAAAGGATGAGGATCATGCGCTGGATAGGCAAAAGAAATGCGTGTGGTGCGTGTCTTCGTGTCCAGACTCCGCCCACTTGTGTCGCCTTTCGTTTGAATGAATGAAAATTGGTTGGGAATAAGAAGCGAGGTGGGAAGAAGATGTTTGCACAACTCATAGACCTTATTTCACGGTATTTGAGATAGAAAAGCGAATCGTGTGCTTGATGAACTTTTTGAAAAAAATAAAATAAAAAAAGAAGAAGGTTAAATCAGTTCCGGAATGGAAAAAAAAAATGGCATCGTCTCTTTATTTCGATGAGCAAACATCGTGTACTTACAAAGTGTCTTGGCACAGTGAGCTCATTTTCAGATGGAAAGTTTTCATGTCGCAGCTCGATCTAAAACCGAATACATGTAATTTTTGAATAATGTAAATGCGCTATCGAAAATCCGATTAGAACAACAAAAAAAAAGAATTTAAAAAAGCTGATTTGTAGGACTATATTTTCACACTTTCAGGCAGAAAAATCAACAAAAACACCTGAAAATCAGCAATCCTAAATGTGCGTTGGGCGCGTTTTCTGACTCCCGTCCCTGTGCAGATGTCCCTGTGCAGATTTGAAAAAGTTTAAATGGGTCTTTTTTTAATTTAATTTTTCATTTTTCAAATAAGTTACACACCAGGTTTGATGCATATCGTAGGAAACCCAGAAACTTAGGCTTGAAAATGAGGAAATTACGATCTTAATATTGAGTTTTCAGTCGAGTTGCATCATGAAAACATGAGTCCGCAAACACCGCACTGTGGTTGCGTGGTCGCGGTCAACCAAGTGGGCGGGGTTTCCTTTTTTCCTGGTGCCACTCGATTGGAAACACAATAACGCTCAAGTTTTCTTGGAACGGTCGGTCTCCACGAAATGTTCAAAATGTTTTTCCTGAACACGCCTCCCCCGTCGTCCAATGCGCCACTAAGTTCATCGGATAATGAAATTATTTTTTCACTCGAAAATTTACTTTTTTGACAAATTCGAATCATGATCTGATTATTCAGGATGACACCATCATTTTAATTCAAAAACGAAGCCTTTTTGTCAGAAAATGACCGAGCCTTAGGGTTTTAAAAATGCGCCAGCTAGAAACAATTTTGGAAGAAGGCTGGGGTGCCGTGTAGGGCGAGAAATTTTTTTTGCTAAACGTTGTCATCCAGACTGATCAATGTTCACCTCAAATTTAATTAAAATTCTGACTTTGACCCATTATTAAAAAGCAGTAAATTCCATTGTTTTATGTGTCATCCATTCCCGCAAGGTCTCCCACTCAATTTGCGCGAAACAATGTGGGTTTTGGAATGGGTGAATGAGTGAATGAAATGTGCGACGAGTTGATTTGTGTCTCTGCGCTCGTTACGCTTTTCTGAATAAAACTGTCAAAGGCAGACGCGAAGAAGTAGAGGAAGAAGTCGGAAGACGCATTCGTCCTTGCACACTGTAATTAGTGGTGGGGTGTTGCCCTTGCTGTGGTCCAACAATAGGTGTGCAGAGAAGAAGACGTGCCGATCGTATAACTCGTCTCTCTTTTGTATTCGCGGTTCCGAGAACGGTTCTCATTCTCGGAAGGGAGAAAAAGAGAAGGGAAACGATAATTCAAAAGGTGGTCACAGACAGAGACAGATAGAACGAGCCTTTTGAATTTCTCCATTGTAATAATTGGCAGTATAACTGAAGTGCAACAATGTGCGTTCGCAACATGTACTAGTACTAATCGCAACGTCTCCAAGTGGGAAATCAGAAGAAATAAAAAGACAATATGTACACAAAGTGTTTTGCCTTTTTCCTTTTTCAAATTGGGGCGGGGGGGGGGGGGGGTAGGTGGGTCAAAAAAAGATACCAGTAACAAAAATATTTACAGTGCGCGATTCAGTCAGTCATCTGTTATGAGAAAACTAGATCAGCGTGCCAAAAATTGTTTTTAAAAAATGAGAATTTTTCGTGTTTTTAGCCGATTTGATGGCGTTTTATTGCAGGTACAGTAACCGAAGCTTCGTCAAGTAATTTCAATCAACATGAGAGACGCTCGAATGTTCTCACATTGGAGAAGCAAGCTCAAATCGGCCATATGATAAAATCGGGATTCGGCTTTTTCGATATGGGCAAAACAATCGAACGTTCCACAAACTGTATTGGAAGATAAGCCAATAATCCCGAAAAACATGAAAAAATTCTGTTGATTCAACGAAAAGTGTTTCTATTGTGTTTTCAATCGACTTGCGACATGAGAACGCGTGACTCCGCCCACTTTTTTCGCGCGACCACGCAAACACAGTTCGATTCGAAGAGAAGCAGAGAAAACATGTATTTTTTTCTCTCGTTCTCATGCTGCAACTCGATTGAAAACACAATAATCGACTTATTAATTTTTTCTTATGCGCAGGAGTACAAAAAAATGTAGAAAATCACGTCAATTTATTGATTAATGAGATATTTCAGAACCAGTGACCGTAACCATGAAACTTTCTTTCAATGAGCAGTGCGAGGGGGCGCGTTTGCAGCGGTGCACCGTTCAACACACCGTGGGACGACCGAAACCTCAGTGACAGACTCGTACTTCACGTGAATTCACACTTGCAAAGGTCGTGGCTTTTTCCCCAGTTTCGTGATTTTCCCCGGTTTTGTCCAGAGGCCGTATTCATGAACGTTTACCGTACGGTAAATGATTTTCTCGACAGAAAGTTATAAATTTTGAATGCTTAATGGGTTCATAGAACTATAAACAACCCTTCAATCATTTCAGGAATAACAAAACTAATATTTTCGGTCAATACGTACCATTTACCGTACAGTAAATGTTCATGAATACGGCCTCAGGGCTCCATTTCCAGGAGAGGAAAAGAAAATAACTGGCAATTGCTTTATTTCGGGTTTTGTTGCTCACTCTTAAATATACGTGTGAGTGGAACCGTAATCCATCCTACCAGAGCGCGATGAGTAAATAAGAGTGGGAAACAAAACCCAAAAGAAAAACAATAATCTCTCTCGTAAAAAGTTTTAAATGGATTCAATGTCACACTCATCCAACTGTTTGGAGAATACTCGGTAAAAATTTCATTTTAAAAAGAAAAATGCATGAGAGATGTATTTACTTATTCCACACGCCTTATTTGGCCGGCAACGAAGTCGCCAAAAGCCGCAGGCTTGCGTATTCAATAGAAACAATCTTTCTTATATAGAAAATTTTAGATTAGTCTGTGTGTTTGTTTGTGTGTCTCACACGCGAGTTTGCAGTCGACAAAACTCAATCCCGCGCCCTGTCGATTGACGTTAAACGTGCTAACCACTATACCACAAGGGTCACGAGAACTTAAAAGAAATAGGGAAAGGAAATGATTGCCATTTCTATTTAAAAAAAAAAAACAAAAATCAGTAAAAATAAACATTTGACGAAGGCGACTTAGTCGCCACAAGCTGCAAGCTTGTAGTATAATAAAAAACTACCCAATCATCTGAAACAGACAAATACTCTCACGGAAGATAGCCAAGCTTGGCGGGTCGGCCGCCGCATTCTTGCGAAATCCCGTGCCGCAGTTTGCAATGTAGGCGGAGCTTGCATTTTATCACAAGATTTCACAACCCAAAACACGACGTGACCTGGGGTTTCATAACAATTAGCGTAGATAAAATGCTTCTTATTCCTCAAAATTTCTTGCGTTAACTTTGAAAGTTTCTATTCACCATATCGAAGAGTAGAAATTATAGATCCATCGCCATCAACAATCGAGCAGCAGTGTATCGATCGATGAGTGACCTTTTTAGCCTCCCATAAACGCGCCACTGTATACGCGCGACCTACTCTTCGACACATTAGCTGAAACAGATTGGCCAGTCTGGTTATTTCTTCCTTCCCCGCAGATCTCACAAATGATGACTCGTTCTGACGGTTCAAACTCCACTCCGACATGCACTCCCAATTCTCGCGTAAGGAACATTTTTGTATCGTAAATAATTCTGTAATTTCACATCTTACAGGCTCAGGTTAAATTGAATATACAATACGACCTGACGCCGCGAAAGTTGGAAAATGACGAATTTTCCAATACACCTCTCATCAAGAAACTGTTCCTTCGCAAATTGGCCGGCAGCATTCACAAGATGAACACTGGGGCTTACCGTCCAAAAGCCTCGGTTCAATTCGAAAATGACGATCAAGAGTCTGGTGTGCCCCAAAAGAAGAAGAAGAGGAAGAAGCCGATTCAACTTCCGGCAAATGAAGCGCAAAAGTACGGAATAGAATTGTCGGACAGCGAGAGCGAGGAGGAGAACACGTCTCCATCCCGACCATAAGCACGTGACATCAAACTAGTCTCTAATAAAACTTTAATATATATTAATTTACTGATCGATCTCTTTTTGTTTCTTTTTCTGTGACATAATTTCTTTTCTCTTTTTCCCCGATTATTACCGTTTTATCCTTTTCTTTTATTATTTTGCACAACAAATCGAAGTATAAAAAATTTATTAAATACTTGTTGTCTTGGCTCTTTTATGGATAGCTGTTGTTTTACAGAAATTTCAATAATTTTCTATCAAACGTGATCCTTATCTCACACGTGACCGCGTCTCCGACTACACGTAGCATGTGTGTAGCAACTGTCGTCATCAAAATAAACGGCGCCCGTTCTTATCATTGATTTTTCGGTGCTTTTTGTACTTTGTTCCTCTTTCTTCTTTATTTTCTTTTTCTTCTTTGCCCTTCACAAATTTCCTTCGCTTTCCGTTTATTCTCACTTTCCAACTATTTCAGAATGCTCCGGAATCTATCACTTGTTGCCAGAAGCGCTCTTCACAGTCCTCAAACGTATGAAAATATTGTTATTCTCACCTAATTTGTAATTTTCAGCGCCGCTCGCCCGTTCTCCGCCCAATCCGACTTTGAACAAGCGCAAAAGAATTTGGACAAGCTCAAAGAGGACCCGGGAAACGATGTGAAGCTTCAACTCTACGCGCTTTTCAAACAGGCCACACTCGGAGACGTTCAGGGAAAACGCCCGGGCATGCTCGATATTGTAGGACGCACAAAGTATGACGCCTGGCATGGTCTGAAGGGTCAAACACAAGACGAAGCTCGTGCGAATTACGCGAACGTTGTCAAAGGACTTGTCGCCGAAGACGTTGCCAATGCTTCAGAGACTGCAGGAACCACAGTCGATGGCCTGAAGGCTGTGGACGGGTTGAATATCACGCGTGAGGGAAAAGTGTTCAAAATCACTTTGAACCGCCCGAAAAAGTTTAACGCACTCACGTTTGACATGTACGGAGCAATTCAGAATGCGTTGGACTTGGCAAGCAAAGATAAAACCACTTCGATCACTGTTATTGCCGCGAATGGACCGTACTTTTCGGCTGGAAATGATTTGACAAACTTCGAGGCTGCTTCTGGTGGTGATCGTGAGAAAGTGGAGGAGATGGCAAAAGTCGCGAAAGTCGTTCTTCACGAATACGTTGATGTTGGTTTTTTTTTTAAAGTATTTGAAAAAACACCCCTACGTTAAGGTATTCGCGTCTTTTTGCATGTTTTGCCAAGTCTTGCAAAAAGTGGATGCACAGAGACGCGAGAATTGGATTGGCGCTCGAAAATTTGATCACAAAAAATTTTTCTGAAACGTACAAATAGTCCCAAAAACGCTTCATTTTCGAAAATTTTTCATACGTGAAAATTTTACAGAAAAATACATTCCGAAAAAAGTCGGAAAATCGGAATTTCCGTTTTCCGATTTCGACCAAGCCTGATTCGCACCGAACTTTTGCTGCCTCATTTCCCACGGGTTTGAAAATATTTTGCACACACTGAAAAACATCAGCGCGAATGAAGATATGGTAACTAATGGACCTATTCAGCAGAGGAAAAAACGAGACCCTGACAAAACCGGGGAAAAAATGAACAAAACCGGGGAAGAGGCTCCGCCCCTTTTTGCAACTGCTGCACAATGTTTTGTACTGGAAGCGTTGAAAAAGTGCGCCGCATACTTGCAACTTTTCCCTGGTTTTGTCCATTTTTTCCCACGGTTTTGTCTTCCCTGGTTTTGTCTTCCCCGGTTTCGTGGTTTTCCCCGGTTTTGTCAGGGTCTCAAAAAAACCGTTTTTCGTGGTTTTTTGATCCCTATGCAGAATTGAGAAAAAAGACAAAAAATCGGAGGTTTTTTGGAGACCCTACCAAAACCCAGGAAGCCAGTCGAACGGGGGTACGACAGAATAGAAATAGGCGAAATAGAAATGCTACAAAATAGAAATGCTACAAAAAAGAACTGGAAAAAATAGAACGGCTACAAAATAGAAATGAGCGTAATAGAACAGCGCGAAATAGAAATGTGACAAAATAGAAATGGGCGAAATAGAAATCGGTGCGATGGAGCGCGTTTGCATTATTCTTCGAATTTTCCGATTATTATAGGATTTTTCAATAATTTTCAGATATTTTACGCACTTAACAACATCGAAAATGAAGAAAGGTATAAAATCAATGCAGTTTCAGAAAAAAAAAATGGAAAATCGGCGAAAAACTGAGCAATTGAAAAAATAATGCAAACGCGCTCCATCGCCAAAATTTGTTCTATTTTGTAGCATTTCTATTTCGCTCATTTCTATTTTGTAGCCGTTCTATTTCGTAGCATTTCTATTTCGCTCAGTTCTATTTTTTCCAGTTCTTTTTTGTAGCATTTCTATTTTGTAGCATTTCTATTTCGCCTATTTCTATTCTGTCGTACCCCCAGTCGAACCCAGGAACCAAAACCCAGGAAAAGGGGCGGGGCAACAAAACCGCGCCGCAGTTGCCAAAACGCAACTTCGCCGCACAGTTTTTTATATGTATAATTTATTCTTGTCGTTTGGATTTTCAATACATTTTCTTTTTCAATTTTGTTTTAATTTCAAAAATTCAATGAAAAACCACCTAGAAATATACGTTCCACAAACTAATTTCAAGAATAACAAGACTGTGCAAGGAAAAAGAACAATGAAAAAAAAAACTGTGCGGCAAAGTTGCGTTTTGGCAAACTGCGGCGCGGTTTCGTTGCCCCGCCCCTTTTCCTGGGTTTTGGTTCCTGGGTTCGACCTGCTTCCTGGGTTTTGGTAGGGTCTCGTTTTTTGACGTAAACAACTTGTCGTGTCGAGACCGGCCGATGAAATAATCGTATGCGCCTTTAAATTTCAACCGAATTTCGAGACCCCACGAAAAGGGGGGAAAGTGTGGAAATGTGGGAACGAAAAGGGGGGAAAATGGGCGGAGCTTAATTTTTTTTTTGATTTTTGTCGAAGGATTCGAGCATTTTTATTTCAAAAATATTAAATAAGGTCAATTTGAACATAAAACTATTATTATAAAAAATGTCGCAAGAGTTTGCGGGAGACCCTGACAAAACCGGGGAAAACCACGAAACCGGGGAAGACAAAACCAGGGAAGACAAAACCGGGGAAAAAATCGGACAAAACCTGGGAAGAAGCTCCGCCCCCTTTTGCAGCTGCTGCACGATGTTTTGTACTGGAAGTATTGAAAAAGTGCGCCGCAGACTTGCAACTGGAAAAACAGGAGAAAACCACGAGACCGGGGAAGACAAAACGAGGGAAGACAAAACCGGGGAAAAGTTGCAAGTCTGCGGCGCACTTTTTCAACACTTCCAGTACAAAACATCGTGCAGCAGTTGCAAAAGGGGGCGGAGCTTCTTCCCAGGTTTTGTCCGATTTTTTCCCCGGTTTTGTCTTCCCTGGTTTTGTCTTCCCCGGTTTCGTGGTTTTCCCCGGTTTTGTCAGGGTCTCGTTTGCGGCACTTTTACGGTTGGCTCCGCCCACTTTCCCCCTTTTCGTTCCCACATTTCGAAGCTTTTCCCCCTTTTCGTGGGGTCTCCGAATTTCCATTGAAAATTAAAGGCGCATTGCATTTTTCACTGCCGGGTCTCGACGCGATGAGTTTTTTTTCCTGGAAAACAACCTGCATAGGGGGAAAAAACGCGAAAATCGGTTTTTTTTTCCTGCGCTGAATAGGTCCATAAATACTAATATGTATATTTCCAGGCATACATCAGACACGAGAAACCATTGATCGGCTTGGTGAATGGACCCGCCGTCGGAATCGCAGTCACTGTTCTCGGTTTGTTCGACTACGTGATCGCCTCGGACAGAGCCACTTTCCACACGCCATTCGCCCCACTCGGTCAGTCGCCCGAAGGTTGCTCCAGTTATACATTCCCACTGCTCATGGGACCACTGAAAGCCTCCGAATTGCTTCTTTTCTGCAAGAAAATCTCCGCCGAAACAGCCAAATCATATGGACTTGTGAATGAGGTCGTGCCGCTTCAAGAGTTTCATGCACACACTCAGAAGACGATCGAAGAGTTCTCAGAGATTCCACCAGAGAGTCTGAGCATTAACAAGACGCACATGCGATCGCTTCACAGGGAAAAACTTTTTGAGATTAACAATGTACGTTTTTCTTTATGTACCTATTGATAGGAGAAAAAAATTTAAAAAAAAACGTTTTTTTTGTTTTTTTTTCCCATTCATAGATGTCAAAAAATGCCAAAAATGTTAAAAAAAATGTCAAAAAACGAATCCTATGAATAGGTCCCTAATCGAACAATTAAAAATAATTTATTCTTCTTCTTCCAGGTGGAGTGTGATCTGATCGCCACGCGCTGGCTCTCAAAGGAATGTCACGACGCTGTCACGGCTTTCATAGCGAGAAGTGCCCAAAAGTAATTTATGGGGATAACCATCCATCCTTCGTGTACACTACTTACTTCAAACGTTTAATGTGCCTTTTTTCTTTTCATCATGTAATTGATTTGACTTTTTTTATTTTCATTCACAGTTGTTGTATTCAATGAGCAAGAAATGGAAACGTGTAAAGCGAGCGAGTAATCTGACAGGATATTATATAGGAAGAAAGAGTATTAAAAAAAAAAAGTGAAAAATCAAATGTTCAAATGTTTTGCTCGTCGAGCACAATGATTTTCTCGCGAGTGCACGAATCACAAGCCGGAAGTCTTATAACAATATATGATGGCTCTTTTTGGAACACCTGAAATTCCATTTTTGACAGTTTGATCAGGCAGAAACAATTTAAAATGTTTTGAAAAACCAACCTTCTTGTCACAAATTGGACAGCAGAAATTGGGTTGATGCATTACATGAGGACCGTCTACAACAGGCGCCAGATATGACCGTTTCAGCACCGGAGGACACACGTCTTCTCCTGTAGTGGCCGCCCGTTTCTGAGCAGCCATTCGAGCCATTTCTGTTCGCCGGATAAGCATCGGAGCACCGTATCCTTCTTGATGACGACTTCTTTGCGGAACGAGCATCTGATCCATCGTCGCGTAACCGAATCCACCACCATCCAAGTATTGGATCTGTAAAATTTCTCCATAATTTTCGGGCAGTTCTATTCCAGCTCGCCAATTTTCAGATACTTGAAATATCCGCCAAATAGCAGCCAAATAGTCGCCAAATAGCAGCCAAATAGTCGCCAAATGACAGCCAAATAGTCGCCAAATGACAGCCAAATAGCCGCCAAAAGAGAGCCAAAAAACCGCCAAAAGAGAGCCAAAAAGCCGCCAAAAGAGACCCAAAGAGCAGTCAAATAGCCGCCAAATAGCAGCCAAAAAGCCGCCAATTAGCCGCCAAATAGTTGCCATATAGCGGCCAAATGACAGCCGGCTATTTGGCCGCTATTTGGCTGTCAGTTGCCGGCTATTTGGCTGATATTTGGCGGCTATTTGGCTGCTATTTGGCGACTATTCGGCTGCTATTTGGCGGCTTTTTGGCATTCATTTGGCGGCTATTTGGCTGCTTTTTTGGCCGCTATTTGGCTGATATTTGGCGGCTTTTTGGCGGCTATTTGACTGTTATTTGGCAGTTATTTGGCGGCTATTTGGCGGCTAATTGGCTATCATTTGGCGGCTATTTGGTTGTCATTTGGCCGTTATTTGGCCGCTATTTGGCTGTCATTTAGCCGCTATTTGGATGTCTTTTAGCCGCTATTTGGCGGCTATTTGTCTGCTATTTGGCTGTCATTTGGCGGCTATTTGGCTGTCATTTGGCGGCTATTTAGCTGATATTTGGCTGCTATTGGCGGCTTTTTGGCTGTCATTTGGCCGATATTTGGCTGCTTTTTTGTCTGTCATTTAGCGGCTATTTGGCTACTATTTGGCGGCTATTTCGCTGCTATTTGGCGGCTTTTTGGCGGCTATTTGTCTGCTATTTGGCTGTCATTTGGCGCCTATTTGGCTGTCATTTGGCCGGTATTTGGCGACTGTTTGGCTGCTGTTTGGCGGCTGTTTGGCTGATGTTTGGCTGCTATTTGGCGACTGTTTGGCTGCCATTTGGCTGCTATTTGGCGGCTATTTGGCTGTCATTTGGCCGTTATTTGATTGGTATTTGGCGGCTATTTAGCTGCTATTTGGCGGCTATTTGTCTGCTATTTGGCTCTCATTTGGCGGCTATTTGGCGGCTATTTGTCTGCTATTTGGCTGTCATTTGGCGGCTATTTGGCCGTTATTTGGTTGGTATTTGGCGGCTATTTGGCTGCTATTTGGCTGTCATTTGGCCGCTATTTGTCTGTAATTTGGCCGCTATTTGGCAGTCATTTGGCGGCTGTTTGGCGGCTATTTGGCTGCTATTGGCGGCTATTTGGCGGATATTTGGCTGCTATTTGGCGGCTGTTTGGCGGCTATTTGGCTGCTATTTGGCCGCTATTTGGCTGATATTCGGCGGCTGTTTGGCGGCTATTTGGCGACTGTTTGGCTGCTGTTTGGCGGCTGTTTGGCTGATATTTGGCTGCTATTTGGCGACTGTTTGGCTGCTGTTTGGCGGCTGTTTGGCTGATATTTGGCTGCTATTTGGCTGTCATTTGGCCGTTATTCGATTGGTATTTGGCGGCTATTTAGCTGCTATTTGGCGGCTTTTTGGCGGCTATTTGTCTGCTATTTGGCTGTCATTTGGCGGCTATTTGGCCGTTATTTGGTTGGTATTTGGCGGCTATTTGGCTGCTATTTGGCTGTCATTTGGCCGCTATTTGTCTGTAATTTGGCCGCTATTTGGCAGTCATTTGGCGGCTGTTTGGCGGCTATTTGGCTGCTATTGGCGGCTATTTGGCGGCTATTTGGCTGCTATTTGGCGGATCTTTGGCTGCTTTTTGGCGGCTTTTTGGCTGCTATTTGGCCGCTATTTGGCTGATATTCGGCGGCTGTTTGGCGGCTATTTGGCGACTGTTTGGCTGCTGTTTGGCGGCTGTTTGGCTGATATTTGGCTGTCATTTGGCCGTTATTTGATTGGTATTTGGCGGCTATTTAGCTGCTATTTGGCGGCTATTTGTCTGCTATTTGGCTCTCATTTGGCGGCTATTTGGCGGCTTTTTGGCGGCTATTTGTCTGCTATTTGGCTGTCATTTGGCGGCTATTTGGCCGTTATTTGGTTGGTATTTGGCGGCTATTTGGCTGCTATTTGGCTGTCATTTGGCCGCTATTTGTCTGTAATTTGGCCGCTATTTGGCAGTCATTTGGCGGCTGTTTGGCGGCTATTTGGCTGCTATTGGCGGCTATTTGGCGGCTATTTGGCTGCTATTTGGCGGATCTTTGGCTGCTTTTTGGCGGCTTTTTGGCTGCTATTTGGCCGCTATTTGGCTGATATTCGGCGGCTGTTTGGCGGCTATTTGGCGACTGTTTGGCTGCTGTTTGGCGGCTGTTTGGCTGATATTTGGCTGTCATTTGGCCGTTATTTGATTGGTATTTGGCGGCTATTTAGCTGCTATTTGGCGGCTATTTGTCTGCTATTTGGCTCTCATTTGGCGGCTATTTGGCGGCTTTTTGGCGGCTATTTGTCTGCTATTTGGCTGTCATTTGGCGGCTATTTGGCCGTTATTTGGTTGGTATTTGGCGGCTATTTGGCTGCTATTTGGCTGTCATTTGGCCGCTATTTGTCTGTAATTTGGCCGCTATTTGGCAGTCATTTGGCGGCTGTTTGGCGGCTATTTGGCTGCTATTGGCGGCTATTTGGCGGCTATTTGGCTGCTATTTGGCGGATCTTTGGCTGCTTTTTGGCGGCTTTTTGGCTGCTATTTGGCCGCTATTTGGCTGATATTCGGCGGCTATTTGGCGACTGTTTGGCTGTTATTTGGCGGCTATTTGGCTGCTATTTGGCGGCTATTTGGCTGTCATTTGGCCGCTATTTGGCTCCTATTTTGTGGCTATTTGGTGGCTATTTGGCGGCTATTTGACTGCTATTTGGCTGTCATTTTTCACCACTTACCTTGAATTCAGAGCTGCCTCTGAGGTATTTGACGACAGCTTCTTGAAGACGTCCATCCGCCGTTCGGATCTGCACAGTCTCGCCGATCATCGGACTTCTATGGTCTTCTAAAATTTTTTTTTTTTGAAATTTCAAGCCTGCGACTTTTGCCGACTACTTTGCCTTTTCATTTTACACGTAATTCTTCTACACGTAATGAGCCTCTCCGTGGCGTAGAAGATCAACACCTGGATCTTTTCTTCAACTCCGGCGGATTTCGTCACCCCGGCAAAGATTCAAGTGGCTAATCATTACACACTGCCTCGCTCAGGTCGGATGTAGTGTCGAATACTTCCTCCCTGCGCACATTCCTCGGTTTAGCAGGCCGTTGAAGAGTAGGCATACCCGCTACGAACAGCACCAACAACTGCCTCAGTCCTCCGCATCCGGCCTCTACTCTTGTTACGGCAGATTCAAGAGTATGTCGGAAGAGGCGATCTAATCACGGAGTATCGAACGTCTGCCACACTGGACGGAACAAGAACACCCGGCCAAAAACAAGAAGAATCGACTACAGAGTGTGTACGTTCAACTGCAGATCGGTTGCCACCGATGACCGACTTGCAGAGCTGCTAGAGGAGACAAAAACGATCAAGTACGATATTATCGGACTGTCGGAAACGAAGAGAGCAGCTGAAACACACATGATGCATCGAGACGGGACCGGAGTTTTCTTAGGAAAACGGAACACCACTTCCGTGTCAGGAGGGGTCGGCTTTATCGTCAATAGCACCCTCCTGCCGAAGATCCAAGAAATCAAATTTCTCAACCACAGGATCGCCTACTTGACTTTCCAAGTAGACCGGCGACTGAGCTGCACCGTCTTCCAAGTGTATGCTCCAGTTGCCGACTCTGATCCGGAAGAGTTAGCTGATTTCTATGAGAGCTTAGAAGAAGCCTACACTGCTTGTCGCAGTAGATACAAGCTAGTTGTGGGTGACTTCAACGCTCGAATAGGTCCTAGGCAACACACGGAACGGTTCATTGGACCACACTCAATGGAACCGCGCAACGAAAGCGGCGAACTACTCGCCACCCTTTGTGAATCGAACCGCCTATGGCACATGAACTCACAATTCGGAAAGCCATCACATAGACGCTGGACCCACATCAGTCCCAACAAGTTACACAAACATGAAATTGATCACATCCTGGCCAATGGAAAGTTTGTCACTGATGTCTCGGTCGTCCCATCGATCACAACCGGAAGCGATCATCGTCTGCTCCGTGGAAACCTGCACTTCAACACCAAGATCGCAAGATTCGAGCAGGTCAAACGGAGAAAGCCCCCGAAACGAGTATTGGACCCGGCTGTTGCTCACGCAATCACCGCCACTGCAACAATCACCCCGAGCGCTGACATCGATCTGGACTACATCAACCTCATCGCAATGCTCAAGGAACTCCAAGATCAAGCAGTCACTCAGCCATCCAATCACTCCACCAACAGACTTTCGGGAACTACTCGGCAGCTTCTCACCAAACGACGTTTTATGGACAGATCGGACCCCAACTTCAAGTCACTGTCAAACGAATGTCGAGAAGCCGTCAAGAAAGACCATGAAGAATTCGCCAAAGACCGCCTACTGCAA
Organism: Caenorhabditis japonica; assembly: GCA_963572235.1. Lineage (NCBI taxonomy): Eukaryota > Metazoa > Nematoda > Chromadorea > Rhabditida > Rhabditidae > Caenorhabditis > Caenorhabditis japonica. The sequence continues at coordinate 22,815,220 of OY754343.1, forward strand.
GCCGCACAGAACAAGAAAAGTATGAAGAAAGTCGCAAGGGACATACAAGAATACAAGACCTTCATCCCTTGCCTCAAATCCTCAACAAGCGGCACAAGAATCACTTCTCGGACCGAGATGGAGAAGGAGATCCAACAGTTCTACTCGAAACTCTTCAGAAGTAACCGAGGACCTCCCGTGATTGCATCACCCATCGGAATGGAAATTCCACCACCGTTCCTTCCAGAAGAAGTTCGCGCTGCCTTTCGCTCATTCCCGAACGGAAAAGCAGCTGGAGATGACAAAATCACTGCCGACTTCCTCAAAAGCTGTCACGACAACGTCATACTCCACCTAACGGACAGATTCACTAAGTACCTGCAGAGCGGGAAAGTTCCGGAAAAATGGAAAACTTCTAACACCACCCTGATCTTCAAGAAAGGGGACAAAGAAGATTTGGAGAACTATAGGCCTATCTGCCTCCTCCCCGTACTCTACAAGGCATTCACAAAATGCGTGCTGAATAGAATACGGACCACACTCGAGGAGGCCCAACCAGTCGAGCAAGCAGGATTCCGCCGATCATTCTCTACGATCGACCACATCCACTCAATACAGCGCATACTCGAAGTTGGACGCGAGTACCAGCAACCACTCACACTTGTCTTCATAGACTTTCACAAAGCCTTCGACAGTGTTGAACCACAGGCAATCTGGGAAAGCCTGAAAAGTCAAGGCGTCCAGCCTGCCTATATTGCCCTACTACAACAGTGCTACACCAACTGCACAACCACCATCACACCATTCCACAAGAAAATCGAAATTCCGATCACAAGAGGAGTTCGCCAGGGAGATCCCATCTCGCCGAACCTCTTCTCAGCATGTCTGGAGAGCGTCTTCAACAAGATGTCATGGCAGCACCTGAGAGGAGACGAAGACGACGAGAACGACAAAGCCAATCTCTTGCCCGGAATACGAATCAATGGCCAAAATCTCACGCACTTGAGATTCGCCGACGACATCGTTCTGGTCGCCAGCAACCCCAAGGCGGCAAGCCTAATGATTCAAGAATTGGTTGAGATGTGTGGAAAAGTAGGACTCCAAATGAATACTAACAAGACCAAAGTTATGAGAAACAAATTTGCCAGCCAAAGCCCGGTCAACGTAACGCTTAACAACGTTACTACCTGCATCGAAGAGGTCAATGAGTACGTCTACCTCGGTAGGCTACTCAACCATAACAACGAACTGGAGCCGGAACTTCACCGAAGACGCCGAGCAGCATGGGCTGCGTTCAACAACATCAAGAACACCACAGATGCCCTGTCTTGCCCGCGAATCCGAGCTCAACTCTTCGATTCCATCGTTTTACCGGCTCTCACGTATGGCTCTGAAGTCTGGACCTTTACTCAGGCACTTTCCGAAAGAGTCAGAGTGACCCACGCAGCATTAGAAAGACGACTAGTCGGAATTTCACTATCGGAACAACGTCAGAGGAATCTGCACAGGGAAGATATCCGAGCACAATCGGAGGTCCGAGATCCCCTACTAGTCATCAAGAAAAAGAAGCTTGGATGGGCCGGACACATAATGCGAAGAAACGATGGCAGATGGACGAGGCTTGTGCAAGAATGGTATCCCATAGGAGAGAAGCGACCCGTTGGAAGACCACGGATGAGATGGAGCGACTCCCTAAAGGAACAAATATCATTATTTGATGGCAATCATCTCAAAACACACTGGTCAACAATCGCCAAGGACCGAATGGCTTGGAAAGCTGTGATCCGCGACCACATCAGGTGATCGAAGAACGGATCGACTAAGTAACTAAGTAAGTAACCTAACTCCCTCAAATTCTCGTGACCACTGTGGTGAAGATTTTTTATTTTTTATTAATTTTTTCATGAGGAGACCCCATACACATACTATCGGTGGCGATTTGCTCGTGATGATGATGGTAACTGGTGGAGGGTTGTTGATCCAAGACTTCGCGGCTGTACGAAGTTCCTTCGTGTTTTCTATCCGTTTCTTTTCTGGAAAAATGTTGGAATTCGCCTTGATATTGATATTGATAGAAAAAGAATTACATCGTTGGAAGAGCAAACTGCAAAAGCTGCTGTATGTGATCATGATTGAAGTTGTTTAGGTCAATGTTTAGATTGGCAATTTCGGTGGGAGAAATCTGTATGATTCTCTAAATATTTAAAGTAGACAACCAACAAAACTCACATAAAACTGTCGCTGCTTCGAATCAGTGATATTCACTCCACCGTCATTCGTCAGAATAATCTGCATGTCATTTTCCACCATTTGTCCGTGTCCGTGTCCATAATCATTTCCATCGGTGCCTGTCCCATCACCTTCCCCATAAATCTCTTGTTGCATAATATCCTGGCCCTGTTCGGATTGTTTAGCTTGCCTCTGCTGACTAATCGCCACCACGTGATTCAGTTGTTCTTCAGTCAAATGATTGAGGTCGTCCATATCGAAACCGGCTTCGTACAGATCCTCTTGAGAGATTTGCACCATGTTCATGAATTGTTGCTCACCGTCTTCTACGAGCAATTCTTCGATTTGTTCGGCTGGTTCAAGCACCTCCTCGATAATTTCCTCCTCGTCGTGCTTCAACTGTTCGGGAAGATTTCGTGGGGAAACTTGATCAATCGCCCCGAACATTTGATGATCTTCACTGGGAAACACGCCTTCGGGAGAAGATCTGGGAAGGGTGAAGTAAAAATCAATAACAGTCCGAAGACAAAAAAACTCACCCCGGAACGATTTCCTCTCGTTGCACCTGGCCGTCGAAATGATCCGATGAAGTGACGGTCTCTTCTTTTTCTGAATCCATCGCAATCTCTGCTCCAGCACTCATCGGAAGCAAAAACAGCGGAAAACAGCGAAGAAGAAACGTGAAGACAAAAAAAAAGAAAAAAATTGGAATGCGCGTGAAATGTGATGCACGTGCGCGCGCGAATTCTGTATACACCGCACGATACTTTGCGGACGCAGAAAGGCGCCAAATTTTCAAAACAAACATTTTCAGCTCGAGAAGCACATTATTTGTCTTAAAATCAACGTTAATTGCTTGCTGGTGTGCTCAAAATGTACATTAAATCCATTCACTTAGATGGATTTAAGTCGTACCAGAAGCACACCGAAATTCTCGGATTCTCGGACAAGTTCAATGCCATCACAGGTTCGTTCATTCTTTTCTTTGTTGTGAAAGAGAATAATTACTGTGGCTGGATGAGATTCGTAAACTGCCTCAAAATATTCGTAAAATATCTCATGAGATTCGTAAATTTCCTAGCGAGAGTCGCATTTCTGGTTCTTGAAAAGTGCTGAAAATTCTTTAAAGTTGATCAGAATGAGAGAATTTTCCTTAAGAAATGTTATATTAAATTGAAAATAAAAAATTATAGAAATATTTATTGTCGGCCCGCCAAAATGGTCAAACGCGCTCCGCTGAACTCAACACTATGCGATTTTCATTTCGGTCTCCAAATTATTTAATTTCACGTATAAATTCAACGTGAAATTAAATAATTTGGAAACCAAAATGAAAATCGCATAGCTTTGAGTTCAGCGGAGCCCGTTTGATAATTTTGGCGGGCCGACAATAAGAATATGCAGAAAAATTAAAGCATTTTCCGTTTGTTCAGAATTTTATACCTAAAATTTTTTGGAAACTGAAAGTTCTAGAAAAATTGGGGAAAAAACTCAAAAAAATGCATTAAAAATGGTGAAAAAAAAAATAATTTTCCAATTTTTTTTTCAGAATTTTGTTAAAAAATTGCATAAAAATTGAAAAAAAAAATGTTCTAGAAACAGTCAAAAATATGCAAGTTCAAAAGAATTATGGTCCTATTCAAAGTACTGTAGAAAAACGGAAAAAATGACAAAAAACTGGGAGAAAACTCGGAAAATGCTCCGATCGGTCTGAAATTTTGGTAGATACTGTCAAAAATGCTTCCGGATTTGCTCAGAAAATTTTGGACCGAAATATGGATTTTTTGAAAAATATTGATTTTTTCACTGAAAATTTTCTAAAATCCATATTTCGGTCCAAAATTTTCTGAGCAAGCCCGGAAGCATTTTTGACAGTTTTTCCGAAAATTTCAGACCAATCGGAGCATTTTCCGAGTTTTCTCACAGTTTTTTGTCATTTTTTCCGTTTTTCTACAGTAATTTGAATAGGTCCATAAGATAAAATGTCAATTTTTGGAAAAAAAAATCAGTTGAAAAACGAAAATGTACAGTATATAGAACTAGGAAAAAGTACCTTTTTTTTTGTAAAATGACACCTCCAAAATCGAAATATTCAGCGAAAATTCGGAGAATGCTTCGATTTATTTGAAATTTTGGAAAGACCATGACATGGCCAGAAAATTTCAGACCAAAATATCGATTTTGAAATTTTCAGCAAAAAAAAATCAATATTTCCTGTCATTTTATTCCTATGCAAACCTGCATTTAAATTCAGGTTTTCATAGAAATAAAATGGCTGCAAAACTCAACTGCATGTTTAAATATTTACGTTAATAAAATTTTCTCCAACTGAAAAAATATCATTGTATTGTTATTGTGTTGTCAATCGATTTTCTACACCAACACATGAAACCCCGCCCACATTTTCTAATGGGGTTATTCTCGGAACCAGCAAAAAAAGCAAAAAATTCAGCGAAAATTAGGAGAATGCTCCGATCGATCTGAAACTTTGGGAAATCATTTAAAAAATACTTCCGGTCATTCCCTGAAATTTTCAGACCAAAATATCGATTTTTATTTCGATCTTTGGAAGTATTTTTTAAATGATCTCTCAAGGTTTCAGACCGATTGGAGCCTTCTCCGAATTTTCGCTGAATTGTTTGCTTTTTTTGCAGGTTCCGAGAATAACCCCATGTGGAAAATGTTAAAAAACATTTTTTTTTAATTTTCAGGATACAATGGTAGTGGAAAATCGAACGTTCTCGATTCCATTTGCTTCATTCTCGGAATCAGCAAGTTAGACAACATCAGAGCTAGTAAGAATTTGCAAATTGTCCCATTTATTTTCACCCAATATTTATTCAGAGTCTATGGCTGATCTGGTTTCACACGGTGGAACTAAAGCCACAGTTCAAATTCGATTTGACAACCGAGAAAAAGCATTTTCCCCGTACGGAATGGATCATCTGGATGAGATCGTAGTGCAGAGAACAATTACTGTGATGGCGGCCGGAAAAGGATGTGCCACTAGTTACACATTGAACGGACATGCTGCCACAAACGGAAAAATTCACGATTTCTTCCGTTCGATTGGGCTAAATGTGAATAACCCACACTTTTTGATCATGCAAGGTCGAATTACTACCGTGTTGAATATGAAGCCAGAGGAGATTCTCGGAATGTTGGAGGAAGCAGCCGGAACGAAAATGTACGATCAGAAAAGAAAGGATGCAGAAAAAACGATATTCCTGAAAGATGTGAAGATGAAGGAGGTGGAGAAAATGTTCAGTGACATTATCAATCCAAGAATGGAGAAGTTTCGAGAAGATCGTAAAAATATGGTGGAAGTGACTCGACTAACAAAACTAAAAGAAAATGCATCTAGAAAACACGAAGCGTTTCAATACTTTCAAACGTTGGAGAATGCGAAACGAGACAAGGAAAATATGGAATCGGTGAAGACTGAAATTGAAGATTTGGAGAAAAGAATAACAGAAATCCAAGAAGAAGGAGTGAGGAAACAAGACGAGAAGAAACAGTTGGAAGATGCACGCGCTGATAAAGATCAAGAAGAAGCGCTACATGAAGCGCAAAAGGAAAAAATTAATGTCAAAATGAAGTTCGAGCAAGATAGATCGGCAATTACAGAAGGAATCAACAGAGCGAAAAAGGATCAGGAAAGAATCAGTAAATCTCTTGTCAAAGATCGCAAAATTCTTGATGCAAAGCGAAAAGAATTGACCGATATTCGCGACGGCCGTGAAGATGAAATCAACGGGTACAAAGAGGATGAAGCGGTAAATAAATTATGGAGCTATTCACAAAACCGGAAAAAAATTGCGGGAAAAAATTGGAGAAAAATTTTAAAATCGATAGTCGGAAAATTCGGAAAATCAGAATTTCCGTTTTCCGACTCCGTCCAAGCCTGGCTTCGATTGACCTGAAATTTTGAAAAATATTGGAAAAAATTCTCCTGTACACGCTCAAAAAATTTTGGACCAAAATATCGATTTTAAAAATTATCGCATTTTTTCTGAAAATTTTTAAAATCGTTATTTTGATCCAAAATTTTTTTAACGTGAACAGGAGAATTTTTTCCAATATTTTTCAAAATTTCAGGTCAATCGAAGCCAGGCTTGGACGGAGTCGGACAACGGAAATTCCGATTTTCCGACTTTTTTCGGAAAATTTTTCCGACGGAAATTGTTCCGAATTTATTTTTCGGAAAAATTACCCGTCGGAAAATTTTCCGAACTAATTATCCGGAAAATTTTCCCGTCGCAAAAATTTCCGAAAATAATCGGGAAAGTGCAGTTCTTTTAGGTGTCGCTTTTAAGTACCAAGAACTTCTCAAAACTGAATTTTTTGTTAATGTGTTGATTTTTTTGTTGAATTTTTGGTTAATTTGTTGATATTCGTATTTATTTCAAAGAAATAAGATGAGCCAATTGTTAAGAATCTTTTTCGGAAAATACAAAATAAAAAAAATCCAGTTTTAGTTTCGAAAATCGGAAAAAAATCGGATAGCCGATTTTCCGAAAAATAAAATAGGAAAAAAATGTCGGATATCCGATTTTCCGAAAATTGAAGTCGGAAAAAATTTCGAGTATCTGATTTTCCGAAAAGCATTTTCCGAACAAGCCTGATCGAAGCATTCTCCGATTTTTCCGGCAATTTTTTTCCGGTTTGGTGAATAACCCCATAATGGACCCGAATGAGACCCAAATACGAGACATCTCAAATCGAGGAATAATGGACCTATTCACAAAACCGGCAAAAAAAAGAAAAAAATCCGGGAAAATTTGGTGAATGCTTCGATTGACCTGACATTTTGGGAAATATTGAAAAAAAAAATTCTCCTGTACACACACGCTCAAAAAATTTTGGAGGATTTTAAAAATTATCGATTTTTTTTCTGAAAATTTTTAAAATCGATATTTTTATCCAAAATTTTTTGAGCGTGTACAGGAGAATTTTTTTTCCAATATTTCCCAAAATTTCAGGTCAATGGAAGCATTTTCCGATTTTTCCAGCAACTTTTTTCCGGTTTTGTGAAAAGGTCCATAATATATTTCCAGGAAGTTCAAAAGTTGCGCGATGATCTCGAATCACTGACCAGAGGAACTGTGGCTAACGAGAAAGGACAACATGTCTCTATTGAGCACGAAATTCAAGAGTGTCGATCGAAATCAGCTCAGCTGGACGCAGGAATCAGAACGGCAAGTAATCGACGCGATCGTCTTTGCCCGAGAATTGATCAGCTGCTAAAGGAGCATGCGGAGGTCGCAAACAAGGATTCGTCGGAAATTGAAAAAGTGCAAAATTCAACACAAGAGGTATCCCGTATTTCCTCTAGTATAAGTGCACCCTGAGAGGTGCTTCGAAAAATAGAGGCGCGCCCTCTTATAAAGGCGCACTCACTAGCTGTTTATTTCCTTGTCTCCGTTTTTGCAGACTTTATTTTTTATTTTTTTATTTTTTAAAATTGTTATTATTAAATATTTTACTTTTCTTGTTTTCTTTTCCAATACTCAGTGAAGACCGAAGAGAAAAATTAACGACGACGAGGAGCTGAACGTCGTCGATATTTTTTTTTCAGATGCTGAAGAACCGCCAAAAAAGGGAAGAAGCAATTGCATAAATGAAGTTAGAAAATAGATCGCTTCGTTTGCTAAAAAAAGCGTTTCTGGGACCGCCAAGAAAATTTATTTTGACCGAAAATGTATGCTCAGATAAATTTTCATAAATAACTTTAAAAAAAAATCAATGATACGCTGAATTCTGCTTTTTATGCGTCGACGATTTTTTATTGTTTTGCTGTCTGATAGTTGGTTGATTTTAATTGTTGTGTTCAGATGTACATGTTTGAAAAATAGAAGCGTACCTTCTAATTGAAGCGCACCTCTAATAGAAGCACACTTGGAGAAGAGGCTGAAAAATAGAGGCGCATGCGCTTAAATTAAAGAAATACGGTAATATTTTTTATATACCCTAAATGCTCTAATAGAACGGCATGCCCTTCTATTGTTTCATTTCATCACAACTGCCGTGTATTTAGAGGTTTGCACACCAAACTCGCCAAAACGCTTTTTAATGGGGTTATTCATTTCATGCATTTTGCATTTTTTGTCAAATTTTTCTTATTCATTTCATGCAGAAAACGACATTTTCTGCAGCAGAAAACTGCAAAATGCACTTTCTGCCATGAAAAACACGCGAAAATGCAAGAAAAATGATGGTGTTATTCATTTCTTGCATAAAATGACAAAAAGTGCATTTTGCAGTCCGACGAAATGCAGTTTGACGAAATGCAGCTTTCTGCATTTTGCAGTTTTCTGCTGCAGAAAATGTCGTTTTCTGCATGAAATGAATAAGGAAAATTTGGCAAAAAATGCAAAATGTATGAAATGAATAACCCCATAACCAAGCATGCATGAGACGTTTTTACGGTATATTACGCAGTTCAACTATGCCCGTCTGTTCGCTTTGAATGGTCAGGGTCAAGTTCAATCGATTTTCACGTTTTCCCCCGGCGCCAGATCAGGCTTGTATATCATCCTTATATATAAAATTCCGTTTGGGTCTGTAGCTGAGTTTATTGGTGTGTCTGTTTCCAAACTGCATGGCGGAAGCGAACTGAACGCCCGAGAGCAACACAAATTCACGAAATGGCAAAAAACTGCCCGAAAACTCGGGAAATGCTCCGATTGATCTGAAATTTTGGGAAATAAGGGAAAAAACTCTCCCGGACATTCCCACAAAATTTCTGACAAAAATATCGATTTTAAGCATTTTCAGAGAAAAAAGCAATATTTCTTAAAATTCGATATTTTGGTCTGAAATTTTGTGGGAATGTCCGGAAAAGTTTTTTACCTTATTTCCCAAAATTTCAGATCAATCTGAGCATTTTCCGAGTTTTCGCGCAGTTTTTTGCCTTTTTTTTTCATTTCGTGAATAACCCCAATCATCTACCCGACTGCGCCACAGGGCACACGCAAAAAATTAATCAAAAAGTAAGAAAAAAGAAAGGTGAAGAAAAACATTTTGAAAATAAAAAGAAATCAAAAGTAGCTTTTGATACGACCAGGCTTGTTAATATTTACTGAATTTGAAATGTTTTTTGTCAGATCTCTAAAATCAAAGCTCGCATCGAAACCCTAGGATTTGATGCTGAAGAAGAGAAGAGTCTTCGCGAAAGAGAAAATTGGTTGTTGACGGAAATTCGCAACATTGACGAAGCAAACCGAAAGTTGACCGCAGAGCAATGGTTTGTCTTCTTATTGGTTACGTCAACATTGCTCTAAATTTCAGCCGAGGTGCGTACCAATTGAATTACACTCCACCACCAGTGGCCGATTTTGATGGCCGGCGAGACATTTTGGGTTTCATCGCCCATCTGATCTTTATGAAGCCTGGCACGGAAAAGTATGCGACTGCTGTGGAAACTGCTGTCGGAGGATTCGTAAGTTATATTTTTATTATTCTTGTGCCGACTACTGACTATGTGACACATAATTTGATGAAAAAGCGAGTAATAAACAATTGGAAGAAGTGACTAGATAATTACAAGTCGCGCGGTGATGGAGTGAGGTAGCCAGACTGTGGCTCGCGGAAGAAGACGTATTCGGTGTAATGTGCCCAACGTTGTTCTTCGTAGTCTCCGCAATTGCGGTGATTCATGAGATCCTGCAAGTAAAAAGTCCATTTGCTCTCTAGTTTTTTCAATTTCCTCAAGTGGTTCATACGAAGAAAGACGTAAATGCTCTTTGTTCTTTTACTCACGGTTTGATTAATGTTTCCCATATTGCTGGCGAGAATTGGATGATTCGTGGCAGCCAATCCGTTTGCGCCCGAACAGCATGTGGCGACCAGTTTGAAGCCCTTCTCGGCCATCAAATCGCATGCCTTTAAAAACATGGTTTATTGTTTGTTTGGTTTTTCTTTTCTTTTCTCATCTGGCCACTCACCCGCTCGAGACATTGGTGCTTCAAGTAGAGACGTGACGTGTAGCGCTCTCCATCATCAGGACCTCCTGGATCACGACTCTCGTTGAGCGTATCGGAAAACACTTCGCGACACAAAGTTGCACGTCCACACACCAGAATGCGATGTAGTTTTCGGAATTTCACATCGGCTTGTCCGTCCCTGCCGAAGGCGAATGTGCCGCGATAGCCGAGAGTTATGTATCCACCTGAAATTAGGGGACAGAATGATATAAAATGATGTATGCGACAAATTCTGTCTTCTGACGAACAAAAGCCGAGTCTGGACTATATAATGTTTTCAGTCTAGTTGCGACATGACTTTTCTTTGTTCCTTTATTTTCTTTCAATATCCGCGAATTATTGACAATATTATCGGACCGCTGAACTCAACGCTATGCGATTTTCATTTCGGTGTCCAAATTATTTCATTTCACGTTGAATTTATGGCTCTCGGACGTTTCGAAAGTCGTCGCGGTGTTTTGAATATGATTGTGTAAAACACCACGTCGACAAAATCCAGAAAAACCTTCGAAACGTCCGAGAGCCATAAATTCAACGTGAAATGAAATAATTTGGAGACCGAAATGAAAATCGCATAGCGTTGAGTTCAGCGGTCCGATAATATTGTCAATAATTCGCGGATATTGAAAGAAAATGAACGAACAAAGAAAAGTCGTGCACAAAAAAGTGGGCGGAGTCTCGCGTTCTCATGTCGCAACACAATAGACAATAGTTAAAGCGACCCAGCATACCCGTCTCGGCACCAAACGTTGTGTATCCATTGGCGGTACGTGGGCGCGAAATGACGGTCGTAGCGGCTAAAAGCGACGATAATCTTTCCAGCCGGTAGAAATCTGCTTCATCCTTTAATCTAGCCACTTCACGAAACTGATCTGGCAGCGATAATTTATCAGTCCGTAGAAAGTGGAGAATGTAGGCGAAAAGTGGTCCGTCACGGTCGACAAACAGCGATCCATCCGGCATCGTTACAACACTGATTTGCTCATCGTCGCCAAGTGATCCGGAAGCGATGTTGGCTAGCAAAGTATCAGCGTCTTTGCTCAGCGTGTTGCGAGTTGTCGTGTACACTGAGCCGCCCACGTTGAGAGTGATTACATCTTCGCTTGATGTCATGTCTGGAAAAGTAATGGGGTTATTCTCGGAACCAGCAAAAAAAAAAAAGCAAAAAATGTAAAAAACCAGCAAAAAAACTCAGCGAAAATTTGGAGAATGCTCCGATCGATCTGAAACTTTGAGAGATTATTTAAAAAATACTCTCGTACATTCTCTGAAAATTTCAGACCAAAATATCGATTTTGAAAATTTTCCGAAATAAAAATTGATATTCTTTAAAATCAATATTTCCTGAAAACTTCAGACTGAAATTTTGATTTTAAAGAATATCGATTTTTATTTCGGAAAATTTTCAAAGTCGATATTTTGGTCTGAAATTTTCAGAGAATGCCCGAAGTTTCAGACCGATCGGAGCATTCGCTGAATTTTTTGCTGGTTTTTTCTATTTTTTTATGGTTCCGAGAATAACCACATAAGGGATTCGTAGGTCGGTTATTTGAAGGGTCTTGGAATTGGAAGGAGAAGAAAGAAAGAAGGAAAAAAAAAATGGAAAATTGAGACATTGACTACTCTACTTCCTGTTTTCTTCTTTCCTGATTTCGGGTCGGATTGGGACAAAGTGCGCTAATTTTGCAATGTCCATGTCGATGATGGCAAGAAAGGGTATGCACAATGGACGAATTAGAGATTAGAACAGAACGGTTGGGGGAACGAAGGAAATAAAAGAGGCAGTCAATCTTATCTTTTTCCGGATAGAAGAAGCTGCGTGCTTTCTTATGTTCAACGACTTCCTTTTATGAAGAGATATTCTCGTCGGCGAATGGCTCGAGGATGATGTTCGTTCGTGTGCACAAAAGACGCGAAAGAAATAAAAAAAAAAACGACGTTTTGTTAATGTTAATGCAAAAAAAAACATGACTAATGTGAAAGCTTTTCGTCCGCCTTTACTGGTTCTTTACTCCAAAAAATAAATAAAAAACACGACGACGACGACAACGAGGATTGCAAATGAGCGAGAGCAAAAAGGACGGATGATTGATAATGGACGGAGCCGGGGGAATCGGCCAAAAGAATGAGAATGTGGCTCTGAGACTTGGTGAGGGGCGCAAGAGGGGCGGAGTGGCTGCCCGGAAAAAGTCACGTTTCGACCGATAGAGTTAAGTGCCCTAGAAGTGACGGACGTACGTCCAAGTGTCTCACTTTCTTTGAAATGGAGTTGTCATTTACACGGGGCGCTCGCTAGAAAAACAACTATTTTGGCGGCTGGCTGGCTGGCTCTCTGTTTTCTTCCTTTTCGACTCTTCTTTTTCCACGGCGGAGGTATTGTTTTTGTGTGTTGAATAGAAGCAAAAATAGAGGAAATAGAGGAAGGATAGATATCGCTATTGGTAGGTAGCAGCGGCGGTAATTATTCTAGTTTGATGTCAAAAGTAATTGGGAGTTTGAGTTTGAGTTTGCAAGGGTGCTTGTGCTTGCTCGACCAGGCGCTGCCCATAGGAGTATCCTATTTCAACGCCTTCCGTCGAATTGCTGCCAACTTTGGTGGCAGGAGAAGGCCATCAATTGAATCCACAGGGAAAGAGGAAGAAAGTTGACGTTTTTGAGAAATGGGGGTAGGGAGGGTAAGAAATGGAAGAAGATAAAAACGTAATCCTGAACAGGAAGTTAAACAGCATAGCACCATCAAGATGAGAGCAAGTGAATGGAAAGGAGGAGACTGGCAGACGGCAACGAAAATACAACTACTCTCCTCCTCCTCCTCTCCTTTTCTTTATTTTAGTTTTTGCCTTTTTTTTTTTGGCAAAAGGATGCTGTGACGATGGCAGCGTACGATTTTGGAAAAATGGGCGGATGTGAGGAGGGTGGAACTAGATTTTTTGAGATCTTCAAAATCGGCAAAATGTTTCCAGAAAAGCATATTTTTGCCTGTAAAATCCTACATTCCACACGGTCCCCTTCGCTACACCAGCCGGTCGCTGAAAATATCGATGGATTGCGCAACTGGGTGCAGCGGGAGCACTACGATATTGACAATGTGGGTTCGCTCCACAGAGCTCATAAACTTTTTGCTACAGTCCAGAATTTTGTTAAAACATTTTTGAGTGTATTTCTGGTCCTCCTTCATCCCATTTGTTCTTCTTCTGGAACGAAGAGGACCAGAAAATACACTCGAAAATGTTTTTACAAAATTCTGGACTGTAGCAAAAAGTTTATGAGGTCTGAAGAGCGAACCCACATTCTCAATATCGCAGTGCTGCCGCCGCACCCAGTTGCGCAATCCATCGATATTTTCAGCGACCGGCTGGTGTAGCGAAGGGGACCTTGGAATGTAGGATTTTACAGGCAAAAATATGCTTTTCTGGAAAAATTTTGCCGATTTTGAAGTTTTTTTAAATGCGGAACCAGAAAAAATCAGCAAAAAATTCATCGAAAATTTGGAAAATGCTCCGATCGGGCTGAAACTTTGAGAGATCATTTAAAAATTACTCTCCGACATTCCCTGAAAATTTCAGAACAAAATATGGATTTTGAAATGTTTCCGAAATAAAAATCGATATTCTTTAAAATCAATATTTCCTGAAAATTTCAGACCGAAATATTGATTTTAAAGAATATCGATTTTTATTTCGGAAAATTTTCAAAATCGTTATTTTGGTCTGAAATTTTCAGGGAATGGCCGACGGTATTTTTTAAAATAGTATCTCAAAGTTTCAGTCCGATCGGAGTATCCTCCGAATATTTGCTGAATTTTTTGCTGGTTCCATGAATAACCCATAAAAAATTCAACAAAAATTCTAGTCATACCCTGATTTTTTTTCAGAATTTTCCAATGTCTTTTTCATGGACGATGAAAACATTATTGTAAATTAAAATATTCTTTCTTTTTTATCCTGAAGATGTCGCTTCTTGTCAAAAAACTATACAGCTAAAGTTCTACGAGGAATCGGATTTTATTTCTGGTCCTAAACCACTCAAAAACTTGTAATTTAATGAAAAATGAATTTTTGAAATGATAAAAGACAACAAAAAAACATTTAAAATGTGTTATGGAGCGAGCCCATGTTTCGACAGGGCTCTTTTGGAATAGAAATTCGACAAAATTGAAATGTCACGTTTTGGAAAATGCGTGAAAATAAAAGGTAGCAGAGCAGAAATGTGTCGAATTGGAAGTAAAATGGCAATGGAGCGCGTTTGCGAGATTTATTTTTCAAAACGACTTTTTCGATATTTTTCACGTTTTTCTCGATATCTTCCACGTACTTTTATATTTTTTTTCACGTTTTTTTGTCGATTAAAAAAATTCCCCGAATCGAAATCGAGAAAAACGTGAAAAATATCGAAAAAGTCGTTTTGAAAAATAAATCTCGCAAACGCGCTCGCTCCATTGCCATTTAACTTCCACTTCCAATTCGACAAATTTCTGCTCTGCTAAGTTTCTGTTTTCACGCGTTTCCATTTTGTTACGTTTCTGATTTATTACAGTTCTATTTGGTGGACTTTTATTTTCACGCATTTTCCAAAACGTTAAATTTCAATGGGCTCAAAAAAGAAAATAGCAAAGTTTGAAATGAGGGAGCAAAAATAAGCTCACTTTTTCTCGTAATAAATATGGCCATTTCGAACATGAAAAGGATTAAGTCAGCTATTCAGAGATTTGCAGTTGTGATAACACGTTGTATCGTTCAATTTTCAGCTTAACCAAATCGTCGTTCGGAACCAAGAAGTGGCTCGTATTCTTATCGACTCTAGAGCATTCAATCAACGTCGTACCCTAATTCCAGTGTCCGAAAATGATCGAGTTGGCAAAAATCTGAATGTGCTCAGTGAGCAAGCGTTGAAAAATGCAAAGGATAAGGTAAGTTCGCGTTGGGCACAGAAGATGAGAAGACGACGATGATATTTACCCCCGCGCGCGCGCGTTTCGGAAAAGAAAAGAAATTGCGGTGCCGCGCTACTCGTCGTGTGAGAGTGAAGCTCTTGTCATTTTGTTGAAAATAGAAAAATTGGGGGGGGGGGGGGGTTCGATTAAAAGCCCACTATAAATCGAGACAATTATTGTACTCTACGTGATTCGATACGGATTATAGCAGCTGCTGGGGTGGGAGAGCGTGGGAGGGTTGGTTGGGCAGAACTGAGTTATAACAAAGAACCAAGAAGAAGAGGGACCAACCCACTCGAAAATATTTGTATTTTTGTTCTCTTTCACTTTAATTAACGCGAATGGGCATGGATAAATGATGCAAGAACAGTATCCCGCCAAACCTGCACATCTTGGTGGCGCGCGAAGTGAATAATTTGAATTTCAATGTTGTTTTTTGTTTGATCTGCAGGTTAGGCGGTTTACTGTAGAAAAGGACTCCTATTTTCGTTTTTTTTTTATTACTTTGGACGTACCATTAAGAATCGCGACTTTTGGTAGTAGTACTCGATAAGAATCTAGAAGCGAGCACACAAACACGTTCAAGTCGGTGAAGTAGACGAACACGCGAAAAGGAGGAAAACGAAAACAAAAACGACAACTAGGCATCGAAAGAAGCAACAACGACGACGAAAAATAAGAGAGAGAAGAGAGGAGAACTATAGGATGCACACACACACACACATGCTAACATGGAAGATATACGGAGAAAAAGCGACAAAGATGGGAAATAAGAAGAAAAAAGGAATAAAAACTCGGTTAGCGAGATGAGAGGAAAAAAAAGGAAGAGAAATTGGTTGGGTTGAACACGTCATGGTGGAAGAAGTGGGTCCGAATATCCGCCCCACCCCAAAATTTTGATGTTTGGACAAAACTGAACTATTTGGTTGAAAACCGTTGATGCTATTCGATTCAGCATGTCAAATAACCTACGTGGCCAATTTTTTATAACGATACAATCAAAATTACGTGTTGCAGTCCAACTGAAATCTTGACGTATTTTCGAAAAAACATTTGATTTTTTTTTTTAATCTATCTAGGCGATTTTCATAGTTTTTGAGAAGAAAATATTCTGTAACATTGAAAAGACCGCCTAGATCGAAAATAAGAACAAAAAAAATCAAATTTTGAGTTAAAAAATTGACCAAAATTTCAACTTTTTGGCCTGAAACACGTAATTTTGATTGTATCGTGATGAAAAATTGGCCACATGGGTTAATTGACATGCTGAATCGAATAGCAATAGCAGTTTTCAAGCAAATAGTTTCGTTTATTCCAAACATCACAATTTTGGGATGTGCATATACTTATGACGCGCACTGTAGTAGTAAAAAATAAAAACCTTGCGTTTTGGTGTCGCAAAATAGTTTCGAAACGTCCCAGAGCCAAAAAATACGTAACTATTTAGGTTTTAATTCGCTGGGTGTCTTCTGCTTGAGTCAATAAATCATTGAATGCCTCCCTCTCGTTCCCGCTTCCAGCCTCGCTTTTTGTTTTTTCCACATTCCGGCGTCTTCATTGTCTTCACTATCTAGAAAACCTGGGTGTTCCTAGCTCTAATCTAATATGAATGAGGCCAAGCTTTCGTTGGCGGAACACCTCGTTATCGGCTCTTTTCCTTGTTTCCACCTACTAGGCATCACAAAAATATGGGACCACATTAGAAACTAAACTACAAGGATTACGTACCACTCGTCGTGAGCGGTTCTCTAATGAAGATGTATTTTCGACCAACCAAGACAGTCAAATTATATCATTTAACGATGAATTTATACGTGAAATGAAATAATTTGAAAACCAAACTCAGCGGAGCGCGTTTGACCGTCGTTTCTCGTCAAGAAATAGGCGCAATAGTGGAACCGCTCTCGGCGCGACGAGTGGTACAGTAATCGCCGTAATCGAGTTTCTAATGTGGTCCAATATTTTTGTGGAAAGGAGGAGCGGCCTTTCGTTTTTGTGAGAATTTGAAAAAAATTTGGGAAAACGGGGGTGCAAAAGAGAGAAGATGGAAAGTTAAAAGGATAGGAGGAGATGTCGATGGATGTGTAGGCGAATATAAATTTGGGAAAATGACATTTGCATATGCTGTGCTCTTTTGTGTGTCTGTCCTCTGCGTCTGCGAACATGTTTTTTTTTTCATCCGGACGGAACTTTTCAAAGCGAGGAGCTCGCGAATGAAATGACGGCGACGAAACGGAGAAATTGCAAAAGACGTGACTTTATTTTTTCGTGGAAAAGGTGCTAATTGCCACCGATAATTGCGAGCAGCCATTACCCGGAAGTTTGCTCTACGCGCCCAGTCGGCTATCTAATTCCCAAAGCATGTGTCACTCTTCATTACTTATGGGGTTATTCTCGGAACCAGCAAAAAAAAAGCAAAACATAGAAAACAATAGCAAGAAATTCAGCGAAAATTCGGAGAATGCTCCGATTGATCTGAAAATTTGAGAGAGCATTTAAAAAATACTCTTGGACATTCCCTGAAATTTTCAGGAAATGACCGGAAGTATTTTTTTTATGATTTGTCAAAGTTTCAGATCGATCGGAGAATTCTCCGAATTTTGGCTGAATTTTTGCTGGTTTTTTTCAATTTTTTGCTGGTTTCGAGAATAACCCCATTAGTTTTCCATAAAGCGACGTTGGTGGGTGAAAGCCATACCACTTCTTTCCTATATTTTCCCAAGAAAGCACTTTGTCTTCTTCGGTTCTTGACTCTTGGAAACACTCGAACCGGAATCCCATCAAAACTATCGTCGAATCGCTATAGAGTCTGGACAAATTCCTTGCCGTGGGTTACTTTGATATTCAGAAGGCTTTCGGAGTTTAAAATTGGGCGAATTGGAAAAAAAGACGTGAATTTGTTATTTGTTTGTTTTGGAGGAAACTTAGAAAAAGGAGCACAGGCGACAAAATATTCCGTCATGATCCTATTCTTCATAATTTTCTCACATTTTTTAAAGCATATTTGATAATACTTGTCGCTTCCCGGTTCTTTTACTATTCTAAAAAGGTATGGGTGTGAAATTTAATTTTTTTTTACGGATTGCGTAAAACGTAAAATTTACGGATTAAAAGGCCGTGAAACTTTGAATTTCACTGCTCAGTAAAGAAAATTCATTACTGAAACCAGAAATAATAACAAAAATTGAAATAAAAATGACCAACAACAAAAATAAAGCAAAGTTTCGATTTTGGAGGTACTACGGTATAGAACTCGCACGGAAAATTTTTCATTTCAGCCAGTTCTATTCCGTGCGAGTTCTATACCGTAGTACCCCTCGATTTTTGGTTTAGTTTCGGTAATTAACCTCGAGAAATAGGTTTAGATTTGAAAAGAAAATGAATTTTTTGGTTACTGTAACTACCGTAATCCTACAGTAACCTGTCGGAAATTTTGTCGGTATTATACTGTGGTCCCAATAAGGTACAATTGGATTACTGTAGCTACAGTAATCCAACAATGGGGACGGGCTAGATCGGATGGTTGACAAAAAAGGGTGTACGTGGAAAATTCTTACCAATCGGATGAAAATAGCTTTAAAATTTTTTATGGACCTATTCACAAAACCTGAAAAAAAGGAAGGAAACGGAAAAAAAATTACGGGAAAAATCGGAGAATGCTCCGATTGACCTGAAATTTTGGGAAATATTGGAAAAAATTATCCTGTATTTACACGCTCAAAAAATTTGGACCAAAATATCGATTTTTCTGAAAAATTTTAAAATCGATATTTTGGTCCAAATTTTGAGCGTGTACAGGAGAATTTTTTCTAATATTTCCCAAAATTTCAGTTCAATCGGAGCATTCTCCGATTTTTTCCCCAATTTTTTTTGGTTTTTTTTTTTCGGATTTTACAAATGAAAATTTACGGAATCCGTAAAATCCCAGCTCTGATTGAAATAGAAAAATTGGCGGCTGCACCGAATGACGTATGTACTTTGACGATTCCCCATTTCAAATCATAGGGGAAGAAAAATAGCAAACCTTTGTTTTCAGGCTTCCGAGTACGGCGAAGAATGCACCAGATTGATTGACGTTGTTGATTTCCCAGATTGCATCAGCAACACTGTCAAATCATACATTGGAAATGTAAGCAAGAGTTTTTAATAATTTGCGCCGACGATCAGTTTTTAATTTTTTTGTAAACAGATTCTCTGTGTCGAAACGTTGAGATGTGCCCGAGCTGTCGCCTATGATAAAGGTGTGAAAACTCGAACGGTTACTCTACGTGGAGACGATGTGAAGCCGAACGGAGTAATGTCCGGAGGATACTCTGACAATCAGGGACATAGCACACTTCTTGCGTTGGAGCCAATGAAAGAGCGTCGTGTGCAATTGGACCAATATTGGGACGAGTTGACACCTTTACAAAACAAGCTGAAGTCTATTGAGATTCCTGCCAAACAGTATAATGATCTGAACAATGAGTTGATATCTGCCCAGAGACAACTTGCTCAGTGCAAGAGTAACATGAAGAATTCGACACTAGGAGTCGTTCAGAAAGACCTTGACGAGGCCAAGAAAGCCCTGGAAGATGTTGAAATCGAAATTGAGAAGAACTCGAAAATCCTGGTGGAACTTCAAGAGAAGGTGAAAACTCTCGAAATGATGAAAAACAACGACAAAAACTCGCAGGAGAAGAGGAAGAAGGAGTTGCAAGCTTTGCTGTCGAAGGCGGAAAAGAAGGTTACTCAGAATAAGGACAAAGCGGAGATGGCGAAGCGAGAAGTCATGCAGATTGCCGCAGCTGTCGATTCTCTCGAAGCGAGCATTAAAACGGATGAGAACGAGTTGCAATCAAAGAAAGATGAATACGAGAAGTTGTTGGAAATGTTGCCGGGTGCTGAAACTGCTTTGGCCGAGGCGGCGGCGGAAGAAGCGGCTGCGTCACAAGCAGTTGACGATTTGAGAAATGCGGTACGACAGCGTTCCGGTCGACTTGCAAAAGTCACTAAAGAAATTGACATGTTGAGAAAAGAGGAGACGAAAGCGGTAAGTTCACCGATTCTAAACAATAGGTGTGCAAGTTTACATTTGCAGAAAGGCAAGAAAGAGGAAAGGGAGAAGGAGAGCACACGACTCTACGAGTCTGAAAAGGCAAACTTGAAGCACGCGCGTGCAACTCTAAAGAAGAGAGAATGGCTTGAAGACGCACAGGTGCATTTCAACAAGAAGGGCAATCTGTACGACTTTGACGGCTACACTATCCAAAAAGGCACCGTTGAGATTAAAGAGTTGTCGGATAAAATTGACAAACTTGAGCGTTGTTTGTGCATGAAAAATGTGTCGAATTTGGATGTTATTGAGGCTAAGGTACAGTTATGAACATATTCAAGAGAGAAAAAAACAGTTTCAACCGGTTCTATTCCGCGCAGTTCTATTCCGTAGCACCCCCACCGATGTGCCTTTAATCGAGTATTTTTTTAAAAAATTACACAAAATCATCGTTTTTTCGCTCACAATAATTAAAAAAAACGGGTTACATTTTTTAGCCTGTAATATATATAATGGACCTATTCAGCAGAGCAAAAAACCGTTTTTCGTGGTTTTTTCCCTATGCAGAATTGAGAAAAAAAGACAAATAACTACAGTAGTCGGAGGTTTTTTGACGTAAACAACTTGTCGTGTCGAGACCGATCGATAAAATAACTCTATGCGCCTTTAAATTTCAACCGAATTCCCGAGACCCCACGAAAAGGGGGGAAAGTGTTGAAACGCAGGAACGAAAAGGGGGGAAAATGGGCACAGTTTGTCTGCAAAAGTGCCGCACGGTTTTTCTAAATTTTTGGAGAATGAGAAATAGTGTTTTTTTCCTGCTTTGTTTTGCTGGAATTTAGTATTTAAAATGCGGAGACAAAATAGAAACGATTAAAAAATAAAAGGAGCGGAAAAGCTGCGAGAGGTCCACAAAATTATTGATTTTAGTGAAAAATAATATTTTTTGCGAAAATTCGGGTGATTTCGCATTAAAATAGGTGCTAAAAAGAAAGAATACATTGAAATACATCGTCATAAAATCATTTGAACTAAAAGCTTTCCAAATAAATGCTTTAGGAATTTTTAAAGCAGCGGGAATTTTGAAAATTGGCGAATTTTAACTGAAATTCGGCATAATTAAGAAATTTTTCACAAAATATTACGAATTGGTTTGTTATTAGTCATTTTAACAAAGAAATATCAACGAAAACGAAGAATTTTAGCAAAAAATCGAAGAAAAAGAGGAAAAATAATTCGGTGACGAAAATGAAAGTCGCAAAGTACGAAGTTCAATGGAGCGCACTTGCATTTGTCGCGAGTGGACAATAAATACCCAAAAATACTGAATTCAGGCAAAACAAAGCAGAAAAAAACACTATTTCTCATTCTCCAAAAATGCAGAAAAAACCGTGCTGCACTTTTGCAGGCTACTGTGCCCATTTTCCCCCCTTTTCGTTCCTGCTTTTCAACACTTTCCCCCTGTTTCGTGGGGTCTCGTTTTTTGACGTGAAAACTTGTCGTGTCGAGACCGGCCGATGAAATAATCGGATGCGCCTTTAAATTTCAACCGAATTCCCGAGACCCCACGAAAAAGGGAGAAAGCGTCGAAATGTGGGAACGAAAAGGGGGGAAAATTGCGACCTTTTTTTCTAATAATACTTTTATGTTCAAATTGACCTTATTTAATTTTTTTGAAACTAAAATGCTCGAATCCTTCGACAAAAATAATAAAAAAGCGCGTTTTATCATTTTGGCGGGTCAACAATAAACTTAATGGACCTATTCAAAGTACTGTAGAAAATCGGAAAAAATGACAAAAAACTGGGAGAAAACTCGGAAAATGCTCCGATTGGTGTGAAACTTTGGCAGAAACTGTCAAAAATGCTTCCGGACTTTCTCAGAAAATTTTGGACCGAAATATCGATTTTAAAAAATATTGATTTTTTTTCTGAAAATTTTCTAAAATCGATATTTCGGTCCAAAATTTTCTGAGAAAGTCCGGAAGCATTTTTGACAGTTTCTCCCAAAGTTTCAGACCAATCGGAGCATTTTCCGAGTTTTCTCCCAGTTTTTTGTCATTTTTTCCGATTTTCTACAGTACTTTGAATAGGTCCATAAGAAAAATTAGTGGAAACATCGACTTGAAAAAATACGCGATTAAAGGCGCATCTGTATATTTGAGTGGGTCTCGCCACATATGACTACGGTATCATCGGCAGAAAATTAATTTTTCTCTTCCTTTTTTTGCCATTTTTTCTCTCTTGACTAGGTCCATTAGCACCATCGAAAAGCCCGTGTTTCATTTAGTCACCCATTTTTTTTTATTTTGCAGGTCATTGACATAAATAACAAGCGAGAACAAGTGACAGGCGAGTTCGACATGATCAAAAAGACAATCTCCTACCTCGACAAGAAGAAAGTGGAAGTGTTGAGAAGGGCACACAAGTCGGTGAACGATGTGAGTGCGTGTGGTTGAGTGGTTAACAGGCGCGCGTGCGAGGCGATAGGTCGCTGGTTCGTGTTGCGTCGGCTGTCAATGATGTCCTATAAACTACGATTTAATTCGATTTGCTGTGAGATCATCTATGCAAAACCTGAGACACTTTTTTCCGACAAACGACACCAGTGTTTTATTTATTTGCCTTGCATGTTTTATTTTTTGTCAAATTTTCCTTTTCGTTTCATGCAGAAATCGACATTTTCTGCAGCAGATAACTACAAGATGCACTTTTTGTCACGAAAAACACATGTTGCAGTTTTATGAAAATGACAAAACGTGTTTTTTTTCCAGATTTTCATAAAATTTTACGAATTTTAGGACTTTGACAAGATTTTCAACTGCCTCCTCCCGGATGCCAACGCCAATCTTGTTGCTCCCGAAGGAAAGACTGTTTGTGACGGACTCGAAGTGAAAGTTTCGTTCAATGGAGTCGTTAAAGACAGTCTACACGAATTGTCGGGAGGCCAACGTTCTCTGGTTGCTCTATCTTTGATTCTTGCCATGCTCAAATTCAACCCGGCTCCACTTTACATTCTCGATGAAGTCGACGCTGCTCTTGATCTCTCGCATACGGCCAATATCGGAATGATGATCAGGTCACATTTCCGTAACAGTCAGGTGAATTGTTTTTACATTCATTCATTCATTTATTTTTTTTTCTGCAGTTTATCATAGTCTCGCTGAAACAAGGAATGTTTTCGAACGCGGACACTTTGTTCCAAACGAGTTTTGCCGATGGCCACTCGACGTGTACTCGCCTCACTGGAGCCGCTTACGAAATGGTGAAAAACGACAAGAAGCTGGCGAAGCAGGCTGACGAGATCACTGCCGATTCGCAGGAACCGAAGAAGAAAAAAGCCAAGGGCAACGAAGCTTCAAAGACTGCTAAAAGTGGATAATCTGAAATGAATCACTCACTGATCTCTAATGTAACATTTTTTCGTATTTTACCTTATATTTTTGAATATATCATTTGATCGCATTGGGCAGAAAACCAGAAAACAGTTTATGTATTTTTGACAAAATTAAAGCGGATGAAAGAAAATATGTGACAGGATTTGAAAATTTGCGAAACGGGCAAGGAGAGAAAGAGCGCAGCGGTTGGATCATATATGAGATGGTTGCGTTGATGAGATGAAAGTGAGAATCATACGAAATTCGTGGTAGTCGTAGTCGTTGTCGTCGTGGTTGTAGTGGTGGTACCAGTTGCCGTTATTCTGAAAATTAATAAAATGGCTCTGGGACGTTTCGAAACTTTCGCACTATAATTTTCGATTCTTTTACCGGTAAATTCGGAGAATTTGTCAGAATAGAAGGGAATTTTAGCGCTAAAACGGCTCTGGAACGTTTCGAAACTTTTTTCATAGCGTTTTTTTCGTTTTATTTTAAAAAATTTTCCATTTTTTGAAAAAGGATTTTTATTAGCTGAGACGAGAGAAATATGCCGCAAAAATGCAAAAAAAAGTGCCAAAGCACGTGTCCAGGATTGGAAATGTGGGCGGAGCCTAATTTTTCTGGCGCGCCAGCACAAACTTGCATGGCGCATTTTTTATTGATTTTTCTTTCAGTAAAACCTGTTTTTCTTTGTAAAATGTATGTATTGTATCTTTTAATTCCATAAAATTGCCCAAACTTCGATTTACGTAAAGATTTATGCTGCAAAAACACCAAAAACTCAAAAACGATCGTTCTTATGGGGTTATTCACGAAATGGCAAAAAATGGCAAAAAACGGCAAAAAACTGCGCGAAAACTCGGAAAATGCTCCGATTGATCTGAAATTTTGGGAAATGAGGGAGAAAACTCTCCCGGACATTCCCACAAAATTTTAGACCAAAATGTCGAATTTAAGCATTTTCAGACAAAAAAGCAATAATTCTTAAAAATCAATATTTTGGTCTGAAATTTTGTGGGAATGTCCGGGAGAGTTTTTTCCTTCATTTCCCAAAATTTCAGATCAATCGGAGCATTTTCCGAGTTTTCGCGCAGTTTTTTTGCCGTTTTTTTCCATTTTTTGCCATTTCGTGAATAACCCCATTAGGCTTTAAGAATTTCTAAACACCTCAGCTATAATTACGTTGGAATAACATAAAAAATGCGTCAAAGTTTGAATTCCGCGCGAAAAAATCCAGTGGGGCGCGTTTGCTCGGCTCCGCCCACATTTCAAATTTTTTTTTTGGAAATTTAAATGCAAAAAAGTTTCGAAACGTCCAAAAAAAAAATCGCTCACTTGGCTGTTCTGTCTCCTTCAATGACAACCTCGACGAGCCCTCTGATTTGTCCGTTTGGCGCAGCGCGAAACAGAAGCATCACGATTTTTGTACACGCAAATGTCAGAATTGCGCACGTCACCTGTAAATTGATAGTTTGACACCGTTTCGAATTTTGCAACGCGGTGTTTGCGTACTTTTGAAATTCAAACAGGGAATGAAAGAAATAGCATGGGAAATGAAGAGATTTGTTCACATTTTCGTTTGAATTTTAAAAGTACGCAAACACCGCGTTGCAATTTTTTTTGTTTTCACAATACCGTGAGAATCGCATAGACAATGATGAGGCGGACGCTGAAACGAAGTGAATCGATGAACCCGATGAAAATGATGAGTGTCGATATGGACATTCCTATACAGCACACGGCAGACGAGAGGAATACCTGCGGAGGTTTTTGTTTTGTTTTTAATTTAAAGTTTCTAAACTAAATTTTATAGCTTACGAGAAGAGTGGCTGGAATGAAAAGCGCTCGCCCGGCGATGAGAAACACCTGAAACAGAGAATGAATGATGGCAACAACAACAAAAACTCACTCTCCGATGAAATCCGAAAACGTGAATAATATTGTGAACGACACTACAGACGAGAAGAAGTGAGAGCATGAAGAGCACAAAAGAGGTGCCCTCGTAAAGAAACGGTGCAAAATAGAAGACGATGAGTGAGACGAGCGAAAAGATGGACTGTACGCCCATGAGCACTCCGAACGGCCATTGGCTGAAGAATCGAAAGTCGGCGTTCGTGCGAACAGAGTCCATTCCGGTGCGTCTGCGTGGCTGAACGACCAATTTATTGTTTATTCGATAGAGAGAGAGAGGACCATAAACAAAAAGATATCGGAACAAGAGTATCAGTTTCACGTCGTCGTGATTCTGATACAACATTCGTCACAACTTTAGCAGCAATTGGAACGAAAGCAGGCAACCCAGAAAAACATTTATTCAGAGTGCGGTGTCGAAATGACATTGGAAAAGAAAAGAAAAGATTGCGAAATTTTCCAATATGGAGCCCGTTTGACGGCAAATGGGTGCGCGCGCGTCATAATAAAAAAAACCCAGATATGGTAGAAAGGAGATCGGTAAATAGGTCAAAAAAATACGATCATTTTCTAGAAAATCACAAAGGGTGGAAGAAATTATCACAAAAAAAAGAAGAGGGGAAATGAAATGACTACAAATTTGTCGATAAGTGAATTTTTTTTTACAATTTTTCAATCAGCCCCTTTTTTCTACTCCAAATTGTACCCGTTTGGTTGGCGGACCAACACCCGTTGTTGATTATTCGTATCCACCGATGGCTCATCAATTGCGGCGCCACGTAGCATCCGGGCTTTCGCTGCACGCAACTCGATGGCGTGCAATTCGTTGCTCCGCTTTTCTTGATTTTCGAGGACACGGATTTCACTGGAAACAAACAGAAAATAGTATATAAATATGGAAAAATTTTCCCCATTAATGGCTCTTTCGAAACTTTAGTGCAATTTTTCGTCACGGTGTTCGCACTACTGACAAATTTAGGCCAAGAGTTGTCGAATCTTTGACTGTCACAAATACGCATCATCACAAGAAAGACGGGCCAATTTGAATTTGGCGCCGAATCGCTCGCATACACTTGCTCGCATACACTTGGACGCACAAAACACGCTCCTGTCGACGCACAAATCCTAAAATGATTTCGGCTCGCTCGCTCTTCACTCTTTTTTACATTCACTTATTTTCTTTCACTTTTTTAGCTTTTATTTTTGACAAGCCTGCTGCGCAGTCCTGCGCGGCTGCTGACGCAGCCTATTGGCGACTTCGTCGCCACATTTTATTTTTTTACGTTCCACTCTTCCTAATTCATTTATACGCACACTGTTTTGGGGAGATTTCTGTCCTCTGTGGCTCAGTCGGTAGTGCGCTTGAATACAAATCCTAAGGTCACGGGTTCGTGTTTTGTCCACTGCATTTTCTTGCAAAAAGGCAAGTGCGGACGCGCACAGACATCCCGATCTGGGTTTTTATATATAAGAAAGATATCCGCTTTTTATATATTATTTTTTTTGTCTTTGTTATATAACTTATGTTTTATACGTGAGCATATTTCGAAGAATTTGTCAAAATTTACCGCTGAAAATTCCTTAAAAAATTTTACCGGTAATTTCCAGGTGCACTGATGCAGTTTGAAGTTATTAATTGAATTAAAAAGACTTTCTCCTTATGAATTTGTCCGTTTTTTGTCTCCGTATGTACAGCCCTAAAACCCGCTTCATTGAATTCATTTGAACTCGGTACTTCGTGATTTTCATTTAGTTTGTCAAATTTGTTCTTCCTTTTTTTTTGTATGAAATCCTACTTTTTTTTTCTTTGTAAAAATGTTTCTACAGGCCAAATTCTAATTTTCGCCAAAAAACAATTTTTCCAAATTAAAAAAGTGTTCACCTTCATTTTTTTGGGTTTTTTTCTGGTTCAAGTCTAATCGCGGTGATTTGTTTTGAAGTTTTTTTTTATTATTTTTTTTTTGCTCGAAAATGGCTGATTTCAATTAAAGTTTAAATTGTTTCTCGCTGAAATGGCTAATTTCCCTTTAAATCGGCGATTTTGTGAGTTTTTCGACGCTTTTCCTCACTTTTTGCTCTTTCAAATGTTTCTATGTCTCCGCATATAATTCCTGTTAACACCAGAGCGCTCAGAGGCGCGGTGTCGAGTAATGCACCAACACCAGAAAAGCGTCAGTGATTGATTGGCGCGTTGGGAGTCTGGGAGGCCGTGCACTGTTTTATCGGTGCTACCTCGGAATAGAACTGAAGTGTAATAGAACTGCAGCGATATAAAACTTGCTTCGCAATAGAACCGTTCGGTAAAGAACTGTAGCAAAATAAAACTGTTCGGAATAAAACTGTAGCGTTTTGGAACTAAATTAGCAATGGAGCGCGATTGCATTGCTTGGCCGTCAAGGCGGGCCGAGAAAAAAATGATAAAAGTTTATTAAAAAAAAACAACAAAACAAACAATTTTTGATGAATAGCTCAAATATAAAACTGTTGAAAAAAGCACGCGCATGAGAAATTCCAATATTTGAACGAGCAAACAATACAATCGCGCTCCATTGCTAATTTAGTTCCAAAACGCTACAGTTTTATTCCGAACGGTTTTATTCCAAAACAGTTTTATTCCGATCAGTTTTATTCCGAACAGTTTTATTTCGTTACAGTTCGATTTCGCTACAGTTCTATTCCGAAGCCAGTTCAACTTCGCTACAGTTTTATTCCGCTTCAGTTCTATTCCGAGGTAGCACCGTTTTATCCTTGGCCTAAGTTTGTCCCAAGTGCGAACACATTTTCGAAACGTTCCAGAGCCGCAAAAATTTCGAAAACTCACAGTTCGAGTTTCTCATTGAGCAACTCGGTGTGTCGAATTTCCACCTCAATTTTTCGAAGCATCAGAGCCTCTTTTTTCTGCTCGAGTGACGACGTCACGGAGGAAGATGAGCTGCCAGGACTTCTGAAATCTTGTTTCTTTATTGAATTCATGAAACAAGAACTCACTTGTCCGCCTCGATTCTCGGACGCTTTATCAACGGCGATTGAGTGGAAGTGTGAACCGCGGGAGGTGATGCTGTGGAGGAAGTGATTGCGTAAACAGACGGGGCAGTAGCAGAACGAGAACATATTTTTCTGTAATTTATCATTCCAAATGTGCTCTGTTTCCTCTAATGACTCACTTGGCATTTGGCGATCTGGTGAAAGCGCGAGACGCCGATTGAATAGCAGCGTCAACGGAGAGAGTTGGCGAGACATGGGTCACTTTGTGCAAATAATCCAAAATGTTCTCGGCAGTACTGGCGATGGGAGCTGTGACTGGAACTGGAAGACAAGTGTTTACCGAGATGTCCTCGTGTTTCGCAGTTGTCAGCATTTCTTCTCTCGATGACTCGAAGCTTGTGCCAATTTCCTGAAGATGATGCTCGTCTTTTCTTTTTTGTTGTTGTTGACAAACCTGTGTTTCCGCGCTTTCCTGTTTCACAGAACTCAAAAGGGTTTTCCAAATATCTACACTATCTGTGGATTGTTGTGAAATATGTGAGTTTGTGGATCCCTGAGAAACGAAAGAGTTTGTCGCCTGATTCACTGCATTCGCAAGTGCCGTAGTTGTGATAATTTCCAGAACGATCCTGTCAAGCTCGCTGTAACTTTTGTTGCATGTTTCAAATGGTCTTCCAATTGGTAACCGATACCCTAGTTTTCCACACGGTCTAGTGGTGTTCTCGTTTCGAGAAAGAGCATGTCTCCGAACATATTGCCAATCGTGATCCCTCAGTCTGGCCCACGGTTTTCCTCGATAACTTTCCAGTTTGGCAGACTCCACTTCAGCGGCCACACGTTTCCATGCGTCCTCTTTCGAACGAGGTGTTATCTGAAAGAAGCGTAGACAATTGACAGGTGGAAACGAATGCGATACCTCGTGTCCGTCACAGTCGCCAAACAGCGCACTCTTGTGCTTGTGAACAATCTTAACGAACTCAATTTTCTCTTGCAGTTTTTTCTCACGCGGGTCGCCGGCATACTGTCGAAATGGCAGCTGTGTCCGTGAATCGTTCGTTTCTCTGAAAAATAGTTTCATTTTTCAATAGGTTTTTAAATATAAAGAGGCGAAACCCTGACAAAACCGAGGGAAAAATGTAAAAAAAACGGGTAACAAGTTCCTCCCCTTTCCAAGTCTATTTACGTCACAAATTCTGTACAGGACACGATGTGTTGAAGGGTACATTTTTTCTAATGGCAAAAAACTGCAAGGTACGCAGCCAAATGTTATGGGCCTATTCAGCGCTGGAAAAAAAGCCGAATTTCGCGGTTTTTTTCCTTATGCAGGTTGTTTTCCAGGAAAAAAACCCATCGCGTCGATTTTCAATGGGAATTCGGTTGAAATTTAAAGGCGCATCCGATTATTTCATCGGCCAGTCTCGACACGACAAGTCAAGTTGTTTAAGTCAAAAAACCTCCGACTACTGTAGTTTTTTGTCTTTTTTCCACAATTTTGCTTAGGGAAAAAAAACCACGAAAAACGGTTTTTTCCTCTGCTAAATAGGTCCATTATTTATTGCGTATTCCTGGAATGGTGATACCGCGTCAAATGGTGTGCATCGCGGTCTCGCCATGGACGGTGTTTGCAGACTTGTGGATTTACGCGCAAATTTGATTTTTTACGTTTCGAAATTTTTCGACGAATAAATTCCGTTTTTTGTTATGCCGTTATTAATTTTTTTAACTCTATTGTCGACCCGCCAAAATGATCAAACGCGCTCCGCTGAACCCAGTTCTACGTGGATTTCATTTTGGTTTCCAAATTATTTCATTTCACGTTGAATTTATACGTGAAATGAAATAATTTGGTAACCAAAATGAAATCCACGTAGTATTGAGTTCAGCGGAGCGCGTTTGATCATTTTGGCGGGCCAACAATATGGAATTTGAAAAGTTTTTCCGGACTACTAGTGTTAAAATTTTATTATCGCTTATTGAAATAAAAATGTTAAATATTGTGAAAACAAAAAAGTTGCAACGCGGTGTTTGCGTACTTTTGAAATTCAAACAACAATTAAAGAAATAGCATGGCAAACGAAGAGATTTGGTGCTACCTCGGAATAGAACTGTTTTGGAATAGAACTGTTTCGGAATATAACTGTTTCGGTATAGAACTGTAGTAAAATAGAACTGTAGCGAAATAAAACTGTTCGGAATAAAACTGATCGGAATAGAACTGTAGCGAAATAAAACTGTTTTGGAATAGAACTGTTTCGGAATAGAACTGTTTCGGTATAGAACTGCAGCGAATTAGAACTGTGCGAAATATAACTGTTTTGGAATAGAACTGTAGTGGAATAGAACTGAAGCGAAATAGAACTGTTCTGAAACAGAACTGTAGCGGAATAGAACTGTTTTGGAATAGAACTGTAGCGAAACAGAACCGCCTGAAATGGAGCTGTAGTGACCCAGGAAAGCTAGAGCAGCTCGAACAAGTATTCAGTTGTACATGGTGGGTAATTGATTTCAATTTCGCGCAGCGGTTCTTCTTGTACAGCTCCATTTTAGGCAGTTCCGTTCGCTACAGTTCTATTCCAAAACAGTTCTATTCCGCTACAGTTCTGTTTCGGGACAGTTCTGTTCCAAAACAGTTTTTTTTCGCAACAGTTTTAATCCGCTACAGTTCTACACCGAAACAGTTCCATTTCGCTACAGTTTTATTCCGAAACGGTTCTATTCCGAAACAGTTCTATTCCGCTACAGTTCTATTCCAAACAGTTCTACTTCGTTACAGTTCTTTTTCGCTACAGTTCTATACCGAACGGTTCGATTCCGAGCAGTTCTATTCCGAAGCAAGTTCTATATCGCTACAGTTCTATTCCGAGCGAGTTTTATTCCGAGGTAGCACCAGATATTTGTTCCCCTTTTCATTTGAATTTTTCCACGGAAAATGACGTAGCCACGAAGATTTGCATTTGAAACTTGATTTTTCGCTTCAAAAAAGGGGTTGAAAATTGAAAAGTGCCGTAGAGCGAAGCCCGGAAAAATTCAAATTCCAAACAGTAAAAAAAAAATTAAAAACGGCAAAAATAATAACAAGAAAGCGGAATTTATTCGTCGACAAAATTTTGAAACGGAAAAATTCAAAATTGCGCGTAAATTTACAAGTCTGCAAACACCGTCCGTGGCGAGACCATTCCAGGAATACGTAATAACGTCGGACACGGCAGTATAATTTGGCTTTTGAGATTTTGAAATTCCAACAAAATGAAAGAAAGCAAATTTCGTTTGAATTTGAAAAGTAAAAGGGGCGGAGCTTGTCCCCCGGGTTTTGGTATTTTTTTATCACGCTCTCAAAATGTCTCTTACGATTCTGGGTAGTCGAACGAGACATGATCTTCGCTTGTCGACTCACTAGACGTGCTCAGATGCGGAAATACTTGTGCGAACATCGATTCTGGAAGATATTTTGTGGTGGGCGTGTGCACGTGCTCCAGCATCTAAATAGATGACTCACCCTCTTGCTTGATCTCTGTGCGAAATTCACTTGGCGTCATCTCGAATGAGCTTTTCGGTTGGGGCGCGATAGCAAGTGGGACTGGAGAAGACGCATTATTCACCGTTTTAACCATCGCCATTATCTGCTCCATTTCTGGAATATTTTTCTTCGAGTTTAAACGATGAAATATATACCGTACGCAAAAAAAGGAAAGCAGGTATTGTGTTTTCAATCGACTTGCGACATGAGAACGCGAGACTCCGCCCACTTACTTGTGCGCGACCACACGAACACTGTGATATTTGAAGAGACGCAGACAGAACGGTGAATGCAGACTGGCGTTTTCATGTCGCAAGTCGATTGAAAACACAATAAATATTTAGTTTGACCTTTTCCCCTCGATGATGGCGGTCACTGACCAGACCTTCTCACCAATTTTCAGAGAGAAACGGAACGAATTAGGCGATAAATTCGGAATGGAGGAAGGACGGAACAGCTAGCCGTTCGAGATTATTATTATTATTATATTTCAGAGAAAAGAAGGCGTGGTGCGTGCAAAATCCGGATTTTCTAAATTGTCGGCGGTGGAAAAGAAGAAGAAGAAACGCGGCACGCTTTAATCGGGAATAAATAAGATAAGGAAAAAAAATAAGATGGAGTAGAAGAAAACGGAAAGGATGGATAAATATTAGGGGATGATGGGGTGAGAAAAGAGCACGCACATTTGTGGGTGTCTATGTGTGCTTCCTTCCGCGACAAAGAGCACAGCACAGCTAGCAGAAAACTGACAGCTGACACATTGAATATGACAGTTCGCATTCGTATTCGCACACAAACACTTCTTCTTCTTCTTAACCGTCTTTCTCGTCATTGTCATCCGTCCGTCCACCTATTCTCCATCACGAAGAGAAGGCCGATAATGCTGTGATGATGATGACGATGACAATGAAGAGAGAAAGACGAAAAAGGCGGTCTGCCATATCAAATAATTGGCAATGGTGGCCCAGCCCAGTGACTTTCGGGTCGGTGTCTTCTCTCTGCTCGTCGCCTTCTCCTTCCTTCAGGAGTGACAGACAGGCGGAGGCGAGAGAGTGTGACCAGCAGAGAGACGCGCACATCCTGCTGCCATTTAGAAAAGACGTATGTGGTGGAGACGCAGACGGGTTGACATTGATTGACATTCGGTGAGCTGTCAAGCTGTCTTCTCATCGTGAATATTTAACAGCAACAGCCAATTCAAATACATACATAGAGATTGTCTTTTTCTCAGTCGTCTCTTTCTCACTATATGGTGACGAGCACGGTAATGGACCTATTCAAAGTACTGTAAAAAACGGAAAAAATGACAAAAAACTTGGAGAAAACTGGGAAAATGCTCCGATTGCTCTGAAATTTTGGGAGAAACTGTCAAAAATGCTTCTGGGCTTGCGCAGAAAAATTTGGACCGAAATATCGATTTTAAAAAATTTTCACAAAAAAAAATCAATATTTTTTAAAATCGATATTTCGGTCCAAATTTTTCTGCGCAAGCCCGGAAGCCTTTTTGACAGTTTCTCCCAAAATTTCAGACCAATCGGAACATTTTCCGAGTTTTCTCCCAGTTTTATGTCATTTTTTCCGTTTTTCTACAGTACATTGAATAGGTCCATAAGGGATGGCTGATTGATTGCTAATTTCATATTTAATCACGAAAATGAAAATTCGGAGGGTACAACTGATTGGGGGGGGGGGGGGTACAAAATGCATGATTTCGGGTGGGTAATAAATTCACAGTTTTATACCTCGGAATCAATTGGTTTGTACTCCCAAATCATTGAAAAATTGTACCACCACGTCATTATATCCAAAAAGTATGATACCATAAACATTCATTTGAAAAAAGGAAGTCGCCAGCACCCCGTGAGCAGAGGTCAATTTTTCAGGGAAACAACTTTGAAGATTTACGAGTATCATATTAAAATCGCAAAACAATGTATCTTAAATATTTTTTGCAAATTTTACAAACAAAAAATTAGAAGACCAAAAGGAGTACACGAGGTGTGATGACTGGCCTAGAAAACCAGCGGCCGGGACTTCTAGCTAGAAACGTTCACTTGTCCCTGTAATATTAGCTTTTTTTGCAATTATCCCCCAATGCATTATTATTTTTTTTTTTCAAAAAATAAATGCAAGAATGACAGAAATATGGTGAAAAAGAATCAATGCGTTTGAATTTCCCGCCATTTCGTGTACTCCTTTTGGAAATCTAATGGGGTTATTCAGGGTCGGAAAAAAATAGTTTTTTTCCTTTTTTTCCTTATTCAAATGACGGAAAAAAAAGAAAAAAATCCGTGGCCGCGAGAGTTTTTTCCGTTGCTTTTCTAGGCCATCGCAAAAGTTTTTTAGGCCCTCCGCTGTGAGACCTGCGCGCGAGTCCAATTTTCAAAAATTATTCGCCCGTAAATCGATATTTCGCAGGTCTCACGGCCGAGGGCCTAAAAAACTTTTGCGATGGCCTAGAAAAGCAACGGAAAAAAACTCTCGCGGCCACGGATTTTTTTCTTTTTTTTCCGTCATTTGAATAAGGAAAAAAAGGAAAAAAACTATTTTTTTCCGACCCTGAATAACCCCATAATGGACCTATTCAGCACAGGAAAAAAACCGATTTTCGTGGCTTTTCCCTATGCAAAATTGAGGAAAAAGGAAAAAAAACTACAGTAGTCGGAGGTTTTTTGACGTAAACAACTTGTGGTGTCGAGACCGACCGATGTAATAATCGGATGCGCCTTTAAATTTCAACCGAATTCCCATTAAAAATTAAAGGCGCATTGCATTTCATTTTTCACTGCCGGGTCTCGACGCGATGGGTTTTTTTTCCTGGAAAAAATCCGCGAAAATCGGTTTTTTTTTGCTGCGCTGAATAGGTCCATAAAATTCGCCAAAAATCAGCCATTTTGCCTTTCCCCAAAAAGTTGGCACAGCCTTTAATAAAACTCCTTGGATTCCCGCCATTCTGATCTTTAGAAGAAACCACGAAAATAAATAAATAATCCGACATTTTTCGGACGAAAGTGTGTTAGTGAGAAAGAGCGATGAGTAACTTTTCCAGGTTCATCCTTTCTTCTAAAAATCCAAAATAAGGATTTGAAAACGTGCCACAAGTTTTCTTATTTGCCTATTTGGTAAAATTGACTCACAGATAGTGAGAACGACTTAGAATTCAATTTACAGAAAAAAAAGAGCATTTTCTTGATGAGCACAGCACAGAAACGCGAGAATTTCTGGAAAAATTTGACGCAATGAAGAGCACGATCAGAAAGTTCATCGGGAATGAGATGAGCATAGTTAAACAAGAACAAGACAAGTCACATTTCTCGAATATTAATCATGTGAAGAGAGTCTTTGTTCAAATTTATGGATTAGTATAGTCTCGTTT
This sequence comes from Caenorhabditis japonica, assembly GCA_963572235.1. Lineage (NCBI taxonomy): Eukaryota > Metazoa > Nematoda > Chromadorea > Rhabditida > Rhabditidae > Caenorhabditis > Caenorhabditis japonica. The sequence goes on from OY754343.1 coordinate 22,850,546, forward strand.
ATCTCTTTGTTCACTTTGAATAGAACGAGGGAGAGAGAGAGCACTGAAACTTTCACACGCAAGGTTCAAAAGGCGAATTGAATGATTCTTGAAACTTGTGAAACGTCATAAGACGGCAAGATAAAGAAAATTCCGAGGAAGTGTTTTATCTCGCGGTATATCCTAATTTCATCAAATTAAATAACGTGTCAGGCACCCCACCCGAAATTTTCCACCTGCTTATGATGTTTTTCAGAGCATAACAAGAAAAAGAACATTCCGAGCACCGTAGAGTTGGGTTGGGGGATCAAAAATTGAGCGATAGGTGAGTTCTGGGAAGTAGGAGGGGTCGGGTGTTGGGGGGGGGGGGGGGGGGGAGGTACGTTTTTAGAAAAAATTAATTAAAATGCCAATGTATTTAACATTAGGCGAATCTGTTAAAGCGTCGAAACTTACGACAAATCAAAAAACATTTTCATTGAAAATTCATGCAAAAAATCTGTATATCGATTAATTTATGGACCTATTCATTTGAATTAAAATGAATTTTTATGTCACATTTATTCAATGCATTACAACATATTAATTAATTAATCTGAATTTTCCTGAACCATTGAGTTTGAGTTTTTCTGAAAATCGCGCCTTTTCATCCTGGTCAAAAAATGCATCTTTTGTCATCATTTTTGTGTACTCGGAGTAAATGTTTAAAGGCACATGCATGTATTTGTTAATAAGTTCACTTATTTGACCAGGATGGCTAGGCGCGATTTGCAGAAAATCTCAAACTCAATGGTTCAGGAAAATTCAGATTAATTCATTAATATGTCGTATTGCATTGAATAAATGTGACATAAAAATTCATTTTAATTCAAATGAATAGGTCCATTAAATATAGATGAGAAAATTATGATATCGTAATCTACCATAAAACTTTCTTGCTAAAGTGCACAGGGGCGCGTTTGCAGCGGCGTAGCGTTTAACACCCCATGAAGGCGTCATGGGTCTCGCAGCGATAGGAAATAATAATTGTAGAATTTTTTCGAGGAAATAAGAGGATATACCGCAGAGAAACTATAGTAGTCTTGTCCTAGACGTGTTTAAAAACGAAAATTTCGATTTTTGTTTAGTGTACGACACGACACGCTTCCCCCGTCGTCCAACGCAACAGCAAATTAGCTGTGGAGCACGTTTGCATTACGGCATTTTTCAACAGTAAAACGAAACGTTGAAAAGTTAATTGTAATCCAAAAACGAGAAATTTTGGTTGAAAAATGATCAAGCCTTATGGAACTATTCACAAAACCGGGAAAAAAGGAAGAAAACAGCAAAAAATGCAGGGAAAAATCTGAGGATGCTCTGATTGACCTGAAATTTTGGGAAATATTGGAAACAATTCTCCTGTACACGCTCAAAAAATTTTGGACCAAAATATCGATGTTAAAAATTTTCAAAAAAAAATCGATAATTTTTAAAATCGATATTTTGGTCCAAAAATTTTTGAGCGTGTACAGGAGAATTTTTTCCAATATTTCCCAAAATTTCAGGTCAATCAGAGCTTTCTCCGATTTTTCCCGCAATTTTTTTTCCGTTTTTTTTTTCTATTTTTTCCGGTGTCGTGAATGCGTAAAATTTTACGGCGCATTGAAAACCCGTAAATTGAACACATTCAGAAATAAAAATTCAGAATGGGAGGAAAAAGAAACAGTTATCTTTATCAATTTTTGTTTGTTTATGGACCTATTCAGCACAGGAAAAACCGTTTTTCGTGGTTCCTATGCAGAATTGAGGAAAAACGATAAAAAACTACAGTAACCGGAGGTTTTTTGACGTAAACAACAAGTCGTGTCGAGACCGGCCGATGAAATAATAATAATTCGATGTGCCTTTAAATTTCAACCAAAACTGCCGGGTCTCGACGCGATGTTGCGAAATGGTCGGATTGTCCACGGGGAGTACACGAAAAATGTGTGAAGGGCCAAGAATTTAGAAATTGGAAGCATGTGGCGTCGTGTACTTTGTTTTATCTTTTAAAACCAACTTATCCGATTTACACCAAACGTTGGCCGCCTGATGCCCCTTTTGTGCATTTTTTTTGTCGAGGTGTTGACGCGTGCGCTTGGTTTTTCGTTTATCAGGGGGTACGACAGAATAGAAATAGGCGAAATAGAAATGCTACAAAAAGGGCAAAATAGAAATCGGTGCGATGGAGCGCATTTGCATTATTCTTCGAATTTTCCGATTATTATAGGGTTTTTCAGTAATTTTCAGATATTTTACGCACTTAACAACAGCGGAAATGAAGAAAAGTATCAAAATCAATGCAGTTTCAGAAAAAAAAAATGGAAAATCGGCGAAAAACTGAGCAATTGAAAAAATAATGCAAACGCGCTCCATCGCCAAAATTTGTTATATTTTGTAGCATTTCTATTTCGCTCATTTCTATTTTGTAGCCGTTCTGTTTCGTAGCATTTCTATTTCGCTCAGTTCTATTTTTTCCAGTTCTTTTTTGTAGCAATTCTATTTTGTAGCATTTCTATTTCGCCTATTTCTATTCTGTCGTACCCCCGTTTATCAATGTTTTTTTTTTGAGTTTAAAGCCACTAGTGCAGACATCGCGACGCAAAAATGCGCAAACATTTTTTCTTTTGCATGTGACCCAAGTCCCGAATTCGATGGCTAATAATTGCCGACAAACTTGTGCCAAATCCGCTCTGAAACTGCGCCGAATATTGCCGAACTCGGCGATGGCTAACAGCCATTTTCAATGACTAGTTGCTAGGGATAATAGCCAATGTAGGTTGCTTGTAAAATAAAAATTAGACAGTTAGACAAAACGAAACAAAAATTTAAATCGGTTCAGAGGAGCTGGGAACCCAAAATCTCACATTTAAATACTGACAAACATCACCGCTTAACACGCCTCCAATGCGCCTCCAATGCGCCACCAAGTTCGTCGGATAATGAAATTAATTTTTCACTCGAAAATTTACTTTTTTGAGAAATTCAAACCATCATCTCATTATTCAGGATGACACCATCATTTTAATCCAAAAACGAGGCTTTTTTGTCAGAAAATGACCGAGCCTTACAAGGGAACCTTTTAAGTGGTACTTAGAACCGTGCAAAACCAACCATACAGTTTGAAAGAGGAGGTTTTGAAACCTATAATTCCGTTTTCAAAACCTGCTTACGAGACCTCTGAGGTGCTGAAATTTCAGTCCAAAGTTCGGCCATTTTAACCATAGAATCCTTATTTTTACTGTACCATCTTCCCCTGGCCCCGAGTTTTCCCTTCCTCGACACACGCGTGATATGGCCGCTTCCGCTTACAGTTTGAAGGCATGGAAGCGTGGCGCAGCGGGTAAGAGAGATGGTTGTAGACGAGGTATTGCAAGTTCGACCCCCACTATCATGTTTTCGTTTTTTTTTTCAATTTCTCAATTTGTTGTTTTGAAAGTTTTACTAGATGTTGCATGCCCATATTATGGGCAAATAAAGTGCGGAAAACTTTTTCGAAGATGGAAAAAAAAAAAGAAAACATGATAGTGGGGGTCGAACTTGCAATACATCGTCTACAACCATCTCTCTTACCCGCTACCACAGGTAAACCGCAAATAGTTTAAAAAGAGTCTGAAAAGAGTTTTGGTGCGGAAAGAGTCCCAAAAGAGTCTAGGGTGAATTGTGAACCGCAAAAGTGTATCGAAAGAGTGACATTCTGATAATTCAAACGAATTCTTTTCAGAATCTGTTGAAATTCTTTCTGCTTCAGAGAATTTGAGAAGATTATCAAAAGAATTGCAAAAAGGCATGCGCTACTTGCAAAAAGGGCGGAGCCTAAATTATCGACATTTTTTTGTCATTTTCTTCTCATTTTTGCTCGTTTTTCTCCTATTTTCCGACTTTTTTTGGTTAAATTTTTATCGGTAGTTGTTATTTTTGAGATTTATAAGCGGTGTGTTGAGAAATTTTCGAGGTTTAGGCGTCGAGAAAATTGAAAAATCAATTCAGGATTAAAATCTGTGATAATTCGTTTTTTCGGCATTTTCAGTTGTTTTATGGTCCTTTTACACGCTATTTTTAATGAGTTTATTGGTAGAATTAAGAAGAAAAGTTAGAAAATGTCGAAAAAGGCAAAAATTAAGGGAAATGTCGAAAAAATCGGTCTATTTTGAATGTTTCATTAGTTTTGGCTTTTTCTATGTTTTATGCGCCGTTTCTGATAGAAATTTTCATGTGAATGTTGAAAAATGACGAAAATTTGCCTAAAACTTCGAAAAATAGTGTCAAAAATATTCATGGACCTATTGTTGAACCGCCAAAACGGTCAAACGCGTTCCACTGGACTCAACGCTATGCGATTTTCATTTTCGTTTCCAAATTATTTTTTCAGCTTTTCTTTGATTTTTTGCATAAAATCTTCTTTTTTCGTGCTTTTTCCTTCTAAAAATATTTTTTCGAGACCAAATTCATGAAGTTTTATCAAAATCTTCCGAATTATTCCGAATTTAAGTGAAAAATCAATATTTTTCGATTTCCCTGTACTTAAAAAAAATTTATAACTCATTTGTTTGGAGAGATTTTTGTTCAAACTCCATCATCATGATGTTTTTCAATGTTTTCTTACCTTTTAGCCCGAAAATTACTGATTTTAATATAAATTCCACCTTTTTTTCCGCCGAAACGGCAAATTTTCACTGAAATCAGTAATTTTGTGGGGTTTTCTCCGCTTTTCCACTCTTTTTCTCTCTTTCAATCGTGTATATTGTTTTTATTTTTAATATTAAAATCTTATTTTTGCAGGAGGAGACCGCACAGCGACATGAGGCCGACAACTTCTGCTGAATAGTTAGGTGAGTTGATTGTCAAATTTATTGTCCAAAAATCCAGAATTCTTATAAAAATAGTAAATCCAGAATTCTTATAAAAATAATTTTTTAATATTAAAAATAAAAACAATATACACGATTGAAAGAGAGAAAAAGAGTGGAAAAGCGGAGAAAACCCCACAAAATTACTGATTTCAGTGAAAATTTGCCGTTTCGGCGGAAAACAGGTGGAATTTATATTAAAATCAGTAATTTTCGGGCTAAAAGGTAAGAAAACATTGAAAAATATCATGATGATGGAGTTTGAACAAAAATCTCTCCAAACAAATGAGTTATGAATTTTTTTAAGTACAGTGAAATCGAAAAATATTGATTTTTCACTTAAATTCGGAATAATTCGGAAGATTTTGATAAAACTTCATGAATTTGGTCTCGAAAAAATATTTTTACAAGGAAAAAGCACGAAAAAAGATTTTATGCAAAAAATCAAAGAAAAACTGAAAAAATAATTTGGAAACGAAAATGAAAATCGCATAGCGTTGAGTCCAGTGGAGCGCGTTTGACCGTTTTGGCGGTTCGACAATACAAAATTCTACAATTTGGGCAGAAATGTTGAAATTCAACAAAAAATTGTTTTTTTTTTCAGAAACTGTGTTTATGACATTTTTTTCCAAATTATCGGGCAAGTTTGTACGTTTTCTAGGTATTTTTGAACTTTTTTTGATATTTCTCATGAGAATACCCACAAAATTTCATTTTGAATCAAAAAAGTTTGCGGTATTTTATGTTCCACGCGCTGTTTATAATTGGGTTATTCAAAAAAATGTGGAAAAATGTCAAAAATTTCGGGAGATTGTGAAAAAACCGCCAAATTTTGCGAAAATTTTACATTTTCACGGCCGGGAGCATTTTTGGCATTATTTCAGACCAATTTTAGCATTTTCAGTAAGGCTTCCATTCGGACCAATTTTCGTCCGTCCGGTCCGTTCGTCCGTCCGTCCGCCGTCCGTCCGCTTCGTCCGCGGTTCGTCCGGTTCGTCCGCTTCGTCCGCGGACGGTCCGGTTCGTCCGGTTCGTCCGCTTCGTCCGCGGACGGTCCGGTTCGTCCGGTTCGTCCGTTTCGTCCGGTTCGTCCGGCACGCTCTATTTGGCTGGGAATTTTAATTTATGGCACTCTCTTTAAAAATTCTGGCATTGAAAATGTAAGCGGTTGCAAATTTATGTAGAATTAGCTTTGCGAAAACAAATTTTTTAATTTTTTTCCGAATTTTTGATAGCAGAAACAAGACATTTCTGTTGATATTTTTAAGAAAAAAGAACAAAAACAGCTTTTGAAAACAAAATATAGTAGAAACAAAAAGAAAAACTAACAAGAAAAAAAAACGGACGAAGCGGACCGACCTCGGACGAACCGGACGAACCGGACGAACCGCGGACGAGCGGACGAACAGCGGACGAAATTCGTCCGCTTTTTTTTTGTCCGAATGGAAGCCTTAATTTTCAGTATATTTATCGTCATTCTTATGTGAAGTGGAATCCCAGAAAAATTTATTTTTTGCCAAAAGTCCATTCACAATCAAAAATCAATATAATGGATTCGTGGCGGAGTGACAATTTTTTTTCACGTATTCAAAAAATGAAGAAATAACTAAAGAAATGAAGATAGTTTTCGTCTCCCAGTTTCACGTGAAATGTCACTCCGCCACGAATTCATTATAATGTTTGATCTTTTTTTTTTGCAAATGTCTGATTTACGTGAATTACTTTCAGAAACCAGCTATCCGGGGCAAACGAAGTTGGAATTCAAAACGCAGAAATTAACACCGACAGTGGCGTCCAGGAAGAAGAGGGTCCGTCTGTTATGGGCTTATTCACAAAACCGGAAAAATAACTGCGGAAAAAATCGGAGAACGCCCCGATTGGCCTGAAATTGCGGGATATAATGGCAAAAATGCTTCTGTACATGCTCAGAAATTTTTGGACCAAAATATCGAATTTTTTCTGTTAATTTTAAAAATCGATATTCTGGATGGTCTGAAATTTTCTGGAAATGCCCGGTAGTATTTTTGCCATTGTTTCCCAAAATTTCAGACCAGTCGGAGCATTCTCCGATTTTTCCCGCAGTTTTTTATCGGGTTTTGTGAATGACCCCATTACGGAACCCAATACGGACTATTTATAACGTTGTTTTCTTTTTTATTTTCTATTTTTTTCATAACGTTGTTGAGCTCGTGTTGTTTACTAATAAATTTTCAAATAAACATTCTCAGATGGATGAAAAATCATGAACGATAAACGCGTTTAAAAAGTAACCCAAAGGAATCAGCAAACGTTCTGAAAAGAGTTTCAAAAGAATGCGCAAAAAGTATGGAAAGAGTTTCAACAGATTCTGGGAGACTCTTTCTGTGCACTTTTTAGAATCAACGCCCGCACTCTTTTTAGAATCTGTTGAAACTCTACGCGGTTTACCTGTGTACGCCACGCTTCCATGCCTTCAAACGGTAAGCGGAAGCGGCCATATCACGCGTGTGTCGAGGAAGGGAAAACTCGGGGCCAGGGGAAGATGGTACAGTAAAAATAAGGATTCTATGGTTAAAATGGGCGAACTTTGGACTGAAATTTCAGCACCTCAGAGGTCTCGTAAGCAGGTTTTGAAAACGGGATTAGAGGTTTCAAAACCTCCTCTTTCAAACTGTATGGTTGGTTTTGCACGGTTCTAAGTACCACTTAAAAGGTTCCCTTGTTAGCGTTTTAAAAATGCGCCAGGTAGAAACAATTTTGGAAGGCTGGAGTGTGTGTGTGCCGTGCTTAGGCCGTATTCATGAACGTTTACTGCGTAAATCGATTTACCTAGGTGAATATTTACTCCGTAAATGGCACAGTAAATCGTTTACTGCGTAAATCATTTACTGTATTCACAACGACATTTACGGTCCGTAAAAATTTACCGCCAGTTTCTGTGTGGTTTACCGTGGGTTGACTTATTGATTTTTTGTACTTTTTTTCGAAATAGTGGTTTTTATGAATAATATCTGTTTTTTTAAAGTTCCTTTCCCAATATGAGCTACAGCAAACAAACAAAAAAGACAAAGTCGATCCGTTCTTCATGTACCATACATAGGTACTGCGGGTCGGGGGTATGACCAAAAAAAAAATTTTTCTCCGATTTTATTTGGATGAGACAATAAATTTGTTTAATTTTTTTTCGATGGCAAAGGTGAGAAAATTTTTTTTGATAATGAGCCGTAGGCAAAATTTTTTTATTATTTATTTTTTTTTGTAGAGCCGCGGCGAAAAAAATTCTAGTTTTTGGACAAAAACTTAGTTATATGCTCTGAATTGACAAAATGCTCTAATTTTCAGCGAAAACTTGGAAAATTTCCTTTTAACTGGCAGCTTGGATATTCTTATTAAAGGAGGTGCCGACTTTTCAGGAAATCTACTTTAAAATATAGTTTTGGGTGGTGGATTTACGAATATCAAATCTAAATCGCACAAAAAATTTCCCTAATTTTTTAAAAGGATTTTTCCAATTTTTTTTTTTTTGGGTAATTCACGGTGTCCCAAAGTGGAAAAATGTCTTCAACTGTCTGCACTCTCGTTCTCTCTCCCTCACCACCGCAGCGCAGCTATTTTTTAACAGGAATTTGTTTCATTTTTTGATTTTCAGCAAAACTAGACCACTTCTTGAAAATCTGTCATTAAAATATATTCTTCAGGCCAAATGCTTCATTTTTATTACAAAAACACCACGATTGGTGCAGAATTGACGGAGGAGATGCATTTTAAAATGTTGAAACATCGAGAAAAAAACCGAATTCGCACGTTTCGAGCTGGTCGTGGTATTAAAATGTTCGCGAGAAAATTCTGCACAAGGGAGACATTTAAAATGCATTATTATGTTGCAGAAAATTGTGTTTTTAGTAAAATTCTGTACTAATTTTTTTAAATGCATCTCCTCCGTCAATTCTGCACCAATCAGGGTGTTTTTGTAATAAAAATTAAGCATTTGACCTGATGAATATATTTTAATGACAGATTTTCAAAAAGTGGTCTAGTTTTGCTGAAAATCAAAAAAGAAACAAATTCCCGTTGAAAAAATAGCTGCGCTGCGGTGGTGAGGGAGAGAGAACGAGAGATGCGCCAGCAGTTATTCCTAGCGGCGCTTTTCCCGTCCGGGACACCGTGTAATTTTCTTTGCCTTTTTTTTGTTTGTGAAAATGTTTTTGTCCCACCCCTGCTGCGGATCACTGCTCTCTTTGTACTCGGACGACTGTTGGTGTACCGTTCTGAGTCTGACAATATTTAAGTCAATTTCTTGCTGGGGAAACGTAGATTCTCCGATTAATTAAAAAAAAACCAATTTTCATCACACGAAAAATGATACTTTGTTCAAAATTTAATTACATAACAAACTTAGTAGCAATAAAAATAGACGGGGCTGATTGCGCCTAAATTCAAGCGGACTTGTTCAAATATCGCAAGTTTAGCTTTATCGATCAATACCATCAATTCCGACAATTCTAGTACTAAAAATTACTTTTAAAAAATTAAAAACGAGCCAATAATTTGAAAAAAATATTAAAAAAAAAATAGACGGTAAATGCCATTTACTGACCTTCATGGTGAGTAAATCATTTCCTCTCCGTTAACTGATTTACGGTTCGTAAATGTTTTTCATGAATACCGAAAAATGCATTTCCCCTACGGTAAACCATTTACTGTTCTCATTTACCGTACGGTAAACGTTCATGAATACGGCCTCTTAATAATAGTAAAGATTAACAAACTGCTTACGCTACCGTATACCTGACAACCTGCACACCTAACTTTTGTACTTTTTATTGTTTTTTCAATCGACTTGCGACATGAGAACGCGTGACGTGACGTGACGTGACTCCGCCCACTTTTTTTCGTGCGACCACGCAAACACAGTTCGATTCGAAGAGAAGCAGAGAAAACATGTCTTTTTTTCTCTCGTTCTCATGCTGCAATTCGATTGAAAACACAATAGTGCCATTAAAACGTTTAACTTTGCAGGGTTCTCTGGTATACGGTAGCGTGTCAAAAACTCACAAATATTTACGAACACTTATTTTCGTGTTTATTGTGTGCACGATAACTTTTGTGCAAACCGAATATTATATCTTTTGTTAGTGGTGTGGTTGCCATGGATAGAAGCACGAAAAAAGTGTGCAGAGGAGACTGAAACTCGCATTGAAAAGGAAAAGGAAGAAGAAGAAGAAAAAGAAGAAGAGGCAGCGCACCGCGGGGAATAAAAACCGAAAATGGTGAGATGGGAGGACGGGAAAAAACAGAAAAAATCAACAGTTTATTCAAGAAATAATGTATAACCACCAACAAGAAGGAACAAAACGAGAAAGAGATCACGAGAGAACAAAACGCCGCTAAACGGAACGCTTTTCATTTTCATCGTTTCGGAGGTGGTGGCAGACATTCGGTTACGGTAGCCACCAACTTTTCCAGGTCCTCCTCTGATGGATAACGCTCTTCGGTCTCTTCAATTAACAGTTGAATCTGAAACAGATAAAATGTAATTTTAAAGTTATAATTTGTTAATTAGACTGACATCAGTAATGGTTGATGGACGCATATTGATAACTTGCAGAGTTTCGGCTCCAGTGAACTGAAAAAAGAAAATGTAAAGTTAATGAATGTACATAGTTTGAACGTACTTTGAAGGGTGCTAATTTTGGAATTAGTTCGCAAATTACTGCTTCGTTTTGTGTCGCGGCTGGCGTTGTTTTCAAGTACTTTTTTGTCTGAAAAAAAGAAAAATTTTTTTTGCGCACAATTGTGATCAGAGCTGGGATTTTAGGGGCAGCGTTAGGAAAATTTGGAGCAGTTTGTGAAAAAAAAAACCACCAAAATTTTGTGAAAAAAAAACCACCGAAATTTTTCGTTAAAAAAACTCGCAATTTTCGGAATTTAAATTTTTTTCGACTCTCCTTCGATAATCGACTCGATACCGACAAAGTCGACGATTATGGGAAATTTTTCTAATTTTGTGTGAATTAGAACTGCCGGCAATTTTTGACAAATGACAAATTGACAAGTTGACAATTGACAAACTGAAAAGTGACAATTGACAATTTGACAAGTTGACAATTGACAAACTGAAAAGTGACAATTGACAATTTGACAAATTGACAAGTTGACAATTGACAAACTGAAAAGTGACAATTGACAATTTGACAATTTGACAACTGACAACTGACAACTGACAACTGAAATTTTGACCACTGACATTCTGACAACTGAAATTCTGACAACTGACAATTGACAACTGACAATTGACAATTGACAATTTGACAAGTTGACAAGTTGACAAGTGACAATTTGGCATTCTGACAATTGACAAGTTGACAATTCACAAGTTGACAAAAGACAAGTGACAACTGACAAGTGACAATTTGACAATTGACAATTGACAAGTTGACAATTCACAAGTTGACAATTGGCAAGTTGACAATTGACAATTGACAAGTTGACAGGTTGACAAATGACAATTTGACAATTTGACAATTGACAATTGACAAGTTGACAATTCACAAGTTGACAATTGACAATTGACAAGTTGACAGGTTGACAAATGACAATTTGACAAGTTGACAATTTGACAACTGACAATCGACAAGTTGACGAGTTGTCAAGTTGACAAGTGACAATTGACAATTTGACAAGTTGACAAATGACAATTGACAACTGACAAGTGACAATTTAAAAAATGAAAAGTTGACAAGTTGACAATTGACAATTTCACAAATTGACAAATTGACAAGTGCCATTCTGTCAGCTGACAAGTTGATAATTGACAATTTGACAATTGACAATTGACAAGTTGACAAGTTGACAAGTTGACAAGTTGACAAATTGACAATTGGCAAGTTGACAATTGACAATTGACAATTGACAGGTTGACCATTTACATTTTGACCGGTGACAAGTTGACAAGTGACAATTTGACAAGTGACAAGTTGACAAGTGACAATTTGACAAGTGACAGGTTGACAAGTGACAAGTTGACAATTGTCAATTGAAAAGTTGGCAAGTAGACAATTTGACAAACTGACAATTGACAAATTGACAATTTGAAAATTGGCATTCTGACAATTGACAATTTGACAAGTTGACAATTGACAAGTTGACAATTGACAAGTTGACAAGTTGACAAGTTGACAAGTTGACAATTTGACAATTTGAAAATTGGCATTCTGACAATTTGAAAATTGGCATTCTGACAATTGACAATTGACAATATGACAATATGACAATTGACAATCTGACAACTGACATTCTGACAACTGACAAGTTGACAATTTGACAACTGACAATTGACAATCTGACAAGTTGACAAGTTGACAATTTGACAACTGACAACTTGACAATTGACAAATTAACAATCTGACAAGTGACAATCTGACAAGTGACAATTTGACAATTGACAATTTGACAAGTGACAATTGACAATTTGACAAAGCAAAGCATTCAATCTACTTCCAAGTCGACACAGGGGAATGAGGCGGGTGTGAGGAAACTTGCCCGGAATTTTTTGTGGATATCTGAACTGATGATCATCTGTTTACCTCATACACAACTGTGGAAAGCATTTTGCACCGATCATGCTTATTTTTGCCGTCCTCCTCTTTTTTGAGCTCGTTCAAAAACGACCAAACCTCATGATTCGTTAGTACAGTCACTCGCTTTTTTATAACTTCCATCTGTTGAAAATTATCGTTTGTTTCAAGAAAAATTTAAATTAAAAGGTATCCAATGAAAACAAAGACTATCAATTGGTGAATATGTACAAAGGTAAAAAAGTGAACGAAAAATAATAATTGAAATAAAACTTTATTACGCATCATCAAAAACATAAAAAAAAAAGTGTTCCTAAATATTTACACCGAAAAATTATGACCGAGAAGAAAAATAATCTTTTCCTTCTCTTTTTTTTTGTGCTATCAGAAAAAAAAATACAAATACAAATAAAAACAAGAGAAAGCGGAAAACTCGTATTTGGAAGGGACGGCTCAGCGGGCGGGCGGTAGTAGAAAGGGCTTCGCGACATCTCGAAACCGGACATTTCGAAACCGCGTTATAATGGATTCATGGCGGAGTGACAATTATTTCACGTTTTTAATCGAAAAAATGAAGTATATGTCGCAGTTTCGAAATGTCGCGGAGCCGTAGAAAGAGGGTAGGGGGAAAGAAAATATGGTGCCTAACAGCAGTAAAATGGACAGATTATGGACGGATCAACATTTTGCCAATATTCTTTCCAATCATCATGTCAACAAATGCACTTGGCGCAGACAGTAATCCTTCGTAAATAGTTTCTTTCACTTTAATCTTATCCTGTTGTAACCATTCCGATAACTGTGCAATCGCTTCGTCCATCTCATCCTTGTAAGTGAGCACCAAGTATCGTTCTCTCTGAATCGCCTTCTCCTCCAGAATCCGAACAGTTTTCTCGGGAAGTGGCGGCGGATATGGTAGATCCGTGTTGTAGACAGCGATTTGACCACAAAGAACAACACGTCCACCCGGATTCATCTAAATATAATTGTTTTATTATGGATTCATGAATGAGCGACAAAACGCGGTGAATTGTGGGGCAAAAATTGGTTGGTCTCGCCACGATTTTGACAGACTACGGTTAGCGCAAAAAATATTTTTTCTTCTTTTGTTTTTAATAAAAACGCGATTTTTTGCCTTTTAACTAGCATTTTTTCACAATTAAAATTTTTTGTGCAACCTGGAATGGTTAATTTCTTTTCAAAAACACATTTTGTTGAGAAAAAACTATGAAAATAAGTTTTAATTGAAAAAAAAATATTTTTTCGCGCTAACCGTACTCTGTCAAAATCGTGTCGAGACCAGTCAACTTTTGCCCCACAATTCACCGCGTTTTCTCGCCCATTCATGAATCCATAATATTAAAGTTGTCGCGCAGTGTTTGCGTACTCGTACTCGCGTTGCAAACCGATTTACGAGACTCCGCCCACTGCCCTGCGATTTTCACATTTTTTCCTCATTTTGCAGTTTTCTTTATGTTTTTTTTGATACATTTTTATTTCAGATCAATAAATGGCGTATGCGAATGAATATTGAACAAGAAAATTCGAGAAAAAAGAGAAAAAATGGCGGATTATTCAAAAATCGATTTAAAAAATTGCATTTTTTCCTATTTTTTTTTGGAAATAATTGAATTCAGGTCGCTATTAAAAAGTGCGGGATTTTTCTCAATTCATCGCACATTTTTTTAATTGAATCCCTATTCGAACAACACATTTATCGACTTGAAATCAATTATTTCTAAAAAAAAATGAGGAAAAAATGTAATGCAAAAATTACCATGAAAAGACGAAAAACATTTTTTATCGATTTTTGAATCATCTGCCATTTCCATTTTTTTCTCTTTTTCTCGAATTTTCTTGTTTAATATTCATTCGCATACGCCATTTATTGATCTGAAATAAAAATTTATAAAAAAAAAAACATAAGAAAAACTGCAAAATGAGGAAAAAAGGTGAAAAAAAGGCGGAGCCTCGTAAATCGGTTTGCAACGCGAGTACGAGTACGCAAACACCGCGCGACAACTCAAAAAAACAATAATATCAGACATTTGCGAGATTTGATTTTCAATTTGATTAACGAACCGCTTGAATGACATCATTTGAAATGTCTCCTCCCACATTATCCCAGTAAATATCCACTCCTTCCGGTGCCAAATGAGCCAGTCTTTCGCACACGTTTTCCGTCTTATAGTTAATCGCCGAATCGAATCCAAACTCTTCTTTCTAGAATAGAACCAAACTATTTTTATAGTAGGCAAAACAAAAAACTCACCAAAACTTTGCATTTTTCATCCGATCCACAAATGCCAATAACTCTTGAACAACCTTCTATCCTGGCGATTTGTCCAGCAAGTGAACCACAACTTCCCGCCGCTCCAGATACTACAATTGTTTGTGGTCGGTTACGGTCAATCAGCGCCTGCAAATGAAAATAAAAAACTATTCGGCTCCCCGACGTTTCAAAACCGAGTGTATTTGAAAATTCCTCCATAATTTTCGGGCAGTTCTATTCCGGCTCGCTAATTTTGAGATACTTGAAATAGCATCCAAAAAGCCGCCAAATAGCAGCCAAATAGCGACCAAATAGCAGCCAAATAGTCGCCAAATGGCAGCCAGATAGCAGCCAAATAGCCGCCAAATAGCAGCCAAATAACCACCAAATAGCAGCCAAATAGCCGCCAAATAACCGCCAAATAGCGGCCAAATAGTGGCCAAATAGCCGCCAAATAGCAGCCAAATAACCACCAAATAGCAGCCAAATAGCCGCTAGATAGCCGCCAAATAGCAGCCAAGTAGCTGCTAGATAGCCGCTAGATAGCCGCCAAATAGCAGCCAAATAGCAGCCAAATAGCCGCCAAATAGCAGCCAAATAGCTGCCGAATAGCAGCCAAATAGCGGCCAAATGACAGCCAAATAGCAGCCAAATAGCGGCCAAATAGCAGCCAAATAGCGGCCAAATAGCGGCCAAATAGCCGCCAAATAGCAGCCAAATAGCAGCCAAATAGCCGCCAAATAGCAGCCAAGTAGCTGCTAGATAGCCGCTAGATAGCCGCCAAATAGCAGCCAAATAGCGGCCAAATAGCAGCCAAATAGCGGCCAAATAGCGGCCAAATAGCCGCCAAATAGCAGCCAAATAGCCGCCAAATAGCAGCCAAATAGCCGCCAAATAGCAGCCAAGTAGCTGCTAGATAGCCGCTAGATAGCCGCCAAATAGCAGCCAAATAGCGGCCAAATAGCAGCCAAATAGCGGCCAAATAGCGGCCAAATAGCCGCCAAATAGCAGCCAAATAGCCGCCAAATAGCAGCCAAATAGCCGCCAAATAGCAGCCAAATAGCAGCCAAATAGCAGCCAAATAGCTGCCAAATAGCAGCCAAATAGCGGCCAAATGACAGCCAAAAAGCAGCCAAATAGCGGCCAAATAGCAGCCAAATAGCCGCCAAATAGCAGCCAAATAGCAGCCAAATAGCAGCGAAAAAGGAGCCAAATAGCCGCCAAATAGCAGCCAAACAGCCACCAAATAGCAGCCAAATAGCAGCCAAATAGCCGCCAAATAGCAGCCAAATAGCCGCCAAATAGCCGCCAAATAGCAGCCAAATAGCCGCCAAATAGCAGCCAAATAGCCGCCAAATAGCCGCCAAATAGCAGCCAAACAGCCACCAAATAGCAGCCAATTAGCCGCCAAATAGCCGCCAAATAGCAGCCAAATAGTCGCCAAATGGCCGCCAGATAGCAGCCAAATAGCAGCCAAATAGCAGCCAAATAGCAGCCAAATAGCGGCCAAATGACAGCCAAATAGCGGCCAAATAGCAGCCAAATAGCCGCCAAATAGCAGCCAAATAGCAGCCAAATATCAGCCAAATAGCCGCCGAATAGCAGCCAAATAACCGCCAAATATCAACTAAATAGCCGCCGAATAGCAGCCAAATATCCGCCAAATAGCAGCCAAATAGCAGCCAAATAGTAGCCAAATAGCAGCCAGATAGCAGCCAAATAGCCGCCAAATGGCAGAAAGATAGCAGCCAAATAGCCGCCAAATGGCAGCCTAATGACAGCCAAATAGCGGCCAAATGACAGCCAAATAGCAGCCAAAAAAGCAGCCAAATAGCCGCCAAATAGCCGCCGAATAGCAGCCAAATAGCAGCCAGATAGTCGCCAAATAGCAGCGAAAAAGGAGCCAGATAGCAGCCAAATAGCAGCGAAATAGCTGCCAAATAGCAGCGAAATAGCCGCCAAATAGCAGCCAAATAGCCGCCAAATAGCAGCCAGATAGCAGCCAAACAGCAGCCAAATAGCCGCCAAACAGCAGCCAAATAGCAGCCAAATAGCAACCAAATAGCAGTCAAATAGCAGCCAAATAGCAGCCAAATAGTCGCCAAATAGCAGCCAGATAGCAGCCAAATAGCCGCCAAATAGCAGCCAAATAGCCGATTTTTTCACTCATTGTTGTTTTTCATAAGGAAAACATGTTTTTTTTAATGGAAACTGTATGGAAAGACAAATTTTAAAAATCTCTGAAATAATATGGATACTTGTATTGCAATTCCATTTCCATTTCCGTTTCCGTCTTCCGCGGAAAACCGAAAATTTTTTCCGTTTCCGTTTTCCGTATTTTTAAATTTTAGCCGACAACTCACGGATTCTGACGTTTGCTATGCCTGTGCCGACTTTGTTTAACTATAATTATCGAAAACAATTTTTTTGAGTCATTAAAACATGAGTTTTGAAACGTCGCGGAGCCAACTATTCGTGTTCTCGACCGAAAAATGATAACAAAGTACAACATACCTTTTTGCGAATACCGAGCAACGCAGTGATGCCGGAAATGCCAGCGCACGACAGAATGACTGACGGCGAAAAGTTTGGAGGAAGAGACACCTTCACGAGATCGCTGCTGTCGCAAACGAAATACTTTGTCCATGTCCAGAGGCGAATGCATCCCGTCACAACATCGCCAACGTTCAGATTAGAGGCGGAGCCGACTCGTTCCACGATTCCAACGCCTTCCATGCCATCAACAGGCTCCCCAATCTCATAGGGTCCCAGGTAGTCGACTCCAGTTGAAGGGTTCATACGACATCTCTGGAAAAGTGGCTTGAAATGTAGTAATGGGGGGGGGGGGGGGGGATTTATGAATATCACATCAAAATTGCAAAAAAATACAAAAAAAATAAAAGACCACGGGGAGTACACGAAGCCGCCTATTACCTAGGAAAGGCCACGGCTGCGATTTCTAGAAAATTAAAATTCCGCTCGGTGACCGACAACGTATTTTCGAAAATTTTACTGTCTTCAACAATCTTCAACAAGTGTGTCAAAATCGGGGAGAAATTTGTTTGCAAGCCTATGGTACGGTTTTTGTACTCGAAATGCTATAGAATGCGGGAAAAACCGTACCGCAAACTTGCAAATTTAAAACTGGTTTTTGGCATTTTTTTTAGCCTCTCGGGCGTTTCGAAAGTGGACTTTTCAAAGGTTTTTCTGGATTTTATCGACGCGGTGTTTCACACAATCATTTTTAAACTTTTGCCGCAAAAATGCAAAAAAGTTTCGAAACATTTCAGAGCCATCCATTCGATTCACATTTAAATAGCATACCTGTGCCGGATCAACCGAAAGGAAAAGAGTTCTGACAATGCACTGCTCGGCAGTAATGTCTTTTTCGGATGGCGAGTCGATTGGAACCACATCGAAACAGTCGACAGTTGGTGAATTGTTCTCGCCTAAAATTTAAAATAAAAATAAAACTCGAGTGAGAGCAAATTCACCAACCAGGCCTCTTCACAAACACGACCACTTTGTTGTCAGGTGGCAAAAGTCCATCCAAAGTGGCCGAAGACGTGGAAGACGTCATCTGACGCGGCTGAAAGACAAGGCGCATCTCGTGAATACGTGAATACAGAAAATGCAACAGAGTGTCACCAAATTGGTGTCGTGTGTCGTAGCAGCGGCGATGTTACATATATATTATCAGTAAAACAGTGCAGCAGCAAACATGTGATAAGGAAAGCAGAGAAAAGAAACAGAGAAGGAAAAAGGGGGAAACTATAGTCGTGGAAAACACCGTCAAGAGTAAAGTACAATTGGACAGTGAATACAGAAAATGCTTATGGGGACATTTGACCAGTCGTTTTCGTTTGCAGAGTGTAAAACAACGTGGGCATTAAATACGTATATAGGAAACGTCATCAAATCAAGCGTGTACGAGACAAGTACAACATATGTTGTGCTTGGACTACATACATCACGATTGTGATTATGGTGACAAAAGCCAAAAATGAATCACTAGAAAATACATTTTTGAACCACCAACGAAGTGATTACAAAGCCGGTATGTCGAAATTCTCAATCGCTTTTGAAATTTTCTGTCGAAAAAAAAAACAATATCCTTTACGAAAAATGATTCTTGTAGTCTACAACTTACAAAATTTTATATGATTTTTGATTTGACAAGAAAATTATTAATATTGGGATTTCAACAGGGAGATCAATTTTCCAAATAGACGATTATTTGCATTCGAATTATTCTTAAAAATTAATCGCCAAGAATTTCATCTTGAACATCTCATTCAAGAAAAAATATTTATTCTGACAGAGTTATTTGCCTGCCCGTCTTCGGCCGGGGGATTTCCGAATACCTCATCGAAATTGTACGAAAAATAAATAAATAAATATTGTCGGCCCGCCAAAATGGTCAAACGCGCTCCGCTGAACTCAACGCTATGCGATTTTCATTTTGGTTTCCAAATTATTTTATTTCAGGTATAGATTCAACGTGAAATAAAGTAATTTGGAAACCAAAATGAAAATCGCATAGCGTTGAGTTCAGCGGAGCGCGTTTGACCATTTTGGCTGGCCGACAATAGAAGACCAAAAGGAGTAAACTAAATGGCGGGAAATTCAAACGCATTGCTTCCTTCTTTGCAATAATTTTGAAAAATAATGCACAGGGGGATTATTGTAAGAAAAAATTAGAGAAAATGGAATTTTAATTTTCTAGAAATAGCAACCGTGGGCTTTATAGGCTAGTGGCCTAAGTAATAGGCGGCTTCGTGTACTCCACGCGGTCTTCTATTTTTTTTGTTGTAAAATTCGTCAAAAAACAGAGGAAAATTTTTTGTGCGATTTTGATGTGATATTTATATAGTCGGTGAATGCATGATCAGCCGCGCTCTATTGACAAAATTAGGCGAAATCGTGCCGCACTTGCAAATTGGCGCAAATTCAAATTTTCTTATAATGGATTCGTGACGGAGTGAAAATTCACGTGAAACTGGGAGACGAAAAATCTCTTCATTTCTTCAGTTATTTCTTCATTTTTTCGAATAAAAACGTGAAAAAATTGTCACTCCGCCACGAATCCATTATATTTCATTGTTCACTAATAAACTAAAAAATTCACATAATTTGTGATATTTATTAAAAAAAAATAACTCAGATTACAATGTGTTGCAAAATACTCACCAGCACGTCGCAGTTGCGCCTCCTCAACAGCATCATTCGCCCTTTTGAGCGTTTGCTGAAATCAATAAATAATATACAAAAAAATATAATGGATTCATGGCGGAGTGACAATTTTTCCACATTTTTATTCGAAAAAATGAAGAAATAACTGAAGAAATGAAGAGATTTTTCGTCTCCCAATTTCACGTGAAATGCCACTCCGTCACGAATCCACTATAGCATCATTTTTTAAATAATAAAAAAGAAAGAAATATGCAGCGAATAAATATATAAAAAAAAATTGCCAAACGACTGATGGCAGCCCAAATTTGAATCTTCCGCTTGCAAATTCAAAAGTCCAGTGGAGCGCGGGTGTTCATGCATTCACCGACTATAAATCCCCAATAAAAACTATATTTCAACGCAGTTCCCAGAAAAGTTGGCACCTTTTTTGATGAAAAAATGAAGGAATAACTGAGAAATAGTTGACAAATAGTTGGTTCTTTCACTTTGATTTTCATAGAAAAATTGGCGCCTAGAACAAACGAGGAGAGGAGCCTAATTCGTTGGATTTGTTTCAAATCGGGCGATGAACACAACACAATGAAATGACCTTCCATCCATCCTTTTTTTGGCATGCCTACCGCGCGGACAGCAGGAGAGAGAGTGATACGCAGGAAATGAGACAAAACTGGTTTGAGATTTAAACAAAACGGTTTTTCGTTTCGCAAAGTTCTTCAAAATCGAAACTATCAAAAGGTCAGAAAATTGAAAAGAAGCAGACACTGGTCGAGTTTTCGCAACTTTTCAATGTAGTGACTCGCGTCTGGAGTAGTCTGCGTCTCGCGCTTATTCTATATTTTGCTCTGCTCACACTACGACGCATTCGTTCAAAAATCCAAAGACCAAAAAGTGTGGACGGCGTTGAGAACTCACGCCGTGTGCCATATGCGTTTTGATGGCTATTAGCCGTTTCCGATAGTCGATGTTTTCAACTTTTTTCGAATTTTTAATTCTGGAAATTCTCATTCTATTGCATTGGCAGCTATGTGCCTAATAGCCATTGGAAACGGCCCGATTCGATGGCTATTAGCTAAAAATTTTCCGAGTTGTTGAGAAGCAGGGACATTTTGAAACTAAAACTTTTTTGCATTTTTGCGTAGCGTTTTGAGACCCTGATATAACTGGGGAAAAGTTGCAAGTCTGCGGCGCACTTTTTTGTGTTTTTCAACATTTCCAGTACAAAATATCGTGCAGCAGTTGCAAGTTGCGGTTTTGTCAGGATCTCAGCGTATTTCGCCAATTGACCCCAAAATACACGCGGATTTTTTTGTAGCCACCCGTCGGGCTGCTGCCCGGTGGCTAGCGGACAATGGTGAACATAACAAAAAGATGTGGTTTAAAGCATTTATTAAGGAAAACCCGTTGCTAGGGGAGGAAAAACCTTAATATTGAAAAGTGACGGGAGTTGCTTTACCCGTCATGGAAAATCATTTCCTGAAATCGCATTCGCCGTCTTGTGCAACCCTGAAATGTCCGTTATTTATCTGGACCAAATTCAACGCATGAGCTTCATCTGAATCTCGACTCATATACTGATTGTGAGTCGCGTTGAGTGCTCAGTTCGGTCGGTACTTTGACTGAGTCAGCGGTGCTGAGAGATCGACGAAAAGGCGACGAGTGCGAGAGCATTCTACTCTCTCACAAAAATAACGAGGAGCAGGAATTAAGAAGAAAAATAATTAAAATTTGCTCCAAAATCACAGCCAAAACGAGCATTAAATCCAACAAACTGAGGGAAACTATTTTAGGATTAAAGGGAGGCGCGGCGCTACGGTAGACAAGCGGGTCTCACCGCGACCACGCCGTGCTTGCACACAGCGCAATACGCGCGCTGTTTGAATTATATTTTGAGGATTTTCTTTTCCTCAATTGTTTTCAATGGAGAAAACGCTCTTGGGCATCATTTATCGACAGATTTGGTTTTTATCAAATTTTCTTGGGAATTTAAATCCATAACGCAAAAATGCAAAATTGCAGTGTCGAAACGTCCCAGAGCCGCCCGCATAAGGTGCCTATGGTCTCTAGGTGATTAAATTGATTTAAAAAAAAAAAAAAAACGGATAGAAAGTTGTTGAGAAAAGAAGAAAACAATATTTTTTCTCGATTCCTCCTTCAGATCAAAGGGGTGAGTAAATCGAAATGAAAAACGAAAAAAGATGGCTGCAAAGGGTTAAAAAAATAGCCATTTTTCCGAATAAAAAAAAAACACTGATTTCAGCCAGTATGTTTTTCTGTATTTTCTGGTTGTTCGATTCGACAAACAGGAGAGAAAGAGAGAAAGAAATAGAGAGAGAGAGGCAGAATGCAAAGCAAAGAGAAATATGTTTTCGAAAATAAAGAAGAAAAAATGAACTCACTGTTTTCTGAATCAATCCACCGTATTTTTTTCATTTCGAGTATTTAAAATATCTGAAATTTGGAATGTCCATTATTTTTAGAGCAGAAGGAAAATAAATAAAAGGCTGTGAAAACCAAAAAAACCAAACAATTACCATCAAAAATTCATGAAGAAACATCTATTTTTCACGTTTTTCACAACAAAATGAAATAAAAAATAACAAATTCGGAGCAAGTTGAAAAAAGTGCACCCGAAAGGAAAAGAAGAAGAAATCAACATGTTACAACAGATATTTAACAATTACTCGGGAAGACAATGAAGAGAAAAAAAAAAAAAACTAAATCATAAAAAAAGGGAGAGCACGATAATACAACACCTGAGGAAATTATTAATTCGCACTTAAAGATCAGTTTGTCGAGAGGCAGAAGATCTGATAAAAAAAAGTTCAAAACTGGAGGCAGACTGATTATTCCCATTCGGTAGTTCCTGGAGGTTTGCAAGTCATGTCAAGGAGCACACGTGAGATTCCGAGCACATCGTTTCTGATCGCCAAGTCCATCTCCAAAAGCGTCTGAAAATTTGAAATTTCACCGTGAACTCGGTTTTTCTTTTGAAATAAGAATGATCCTGCTCCCGGACATTTCCAGAAATTTTCAGACCAAAATTTCGATTTTAAAAAATGCGAACATTTTTCAAATCGATATTATGATTTTTTCCAATATTTCCCAAATTTTTAGGCCAAACGGAGCATTCTCCGAATTTTCGCTGAAGCTATTTTTTGCTATTTCGTGAATAACCACATAAAATTTTGACAGGCTGGAAAATTTTCGTAAAACACCCAATATTGGGTCACAATTGATGAAAATGAACTACAGTCAGTAAATGCATCAGCATCCGCGCCCTACGGCACTTCTCTTTCTTTCTCTCTGTTCAGCAGTGATTTCGCCATTTTTATTGTATTATTTATTTGTTTGTTGATAGTGATTAAAATTAAGGCATAAAAATTGAAATTTTCCCAAAAATAACTTTGCAACAGAACGAGAAAAAAAAACAGCTTAAAAATGAATTTTGAATTCGCGCGAATCTTGCAATTGCGGCACGGTATTTTTCAGTAGAGCGTGTTTGGATTAATTATTATTTTTTCAATTTCTCAGTTTACGATGATGCAATTTTTTTTGTAGGGAAACTGCATTGATTTTATGGGGTTATTCGTGGTGGGAAAAAATAGTTTTTTTTTCCTTTTTTTCCTTATGGACCTATTCAAAGAACTGTAGAAAAACGGAAAAAATGACAAAAAACTGGGAAAATGCTCCGATTGGTCTGAAATTTTGGGAGAAACTGTCAAAAATGCTTCCGGACTTTCTCAGAAAATTTTGGACCAAGAGAATCAATTCACCGTTTGGAATTCGCAGACGACGTTGTTTTATTCGCGAGCTCTGTGAAAGAGGCAGAAGATAGAGCAAATCGGATTGCAATGGGATGTCCCAAGTACGGCCTCAATATAAACCCGTCCAAGACGCAAATATTGATGAATAAGTACGTCACAAGATCAGATATCGATATTCTGAACACGAGGATTGAAATCTCCCAAAAGGTCAAATACCTCGGAAGAACGTTTGCGGACGACGGATCTCTCACTGAAGAAGTCGCTAGAAGGATTCGCGCGGGATGGGCTGCTTTCAACGCCATTCGGCGGGAGCTCTTGCAGTCTCCTCAGAAGACAAGAATAAGACTTCTCACAACAACTGTCATCCCAGCGATGACTTATGGATGCGAGACATGGACTTCCAAGGAGGCAGACACGAAGAGACTACAGAGAGCGGTTAGCAACATGTTCGAAATTGCCGGATGTGACCCACCAGACATGGAAAAGCAAGTCTTACGAAGAAAACTGAAGTGGGCAGGACACGTATCACGCATGAAATACGACAGATGGGCGAAGATAGTATCAGAATGGGATCCTAGGGGATCAGCACGACCACGCGGTCGTCCTCCGAAAAGATGGGCCGACGACATCAAGGATTCGATCAAAATCTTCATCCACAATGAGGCCCTCAGGGGCAACCTCGGGCACGGCCGCCGAAGAATTGGCATACTCGAGGCAAGACGAGCATGGTCCACTGTCGGAAGGGATCGTGTAACTTGGCGCAGCTTGGTTCGCAGTATCCAGGATGGAAACTGAGGTCGAACCTCACAAGTATCACAAGTAAGTAAGTTCAGAAAAAAAATCAATATTTTTTAAAATCGATATTTTGGTCCAAAATTTTCTGAGAAAGTACGGAAGCATTTCAGACCAATCGGAGCATTTTCCGAGTTTTCTCCCAGTTTTTTGTCATTTTTTTCGTTTTTCTACAGTACTTTGAATAGGTCCATTATTCAAACGACGGAAAAAAAGGAAAAAATCCGCTGCGAAATATCGATTTACGGGCGAATAAATTTTGAAATTTTTTTTTGAGAATTGATCGTATTTTATTTTTCAAGATTTACTGCGATGGCCTAGAAAAGCAACGGATTTTTTATATTTTTTTCCGTCATTTGAATAAGGAAAAAAAGGAAAAAAAACTATTTTTTCCGACCCTGAATAACCCAATTATGTTTTTCTTCATTTTCGCTGTTGATATGTGCGTAAAATATCTGAAAATTCGAAAAATAATTCAAACGCGTTCCATCGCACCACGAGTTCTATTTTGTCACATTTCTACTTCGCCTAGTTTGTCACAAAATTGAATTTCGTGTAAAATCTAGTGGAGCGCGTTTTTCTTTTTGGCTCCGCCCACATTATACCTTTTCTGGCAAGTGAACCCCTGGAATAGCAGCCTGTCCAGTCATGAAATCAGAGGTGACAAATGGTCGAAGAACGATCGAATGTTTGTAGGAACCAGTGGCCGCCGTCTTATCGCGATCAAAGTCAAGTGGCAAAAGGACGACAGGCATCTGTTGCACACGATGTCCCACATTCGCAAGTTGGGTTCCATCTGAAGCCACGGCGCGTCCGAACAATATATCCGACGCAATGTTGTCCGCCATTTGCAACTTGGTGACGATTGGAGGTACCAAGTAGGTGCGAGTCAGATCCTCGATCGATTCTTCAATTTCACTTCCAAACGCATAGCAGACACGGTTGACGGTGTGGAAAAGCTTTGGGATGACTGTGGCGTACGCGAACAGCAATTTCCATGGAATTGGACGTTCGTTGGTGGAGAGGGCAACGGCGTATGAATAGCTTCGTGCGTCTCCTTGAACGCCGACAGTTTTTATTGGTAGAATGGTGGCTCGAATACGACACGTTTGTTTTTCGGCAAGCTTTCTGTCGTTGTCACCCATCGTTAGAAGAGCCTGAAAACATGCATTTTTGAAACTTTTGTGCAATTTTTCGAAATTAACCTATTGTCGGCCCGCCAAAATGATCAAACGCGCTCCACTGGACTCAACGCTATGCGATTTTCATTTTGGTCACCAAATTATTTTGTCGGTTTTTCTTTGATTTTTTTGAATAAAATCTTGTTTTTTCATGCTTTTTCCGAAATTTTTTCAAAATCTTCCGCATATTTCCCAATATCAGTGAAAAATCAATATTTTTCGTTTTCTCCGCATTTATATTTTTCGTTTTCTCCGCAATTCCAACTCATTTGTTTGGCAAGTTTTTTGTTCAAACTCCATCATGGTGATGTTTTTCTATATTTTCTCACCTTTTAGCCCCCAAAATTACTGGTTTTAATATAAATTCCACCTTTTTTTTTTTGCCAAAACGGCAATTTTTCACTAAAAGGTAAGAAAACATTGAAAAACATCATTATGATGGAGTTTGAACAGAAAACTTTCCAAACTAATGAGTTAGAATTTTTTTTTTAATGCGGAGAAATCGAAAAATATTGATTTTTCACTGATATTGAGAAAAATTGAATTTGGTCTCGAAAAAAATATTTTTACAAGGAAAAAGCATGAAAAAAAAGAAAGATTTTATGCAATAAATCAAAGAAAAACCGAAAAAATAATTTGGAAACCAAAATGAAAATCGCATAGCGTTGAGTCTAGCGGAGCGCGTTTGACCATTTTGGCGGTTCGACAATAAAAGTTACACCAAAGTTTCGAAACGTCCCAGAACTGGCCTGGCGAATCTGATCTGCCATATACAAAACTGATTTTTTGTGCTCTGGGGCGTTTCAAATCCACTTCGAAGCTAGTGCATTTTTAGCTTTTTAGCCCTAAAGTTCCGAAACATCCCAGAGCCAATTATTGAATTCATAAATACCGTAAAACCTGTAATTGAAGTACACCCTCTAATAGAGGTACATCATCGAGTGAATGATTTCAAACAAATTTTTTATTCCATTTTTCAAGATTTTTTTTTCCGTTTTTCATTGGTTTAACGAACTTTTGAATTTCCGCGACACAAGTGTACAAACACGTTCATGGAGGAACACATTTGCAACATTTCGAGACGCTGACAAAACAGGGGGTTCGGTGTATAACCCGTTTAGTAAAAAACTCGTGCCGCACGTTTGCAATGGGCGGGGCTTCTTCCCCGGTCTTGTCTGGGTCTCGAAATTTGAAAGCTGCGTTCGTCAATTAAAATGTTGCAAATGTGTGAACGTGTTTGCAATTCAAAAATTCTTTAAATCAATGAAAAACGGAAAAAAAATCTTCAAAAATGGAATAAACATTTTTTTCAAAATCATTCACTCGATGGAGGGTACGACAGAATAGAAATAGGCGAAATAGAACGGCTACAAAATAGAATTGCTACAAAAAAGAACTGGAAAAAATAGAACGGCTAGAAAATAGAAATGGGCGAAATAGAAATCGGTGCGATGGAGCGCGTTTGCATTATTCTTCGAATTTTCCGATTATTATAGGATTTTTCAGTAATTTTCAGATATTTTACGCACTTAACAACATCGAAAATGAAGAAACGTATAAAATCAATGCAGTTTCAGAAAAAAAAAAATGGAAAATCGGCGAAAAATGAGCAATTGAAAAAAAATAATGCAAATGCGCTCCATCGCCAAAATTTGTTCTATTTTGTAGCATTTCTATTTCGCTCATTTCTATTTTGTAGCCGTTCTGTTTCGTAGCATTTCTATTTCGCCTATTTCTATTCTGTCGTACTCCCACTCGATGATGTACCTCTATTAGAGGGTCTACTTCAATTACAGGTTTTACGGTAATAGAATCCTTACATTTTGTCGTGTTTCCTCCAACAGTGGATGCTCATAATGTCCCTCGGTCGGATTCACCGCTGCCATGATGAATTTTTCAGTCGTATCCGAAGTCTTGCCAAAAACTTCTCCATCATTCATTGGCCCCGTAAAAATCAATTCTGGTCGTCTGTCGGAAGCGCAAAGAATACGAATCGCCAATCCGGGTCCCGGGAACGGATGTCTTTGCACAATACTCTCAGGAAGGCCAAGATCTTTTCCGAGTTCACGAACTTCGTCCTTGTGGAAATCCTTCAACGGCTCCACGACTTTTCCCTTTGCTCGCAATTCACGCACCAAATGTGTGTCATTGTGATGTGTTTTGATAGTGTCTGCGTGTCCAGAGGCCAGAGCACTCGCACTTTCAATGAGATCCGGACGGAGAGTTCCTTGCGCAAGGAAGTAGTCGTCTTCGTTCAGATTCAAATCCTTCATAATAATATCCTTGACACGAATAAATGTGTTTCCGATAATTTTTCTTTTCAACTCGGGATCGGCGCATTCGTCCAGAGAAATCTCACCTTCTTTGCAATGCTCGGTGCTCGCGCGGAAATTCGTTCCGAAATTGTACCCTGTTCAATTTAACCATTGATTTTAGGCGGGAAATTCAAAAATGTCAGGCACCAAAAAAAAAAATTTTTTTTGTTGTTTTTTTGGGGTTTTTTTTGTTGGAGACAAAAATTGCGATTTTTGGGCAGAAACTTAGTCGGTATATGCTCCGAATTGACCAAAACAAAAACTTGAAAAATTTCTTTTTAATTGGCAGAAATACGTATTTTTTTTGGGGTTTTTTCGGAATGAAAATTCGGCAAAATTGAAATGTTAATGGGGTTATTCACGAAATGGAAAAAAAAGGCAAAAAACGGCAAAAAACTGCGCGAAAACTCGGAAAATGCTCCGATTGATCTGAAATTTTGGGAAATAAGGGAAAAAACTCTCCCGGATATTCCCACAAAATTTCAGACCAAAATATCGAATTTTAAGAAATATTGCTTTTTTCTCTGAAAATGCTTAAAATCGATATTTTTGTCAGAAATTTTGTGGGAATGTCCGGGAGAGTTTTTTCCATCATTTCCCAAAATTTCAGATCAATCGGAGCATTTTCCGAGTTTTCGCGCAGTTTTTTGCCCTTTTTTGCCATTTTTTTCCATTTCGTGAATAACCCCATAATAAATCAGAAACGTAACAAAATGAAAATGCGGGAAAACAGAAACGTAGCAGAACAGAAATGTGTTGAATTGGAAGTAAAATGGAAATGGAGCGCGTTTGCGAGATTTATTTTTTAAAACGACTTTTTCCATATTTTCACGTTTTTCTCGATATATTCCACGTATTTTTAGATTTTTTCACGTTTTTTTTTCGGTTTGTGGGGTTATTCATTTCGGGGTTATTCATTTCATGCATTTTGCATTTTTTGTCAAATTTTCCTTATTCATTTCATGCAGAAAACGACATTTTCTGCGGCAGAAAACTGCATTTCGTCGAACTGCAAAATGCACTTTTTGTCGCAAAAAACATGCGAAAAATGGCGGTGTTATTCATTTCATGCAGAAAATGACAAAAAGTGCATTTTGCAGTTCGACAAAATGCAGTTTTCTGCAATTTGCAGTTCGACGAAATGCAGTTTTCTGCATTTTGCAGTTCGACGAAATGCAGTTTTCTGCTGCAGATGAAATGAAAAAGGAAAATTTGACAAAAAATGCAAACTGCATGAAATGAATAACCCCATAAAAAAAATCCACATATCGAAATCGAAAAGAATCGAAGAAAACGTGAAAGAAAATCGAAAATTTCACGTTTTTTTTCGATTCTTTCAGATTTCGATATGTGCATCTTTTTTTTTATCGACAAAAAATGAAAAAAAAAATCTAAAAATACGTGGAATATATCGAGAAAAACGTGAAAATATCGAAAAAGTCGTTTTAAAAATTAAATCTCGCAAACGCGCTCGCTCCATTGCCATTTTACTTCAAATTCGACACATTTCTGCTCTGCTACGTTTCTGTTTTCACGAATTTCCATTTTTTTTACGTTTCTGATTTATTACATTTCTATTTCGTGGGTTTCTATTTTCACGCAATTTCCAAAACGTGACATTTCAATTTTGTCGAATTTCCAATCCGAAATAGCCCCCTTTTTTTTTGGTAATTATTTTGAGCACAAAAAATCGTTTTTTTTTTTTTGCGGAAAATTTTTTTCGTCCCACCCCTGATGCCAACTTACTATAAATTGGAAGATCAAGTGCTCGCAAACTTTTCTCAACAGCATCACTTTCATTATGACGCATGAATCCGTTGTCAATGTGAATAGCCGTGACACGATTCGGTCCAATAGCTCTGCTGACAAGAGCCGCACAAACTGCAGAATCGACACCGCCCGATACCAGGACAAGTACTTTTTTGTCACCGACAATGCTGCGAATCTCCGCAATGCACGTCTGCTCGCGGTTTTGAATCGTGAAATTTCCGCAGCATCCGACCACTTTGAACAGGAAATTTTCAAACATTTGTGAACCGTTGAGAGTGAGATCGACTTCTGGATGAAATTGGACACCGTACAACTTGCGTGTCTCGTTACAAATTCCTGAAAAAAGTATATACGAATAGATTATGATGTTTGTCAAGGACGTGTAAAAAATTGCGGGGAAAAAAATCGGAGAATGCTCCGAAATCGATATTTTGGTCCAAAATTTTTTGAGCATGTACATTTCAGGTCAATCGGAGCATTCTCCAATTTTTCCCAAAGTTTTTTTTTCTGGTTTTGTGAATAACCTGCAACATGATGTCCACTCTTCGCAATGATTTTGAAGCCTGGCGCCACCGTCGCCTGCGAGACACTGTCACCGTGTGTGAGCAAAACCTATAAAATGAGTGAGTTTTTCTAAATATCTTCGTGTTTTTCTCTTCTTTCCCTACATTTTCTGTCGGTTGGAGCCCGTTGAATAGAAGAGCGCTGTTGTCAACTTCAATTTCACATGCTCCATCTTCGCGAACTTGTTCGCGAGAAACTGATCCGCCGTTCAGTTTGTTCATCAGTTGAAATCCGTAACAGATACCGAGAACAGGCAACCCGCAAGTAAAAATCTCCGGATCAATCATTGGAGCATTTGTAGCGTAAACGGAATTCGGTCCACCCGAGATGATAATGGCTTTGAAACCGCCCAATTCTTGAATGTGACGAGCCGTCGTGTTCAGAGGAAACATCTCTGATTGAACTCGCAATTCGCGAACACGCCGGTCGATCACTTTTCCGTATTGCGCACCAAAATCGAGAATCGCAACACGTTCTCCATCCGACATCTTCTCGACTGGAAGGTTGTCCTCGATAGTTGTATGCTTTCCTGAACCAAGGATACGTTTTTGTCGGGTCTTTATTTATTTATGGACCTATTCAGCTTTTTTTCGAGTTTTTTTTAAATCCTATTGAAGAAATATTTACGAAAAAAAATACAGTAGCCGGAGTGTGCGCCTTTAAATTCCGGCCTTGGGACGTGGATTTAATTGGGTTATTCACGAAACCAGCAAATAAAAGCAAAAATTCGGACTGAAACTTTGAGAGATCATTTAAAAAATACTCTCGGACATTCCCAGAAAATTTGAGACCAAAATATCAATTTTTAAATTTTCTGGAAATATCCGAGAGTATTTTTTTAAATGATTTCTCGAAGTTTCAGACCAAATTTCGCTGGCCCCATAAATTCCAAAAAATATAAACAATCATGGTTTCCTGGAGTTGAAAAGTGGGCAGAGCCAAAGCAAACGCGCTCCACTGGCCTTGCGCGAAATTCAAATTTTGAGACGTTTTTCATGTTTTTCTGGAAAAAAAGGCAGACATTCTTTATGCCGCGTCCAAAGTTCCGAAAAAATTCCCAGAAATAACAGGCGGACACAGTTGAAACCAGCGTTACCGTAGTTCCTTCGCTGCGAGACCTTTTATGTTTAAATTTGAATTTTCCTGTATAGTGGACCCGAAAGTACTGTAGAAGAACGGAAAAAATGACAAAAAAACTGGGAGAAAACTCGAAAAATGTTCCGATTGGTCTGATATTTTGGGAGAAACTGTCAAAAATGCTTCCGGGCTTGCTCAGAAAATTTTCAGAAAAAAAAATCAATATTTTTAAAAATTGATATTTCGGTCTAAAATTTTTGACAGTTTCTCCCAACATTTCAGACCAATCGGAACATTTTCCGAGTTTTCTCCCAGTTTTTTGTCATTTTTTCCGTTTTTCTACAGTACTTTGAATAGGTCCATTATACTGGAAAATTCAAATTTAAACATAAAAGGTCTCGCAGCGAAGCAACTACGGTAACGCCGGTTTCAACTGTGTCCGCCTGTTAATTCTAGGAAGTTTTTCGGAACTTTAGACTGCAAAAAACTCCTGATTTCAGGTATTTTTTGAACTTTGGACGCGGAATTATTTTTCCCAAATGTGCTCCGACTCAATTATAGACAGGATGTGCGTCAGTAAAATTTAGGCTCCGCCCACATCTCTGGGTTTGAAAAGTCCGTCCAAAACTACAGAAGCCGGAGATTTTTTGACGTAAAAACCCGCCAGTCAACTTCTTTCCCATTGAAAATTAAATACGCATTAAATGCATTTTTTAACGCCGGGTCTCGACGCGATGGGTTGTTTTCCTGGAAAAACTGATTTTTCCTGAGCTGAATAGGTCCATTATTCATTCATTCATTTATTTTATTTTATTTACCGTTCATATTCACGTCGTCACAATTATTTTCCGGTGCCTTCTTCGATGGTGGAGCTTGGTTCTGAAATTGAAATGAAATAAATATATAAATTAAACAAAAAAAAGGGCGCGAAGAAAAAAGGTAAAGGAGAATGTGACAGTTGTCGGACACTGAGACTAAAGGCGAGGGAGAGAGTGTGTCGAATAAAAGAGACTCGTGAAAAATTGGAGAAGAATAAAGTGCAAAATGAAATGAAACTTTGATTGATTGTTGGTGAAGTGACGATGGAGATTGAATTCGTCTGGTAACTAATTTTTAATGCCATGTCTACCTAAATTTCCGACCATTTGTGACGTTGGTGATAAAAAAATTGGAAAAAACAGAAATGAATGAAACAAAGCGAAGCGTTGTGGTGGAAGAGAAGAACGAAACGATGCGATGTGAGAGAAAAGAGCTGGTAGCAGACGAAAGAGTGTGACAGAGACCCAGACTGTTCATTCGAAAGTAAAAAGTACTTGAAGTGCAAGAGCGGTTGCAAAAACTTTGTGCCTGGCATTTTTATCTTAAAATGAACTTTTGAACTGTGAAGAAAAGAGGGAATTCAATGAAATTGAGAACAAAAGCAACGACATGTGGCTGGTCTTTTTCCATTTCATCTTTTTCCATTTCTCTAGTAAAAAGAAAGCACAACGTTACATTTATACTTATTTTTTAGCTCCGCCCGGCAAAACGAATTCCATTACGCCCCCCCCCCCCCCAAAAAAAAAAAACAACAAAAAGCTTTTAGGCGGGGCGGCAAGATGAAAAAGATTGAGGAGCTAACCGTTGTTTGTCGACTGCCTTTACTGTCCAACATGGAACCCGATCTTTTCATAGTATGCTCACTGACTTTCGACACGGCTTTGGTTCTTTTCGCACGCTGAAATTTCGTCGCCATAGGTATTGCAACAAAAAAAAGAAAACAAACTTCGGATGGCAGATTTCTAGAATGACGTTTACTCTGTCGTGCTCCAATTTTGACTTCCGTGAAACTGAAATTAGAACAACTGTCAAAGAGCAGAACTGAGCAAGCAAGAGAGAAAATGGAACATGGATATACCGCTATCATTTCAAAAAAAAAACTATTGAAATAGAAACTAAATGGAATAAAAAGGTGCAAAAAATAAAATAAAATTTGAAGATGGCTGGTAAAAAACGGAAAACGCAATGGGTCTCGCCACGATTTGCCGTCTTGAGTGCATTTCACTACGGTCATGTAGTGTTTGAATGGAAAAAAGAGAGACGCAGAGTGGAAAATCAATGAAGTGGTCGCTCATTTCTATCCTTTTTTCCTTTCGTTTCGCAACTTTAAAAACCTTTTTTTTTTTCACTAAAGTAAATATATATTTACTCACATAAGCTATATATGACTGGTCAACAATTCGCCAGCTCATCGATTTTTTCCTATGAAAACCAAATTTTCATGTTTCAGGGCCGTATTTCTTTCTGTTCGTTTCATTTCGACGAAAATGGTAAGGCATAATCTTCTGTTCACTCTTCAAAATATCCTTTCCTATTTAGGGTGAACAACAACTCGATTGCGCTCTCGACTTGATGCGCCGGCTGCCACCACAGCAATGCGACAAAAATCTGTCGGACCTCATCGATTTGTGTCCCCATCTCGTCGATGATCTTTTGAGTTAGTAATGAATAGGTCTGTGAATATATATATCAATATTCTACTTGTAGGCACAATCGATCAACCGCTGAAAATCGCGGCGGATCGTGAGACCGGCAAACAGTATTTGCTTTGTGACTACAATCGCGATGGTGACAGTTATAGGTATGAGTCATTCGTGTTTCGAAACTCTGGCAAAATGGCTGTGGGACGTTTCGAAACTTTGGTGCTATTTTTCGTCGCCGTGTTCGCACTACTGGAGACCCTGACAAAACCGGGGAAGAGGCTCCGCCCCTTTTTGCAACTGCTGCACGATGTTTTGTACTGGAAGTGTTGAAAAAGTGCGCCGCAGACTTGCAACTTTTCCCCGGTTTTGTCCATTTTTTTCCCCGGTCTTGTCAGGGTCTCCAAAATTCGGCCAAGGATAAAATTTTTGTCGAATCTTACCGGTTAATTCGGAAAAATTTAGCGCTAAAAATGCACTAAAGAGTCCAAGTTTTGTATAGAGCCAGGATCTATGAAACAGGAAAACGGAATTTTCCGGAAAATGGGTCTGTCTGTTTCTCTGCGTCTCTCACCACCATCATACAAAATTCATCAATTTCCAAATTTCAAGGTTTTCCGGAAAACCTTGAAAATTTTTGAGACCCTACCAAAACCCAGGAAAAAGGTGCGGGGTAACAAAACCGCGCCGCAGTTTGCCAAAACGCAACTTCGCCGCACAGTTTGGATTTTCTTTTTCAATTTTGTTTTAATTTCAAATATACTCGGCGAATGCATCATCAGCCTCGCTCTACGGCACTTTTCAATTTTCAACAGTGTAGTGCGCCTTTTTTGAAGCGAAAAATCAAATTTTAACTGCAATTCTTCGTGGATACGTCACTTCCCGTTGAGAAGAAGTATAAACACTAGAATTCGAGTTAATATTGCAAGTGCAACACGGTTTTACAGGAGTTTTGCAGTAGAGCGAGGTTGATGATGTATTCGCCGACTATATTCGATGAAAAACCACCTAGAAATATACGTTCCACAAACTAATTTCAAGAATAACAAGACTGTGCAATTAAAAAAGAACAATGAAAAAAACTGTGCGGCGAAGTTGCGTTTTGGCAAACTGCGGCGCGGTTTCGTTGCCCCGCCCCTTTTCCTTGGGTTTGGTTTCAATTTTTTACCCGCTTTTACCTTTTTTTTCACACTTCTTGTACTGCAGATCTGAGGGCATATACAAGAAAGTTGAAAACGACATGAATTAGCGTTTTTCGAAAGTCGTTTTCTGAAAAAAAAAAATGGCCTCTGCAAAATATTTTCCCCCGATTTTGTCACGCCCTCCATCCTTTAATTATTGAAATCAAGAGAAAAAATTAAACAGATCTCCATGGAGCAATACATACGATCCGCCACTCGAAGACGGACAACTTCCCACTGAGAAGCGGCGAAAAATGGAGATCGAGGCGAACGCCGCGTTTGAGTCCTATCGCGACTTGTATTTCGAGGGCGGAGTCTCTTCCGTCTATTTTTGGGATTTGGATAATGGCGGATTTGCCGGAATCGTGCTGATCAAGAAGGAGGGAGATGGGGCGAAAAACATTACTGGATGCTGGGATTCTATTCATGTTATTGAGATCACTGAGAGGGTGAGTATGGCATATAATTTGGGGTATAAAATGCATAAATAATTTGTATACAGGCCCGGCAAGCTCACTACAAATTGACTTCCACCATTATGCTCTGGCTCCAAACCAATAAAAGCGCAAGTGGTGTTATGAACCTTGGAGGATCGCTAACTAGACAACACGAGATGGACGCCCCGATCAGTGATCAGAATACACATCTTGCCAACATGGGACGGATGATTGAGGACCAAGAGTCGAAAATGAGACTCACCATCAATGAAATTTACTTTGGAAAGACCAAAAAGGTACAAATAAGTACCGTATTTCCTCTAATTTAGGCGAATACCCTTATATTGTTTCGAGAGCCCACGAAAAGGGGGGGGGGAATGGGCACAGTTTTGTGCAAAAATGCCGCACGGTTTTTTTTTCTGCTTTGTTTTGCTGGAATTCAGTATTTTTGGGTATTTATTGTCCATTTGCGAAAAATGCAAGCGATTTTCATTTTCGTCGCCAAATTATTTTTCCTTTTTTTTTTCTTCGATTGTTCCTAAAATTCTTCGTTTTCCTTGATACAAACAAATTCGTAATATTTGCTGAAAATGTTCCTAATTTTGCCCAATTTTAGTTGAATTCGCCATTTCATCATTTATTTGGAAATTAATTTATGACGATGTAAATATTTCAATGTCCTATTTTAATGCGAAATCACCCGAGTTTTCGAAAAAAAAATATTAATTTTCACTAAAATCAATAATTTTGTGGACCTCTCGCCGCTTTTTCGCTCCTTTTCTTTTTTAATCGTTTCTATTTTGTCTCCGCATTTCAAATACCCAAAAATACTAAATTCCAGCAAAACAAAGCAGGAAAAACCGTGCGGCACTTTTGCACACAACTGTGCCCATTTCCCTCCCTTTTCGTGGGGTCTCAGAGTTGCATTTCATCACATCATTTATGGACCTATTCAAAATATTGTAGAAAAACTGGGAGAAAACTCAGAAAATGCTCCGATTGGTCTGAAATTTTAGGAAAAACTGTAAAAAATGCTTTGGACCGAAATATCGATTTTAAAAATATTGATT
The DNA here is from genome assembly GCA_963572235.1 of Caenorhabditis japonica. Taxonomy (NCBI): domain Eukaryota; kingdom Metazoa; phylum Nematoda; class Chromadorea; order Rhabditida; family Rhabditidae; genus Caenorhabditis; species Caenorhabditis japonica. Next base: position 22,887,024 of record OY754343.1, read on the forward strand.
TTTTTCTGAAAATTTTTTAATTCGATAATTCGGTCCAAAATTTTCTGAGCATTTCATGTCCGGAAGCATTTTTGACAGTTTCTCCCAAAATTTCAGACCAATCGGAGCATTTTCCGAGTTTTCTCCCAGTTTTTTATCATTTTTGGTGTGGTGTGCAAACCTCTAATGGGGTTATTCTCGAAACCAGCAAAAAATTCAGCGAAAATTCGGAGAATGCTCCGATCGGTCTGAAACTTTGGGAAATCATTAAGAAGATACTTCCGGTCATTCCCTGAAAATTTCAGACCGAAATATTGATTTTTAAAATTATCGATTTTTATTTCTGAAAATTTTCAAAATCGATATTTTGGTCTGAAATTTTCAGGGAATGACCGGAAGTATCTTCTTAATGATTTCCCAAAGTTTCAGATCAATCGAAGAATTCTCCGAATTTTCGCTGAATTTTTTGCTGGTTTCAAGAATAACCCCATAAATACCCAGCAGTTGTGATGAAATGAAATAATAGAAGGGCATGCATGCACTTAAATTAGAGGAAATACGGTAAAAAAAGTTGCATTTTTAAATAATGCATAATCATTTAAGGTTATGTCGGATCTCCGGTCATTGGAAAAGCAAAGCGAGATCGAGAAGCAAGACGAGATTGTGCGTGAAATCTCGAACGCCGTCGCTTCGCGCGGAGCAAACTAGTCTTTGCCCACCACGACCGCTGCTCATTTACCTATATGCAACCCATGCTTTATTGCGAGTTTCTTTTTTCTACTCATAATACCGTTAAACCCGCTTCGAGTGTAGTCCTTGTGTAAAAATCTCATTATTGTTTCGACAAACAATCGTCACACTCTGCCTCCTTGTGCTATGGCTAACTATTTATTATCACCAAAGAAGAGCTTGAGCCGCCCGTCTCTTCTCTCGTTCTATTTAGGTGCTCGTTTGGGCAGCACTTTCATTTCTTTTGTATTTTGCAATGTAATTTAAATTTATACAAAATTATAAATCAATACGATTGGATTCACCACTTGGAGAAATCCCCGAGCCCAGCTCTCGCAAACTTTTTCTTTTTGGCAGCTTCAAAAGGAACGTCTTCAATTTTTCCTTGACGTTTATTGACAGCGGCCGCGGATTTCATATACTTTCCGACTCCTGTTCCATTCGCTTTTGGTTTAGACAACGCCTCCGCTTCCTTGGAGCTGGCCAGTCGAGCCGCGTCCTTGGAAGCTGAAAAAAATCATGTATTTTTCAACTTTTTTTTACCGCGAATAACTTACTCTTCTTAAGAATTTCAGCTCTTTCAGCCTGAACCTCCTTCTCGGCCTCTTCGAACGGATCCACAAACACTTCGGCTCTCAAGACAACAACTGGAACTGTTGGAGCATCTGTGCCCTCTTCTGTCTCCAGCTTCTCAATCGCTGTCAACGTATCCTGGCCTCCGACGAGTTTGCCAAAGATTGTATGCTTTCTGTCAAGATATTTACAAGGCCGGAAAGTGATGAAGAACTGCGATCCGTTGGTATTCGAGCCTTTGTTGGCCATAGAAAGAACTCCTCTTGCGTCATGAGAGAATCCCGAGATGAACTCGTCTTTGAATGGTTTTTCCCAAATCGATTCACCGCCATGGCCAGTTCCAGTTGGATCTCCACCTTGTAGCTGAAAATAATAAAATTGAAATGTCACGAATCCATTATATTGGTCGTTCTGTGTGTTTAGCGCGTTTTCTTTTTTTCTTTTTTTTTAGAAGGTTTAAACATTTTTCCGGTTTTCTCTCTAATGTTCTCGTTTAAATACTTGTGGACCTACCGTAAAACCTGTATTAGAAGGGCATGCCCTTCTATTGTTCAAACACCCTCTCCAGACGCCCTTCTATTAGAGGGGCCCTTCAAATAGAGGGGCCCTTCTATTGTTCAGAATGAGAATTTGAAATAAAAATTTATTTTTAACAGAAGATTTCAACAAAATGGTGCCAAAAATTAACAAAAAAAAAACAACAAAAATTAGAAAATAAACTAGTTCTGAATGTCGATTGAAATGTCACTTTGTGCATCTTCTTCATCCGACATTTTTCACTGAAAAGTGTTAAAAATCTCACTAAAACTACGAAAAAAAAGTAAAAACAAGAAAGTACGCAAAATAAAAAAGGTAATCAGAGAAACCGCAATAATAATGCGTGGTGCTGATTGCGTATTGCAAGGGTGCCCTTCTATTAGAGGGGCACCTCTATTTTTCAATGAGCCTCTGCAGACGCCCTTCTATTAGAGGGGCTCTTCTAATAAAGGGGCCGTACTAATACAGGTTTTACGGTATTTACAAAACCGGAAAAAATTGCGTGAAAAATCGGAGAATGCTCCGATTGACCTGAAATTTTGGGAAATATTGGAAAAAAATTATCCTATACACGCTTAAAAAATTTTGGACCGAAATATAGATTTTTTTCTGAAAATTTTTAAAATCGATATTTTGGTCCATCATTTTTTGAGCGTGTACAGGAGAATTTTTTCCAATATTTCCCAAAGTTTCAGATCGATCGGAGCATTCTCCGATTTTTCCCGCAATTTTTTTTTCCGTTTTTTTTCTTTTTTTTCCGGTTTTGTGAATAGGTCCATTAAAAACGCAACAAAAAAATCGCTAAATCATTCTACAGATGTTTCTTCCATGCATTTTTATGGGGTTATGCACGAAATAGCAAAAACTGCGAAAAATGTTTTGGACCGAAATAAAAATCGATTTAAAAACTATTGATTTTTTCTGAAAATTAAAAAAAAAGAGCATGCCCAGGAGTATTTTTGCCCTCACTTCTCAAAATTGCATAGTTCGCGCAAATCCCCATCAGGCTTGTTCGGAAAATGCTTTTCGGAAAATCGGAAAAAGAAATTTTTTTCCGAAATAATTTTTCGGAAAATCGGATATCCGACATTTTTTCCGATTTTATTTTTCGGAAAATCGGCTATCCGATTTTTTCCGATTTTCGAAACTAAAACTGGATTTTTTTTTTTAATTTTGTATTTTCCGAAAAAGATTCTTAATAATTGGCTCATCTCATTTCTTTGAAAAAATACGAAAATCAACAAATTAACAAAAAATTCAACAAAAATTCAGTTTTGAGAAGTTCTTGGTACTTAGAAGCGGCACCTAAAAGAACTGAAATTTCCCGATCATTTTCGGAAAATTTTCCGACGGGAAAATTTTCCGGATAATTAATTCGGAAAATCGGAATTTCCGTTTTCCGACTCCGACCAAGCCTGATCCCCATTACTGAATAATTAAATTTTACTGCACCCGTAAAAAAAAAAGATTTTAAGCCCAGCCTTGTTCGAAAACTTTTTTTTCCTTTTTTTTGTGAGCACATTGAAACTTACCATAAAATTTTTGATTAGCCGATGAAATTTCGTATTGTTATAATATCCATTTGAGCAATGAGTGATGAAATTCTCGCATGCCTTCGGAGCTTTTTGACAATAAAGTTCAAGATTTAAGGGTCCAAAATTAGTTACAAGTCTCACAAATCCATTCTTTTTCACTCGACTGTACCGCACTGTGTCGTCATCCAAAACGGCCGCTTTGTTACTTGTAACTGGAGCCATCACTGTTGACGTGAATCCAGCAGCCACTTTTCCCTGACTGAAATGAGCCGCATTGATAGCGTCCGCTGTTTCTTCCTTTTCAGCTTCTTCTTTTTTCGGAACGTATTCCTTTTCCAACTGATCTAGAACCGATTTGCATGCGTTGTTCATTCTGCGAATGTAAAACTTTGGATCCTTCATTGCCTCTTTTTCTTTCTTTATTTCCTCCGACGTCTTTAAATCGAGTTTCACGTGTAGAAACTGTTCCATGTTGAATTTTTCGAGATGATTTGGATCTTGAAGATCAATGATATCGTTACGAGTGAACGGAACGTCAGAAAGCAGGTCTTTAAGGTGATTTCTCTTCAGATTCAGCTCTTGAACCGCTTCATTCGAATACACATTTCCAGTTGTTGCAATGGCGAGAATGTGACTGTAGTCTGTGAAAGTGCGAAACGTCACAGGACAACGGAATTTTCCCTCGTCGTCCTTATCGAATTTGAGTTGGATGAGATCTTTGACAGTGAGCGATTTACCAGTGCACGGATTCTTGCCATGTTTTTTCACATACGGCATGATGGCTCTATAAACTATTGTTTCAAGCATAAAAAGGACGAGATAAAATACTCACGTTAACTCGAAAATCTCTCCAGATCGAGCGCAAACTGGATCCTCAAAAGGTAGAAGAGATAAAGAGCAGTGATTGATCGGAAGGCGCTTGAATTGTGCTCTTTGGAGTCGTGTTCCAGTGTCATCTTTGTGTCCTCCAATGGATTTCCATTCTGACGTTGTCAGGTAGAGTTTGTCTTTCTGGTGCTGCTTCTTTCCCATTGTTTGTCTGAATTTGAATATTTACGGTTTTAAAGAGACCCCACGAAAAGGGGGGAAAGTGTTGAAACGCAGGAACGAAAAGGGGGGAAAATGGGCACAGTTTGTCTGCAAGTGCCGCACGGTTTTTCTACATTTTTGGAGAATGAGAAATAGTGTTTTTTTTCCTGCTTTGTTTTGCTGGAATTTAGTATTTAAAATGCGGAGACAAAATAGAAACGATTAAAAAAATAAAAGGAGCGGAAAAGCTGCGAGAGGTCCACAAAATTATTGATTTTAGTGAAAAATAATATTTTTTGCGAAAATTCGGGTGATTTCGCATTAAAATAGGAAAATTGTGTGCTAAAAAGAAAGAATACATTGAAATACATCATCATAATATCATTTGAACTAAAAGCTTTCCAAATAAATGATTTAGGAATTTTTAAAGCAGCGAAAATTTCGAAAAATGGCGAATTTTAACTAAAATTGGGCATAATTGGGAAATTTTTCACAAAATATTACTGTTTGTTTGTTATCAGTCATTTTAACAAATAAATATCAAGGAAAACGGAGAATTTTAGCAAGAAATCGAAGAAAAAGAGGAAAAATAATTTGGTGACGAAAATGAAAATCGCAAAGTATGAAGTTCAATGAAGCGCACCTGCATTTGTCGCGAATGGACAATAAATACCCAAAAAAAACTAATTTCAGGCAAAAAAAGCAGAAAAAAAAACACTATTGCTCATTCTCCAAAAATGTAGAAAAACCGTGCGGCACTTTTGCAGACAAACTGTGCCCATTTTCCCCCCTTTTCGTTCCTGCGTTTCAACACTTTCCCCCCTTTTCGTGGGGTCTCGTTTTAAAAGAAAAAAAAAGGAAAAAAAAATTACGAAAAAAAAAATCTCGTAAATCTCCCCAATGAAAACCTAGGCCACGCTAGGAAAAGTTAGTCCCTCGGCCATTGGGTCTCGCAACGAATTGCGATCCACGTGTTGATTTCCTCGATTTACGGGTAAATGTTTCCTTTTTTTTTGTATTTAATTTTCCGTTTTGCCTTTTTTAAAATTGTTTCTGTAATAAATATTAAAATCATTGCATTAATCTATGATGCATACGTAGCGGAGTGACAATTTTTCCCTTTTTTATTCGAAAAATTGAAGAAATATCTGAAGAAATTAAGAGATTTTTCGTCTCCCAGTTTCACGTGAAATGTCACTCCGCCACCAATCCATTATATCACTTTTGCAGAAAGTAAACCTCATTCTAAAATGGCCGACTTTGACAATGTAAGTTTTTGATTTTCGTTTTCTCATCTTAACACATTTTTTATTTAGAATCCAACTTCACTGTACAGCATCAAAGGAATCGTGATTCTTGACCAGGATGGTAAACGCGTTGTCGCTAAGGTATTTTTTGCGCCTGCGACATATATTATCGATTTCTTTTTAGTACTACGATCGCACCACGTTTGTGACTGTCAAGGACCAGCATGCATTTGAGAAGAGTTTATTTGCAAAGACTTCTCGTAACACAACGTGTAAGTTTTTTAAGGAAATAAATAGCCAGTTTTTTTTAATTTTTACAGCGGACATTCTGTTGCTTGACGGAGTGACGTGCTTGTACCGTTCGAACGTCGACTTGTACTTTTATGTGCTCGGATCGACGCGTGAGAATGAGCTGTTCCTCGATGCTACTCTCAATTGTCTTTACGACGCGGTCTCTGTGGTTCTGCGAAAGAACGTGGAGAAGAAGGCGTTGATCGAGTCGATGGACACTATTATGCTCATTATCGACGAGATGTGCGACGAAGGGTGAGTTTTTTGTTGAAAAGTTCAAGTTAATTTTATTTGGACGTTTCAGAGTTATCATGGAGACTGATTCGCAGGCGGTTGTACAAAGAACTGCACTCAAGAGTGACGAAGTCTCTTTCTCCGATCAATCTGTCTCTCAAATCGGTTTTTCGTTTATCGAATCTGCAAATAAGCAATTCAAATGGTCGCTTCTAAAGTAATTTTTTTACAATTACCTTTTCCTGTTCATAAAAATATAATTTCTTCCATAAATTATTGTCTTACTTCACATGTGTTATAATCGCTCTCCCGTTTTTTTTTGGAATGTATTCGAATAAATTTGCAATTCTTATTTAAATATTATTTTTTTTTAAATAATTTTTGTCGTGATTTATCGGTGTGTTGTTTGTTTGTTTTTGTTTTTTAGTTGTGTCTGTGTGTTGTTTTTTGGTTTTATTTGGTTGGTTGGTTTTCCTCTCCTATTTTAACTTTAAAATGTTTACAAACCTAATTTTTCCTTCCCGCACTTCCAGATTAACATTTTCAGACTTAATGACTCGTGTCCCAGTTCTGAAGCGTGCTGGAACATCTTCAACGCCAGTGGCAGCAAAGAAATCATCTCCGGAGAAATCTGCGAAACGAAAGACGAGGGGAAAGGAAAACGTCGAAGAGAAAGAAATTGATCACAAAGTTTTCGAGTTAGTATTTACGCTAAAAAAAGAAAAAAAAAACTGCGGGAAAAATCGGAGAATTCTCCGATTGACCTGAAATTTTGGGAAATATTGGAAAAAAATTATCTTGTAAATACACGCTCAAAAAATTTTTGACCAAAATATCGATTTTAAGAATTATCGATTTTTTTCGAAAAATCGATATTTTGGTCCAAAATTATTTGAGCGTGTACAGGAGAATTTTTTCCAAAATTTCAGGTCAATCGGAGCAATCTCCAATTTTTTTCCGGTTTTGTGAATTTTGGAGAAATTACAATAAATACACCAAACTTTACAAGATAATTCAGTAATATTACAAGAAATTCTGGCAATATTATTGTGCCTCACAACATTCTTGTAAATCTTCGTCAATATTACTAAAATTTCTCATAATATTTTTTTTCAATTGCCTGAGTCCCCCCCTGTTATTCACAAAACCGGAAAAAAAACTTCGGGAAAAATCGGAAAATGCTCCGATTCACCTGAAATTTTGGCAAATATTGGAAAAGCTCCTGTACACGCTCAAAAAAATTTGGACCAAAATGTCGATTTTAAAAATTTTCAGAAAAATCGATATTTTGGTCCAAAATTATTTGTGCGTGTTTCCCAAAATTTCAGGTCAGTCGGAGCATTCTCCGATTTTTCCCGCAGTTTTTTTCCGGTTTCGTGAATAGGTCCATAAATGTATTTATTCCACAAGAAAACCCATTTTCCAGAGATGAAACCGTATCCGTGGCATCTTCGGCAATCGAAAACTATTTCCTGCAGGGAAAGTTGGCCGAAGAAAGAATGAATTCATCCAGGCCTCGGAGAGGAAAACGTGCTGGAAATGGTGTCGTTGAAGAGACCGAAGAAGAGGATGACGGGGTGAACAAAATGATCGCAGAGTTCACAAAATGTGATCTTCCGGGACTTCGCGACTACATCTCGCAGAAAAACTCTACTGAATCGCAAGAACAACTCGATTATTTGGCTGAAAATGAATTCAACAAATGGCTTCTCTATCTGGCGTCTGGATTCAATATCCTGATCCATGGAGTTGGCTCAAAACGAGAGTTATTGTCACAATTTGAAGAGGAGTTGGAATCGTATACGTATATGCGAGTGGATGCTCGGAAGGATGAAGTGAACGTAAAAGTGTTGCTCTCTGCCATAAATGAGAATATGAAACTTGATTGCAATGTGAAGAGAGGACAATCTACTATTGACTGGGCAAAAGATATTCGTCGGCGAATTCAGAAACGAGATTTGCAGCTTATTCTTATAATTGATAACATTGAATCACCTGATTGGAGAAATGATCAAGAAGCGATTTGTGAGTTGCTCGAAAATCGCCGAGTTGTCAAACTGATTGCAACTGTCGATCACATTTACTCGACTTTTATCTGGAATTCAGTATGTCCCCTGTTATCCATTTCCTCTAGAGTTCAGTATTTTCAGCGTCAACTCTCTTCACTTTCATTCGTACATATCACTGTCAACACTTTACAAATTCCACTTCACGAAATGATGACTGGCGAGTCACGTCTTCTCGGTCTTGACGCTCGTTCCAACCAATCGAGTCACACGATGTCGTCTCTAGACGTCTTCTGGAAATCACTGGCGGTTAATTCTCAAAAACTGTTCCGTCTGTTTTTCTCAATGTATTTTGCTGCGAAGAAGCCGGTCAAATTTTGGGATTTGTTCAATTCGGCAAAAGACGATTTCATCGCCTCCACAGATGCGGCTCTTCGTACTCAACTCGTCGAATTCAAGGATCATCGTGTGCTGAAGTAAGTTAACCAGATCTGGGGAAAACAGTCGAATAAGAGCCTTTTTTTAAAATTGAAAGTGCCAAACACGGTGTCCGGGATTGGGCGCACTTTCGGTGCTCGCGCATTTTTTCTTTCAGTAAAACCTGTGTTTCTTTGTAAAATGTATGTATCTCTTTTAATACTATAAAATTGCCCAAACTTCGATTTTCGTAAATATTTCGCCTGCAAAAACACCAAAAAACTCATTTTTAGGTCCGCAATGCTAAAAAGCATTATTCCGAAATGGTGGCTGAACCAAATTTGACGTTCTTAGGCTTAAAAAATTTCTAAAGACCTCAGCTATAATTCCGTTGGAGCACATTTGGGAAAAATTAAGAATTTATGCTTTTTTTCCCGAAAAACATAAAAAAAATGCCTCAAAATTTGAATTTCGCGCGAAAAAATCCAGTGGGGCGCGTTTGCTCGGCTCCAAATACTTTCCGTATTTATCTCCTAACAATGTTCTGTAATTCATTCCAGATGGACACGTGGAGACGACGGAAATGATCAGCTGTCCGGAATGGTCGAGTTGAAATTGGTGACCGAGTTCCTGGTGTCGAAAGGAATGTCATTGTCTGAAGAAGGGGATGAGTAAGACAAAAATTACGAAACTAAACAATTATCTCATTTCCAATGTTCTCACTTTTGATATGCTCAATTTTTTCTAACTATTTAAATCACTGAATGTAAATAGTCTTGTGGAAACCAGAAAACATGCGAAAACATTGAAGAAATAGTAACGAAAGTTTTTATCAATTACACTTGGCGGTGATTAGAAAAAGGAAAATAGAAGAGATCTTGGAATTAATGGAAGCGGAGGAAACTAACAATAAAAACGCTTCCAAATAACTCAATTTTCAAATCATTGACGGCTTGACGTCATCGAACTGCTTTCTCGCCTTCTTCAACTCTTCGGACATTGAAAGAAGATCCTTGACGCGAGAGAATTTCTTCGAGTCACGACGGATCAAATAGTGAATGTCCTCGAGCGCCAGTTTGTCAGGTTTTCCGACCCGCATCGCGAGCTGGCAAAGTTCTTTGATGTAGTTGAGCACTATCGCTTCCAGCACGTCCAGCGTCTCATCGTACGGTTCCTGGAGAAGATATTTGGTGAGGGTTGCTTGTTCTATCACGTATTCCATTTTTAGACCAGGGGTGGGAGACAAAAAAATTTTTTTTGGCCTCAAAAAAAAAAACTTTTTTTTGCTCTTACTGTAGAAAAACGGAAAAAATGACAAAAAACTCGGAAAATGCTCCGATTGGTCTGAAATTTTGGGAGAAACTGTCAAAAATGCTTCCGGGCTTGCTCAGAAAATTTTGGATCGATATATCGATTTTATAAAATTTTCAGAAAAAATCAATATTTCGGTCCAAAATTTTCTGAGCGAACCCGGAAGCATTTTTTACAGTTTCTCCCAAAATTTCAGAGCAATCGGAGCATTTTCCGAGTTTTTTGTCATTTTTTCCGTTTTTCTACTGTACTTTGAATAGGTCCATTACAAAAAATTAACAAAAAAAAATTTCCCAAGTTTCTGTTGAAAATTAGAGGTTTTTGCCAATTTTGTATCTCACTCTTACCATCGAAAAAAAAATAAAAAAATTTTTTTGTCTCATCCAAAAAAAACCCGAAAAAACAAAAAAATCGAAAATAAAAAATTTTTTTTTTGGTCCCACCCCTGTTTTAGACGATTCCTGGTGCCGGATACCTGAAACTGGAAAACGACAGGAAAACCGTTTTTCGGAAAACGAAATTTGGAAATTTTGTATGATGGTGGTGAGAGACGCAGAAAAACAGACAAACCCATTTTCCGGAAAATGCCGTTTTCCTGTTTCATGAATCCTAGCTCCGGAGTTGTCCTCCAGCTCAAATTTTGAATCTCTGCCTATAGAGCTTCACGGTGGTCTTCTACTGTCTGCACTCTCTTCTGTCTCCCTCACCACCGCAACGCAGCTATTTTTTAAACGGGAATTTGTTTCTTTTTTGATTTTCAGCAAAACTAGACCACTTTTTGAAAATCTGTCATTAAAATATATTCTTCAGATCAAATGCTTCATTTTTATTACAAAAACACCACGATTGGTGCAGAATTGACGGAGGAGATGCATTTTAAAATGTGGAAACATCGAGAAAAAACCGAATTTGCACGTTTTGAGCTGATCGTGGTATTAAAATGTTCGCGAGAAAATTCTGCACAAGGGAGACATTTAAAATGCATTATTATGTTGCAGAAAATTGAGTTTTTAGTAAAATTCTGTACTAATTTTTTTTTAATGCATCTCCTCCGTCAATTCTCCACCAATCGTGTGGTTTTTGTACTAAAAATGAAGCATTTGACCTGAAGAATATATTTTAATGACAGATTTTCAAAAAGTGGTCTAGTTTTGCTGAAAATCAAAAAAGAAACAAATTCCCGTTGAAAAAATAGCTGCGCTGCGGTGGTGAGGGAGAGAGAACGAGAGATGCGCCATCAGTTATTCCTAGCGGCGCTTTTCCCGTCCGGGACACCGTGAGCTTATCAGATGGGCAGCTACAGTAATTTAAAATTAAATTTGAGAAATTGAAAGCAATCAGAACTAATTTACAAAATTTCCCATCAATTCACCTTATCATCTCCGAATCCGAACACCATCGTTCTCAAATCTCTTCTCAACAAGTGCTTTTTGTCTTCTGGATGGGTGATTTTCTCCTTGTCCTCCTCGCCGTCAGAATTGAACAGATCCTCATCTTCATCCATTTTTTTTTCTGGAGTATTGCTTAAATAAATTGAAAGGCATTGTAAATAAAAATGTATTAGAGAATGGGCAAGACCATCCTATTACATAATATTAACTCACTCGAAATATTTTATTTATAAATCAGTGAAAGAAACTAAAAAGATACAAAAAGAAAGTATGTATATTAAAAGAAAAGGCACATGAAAAGAAAACGAAAGTGAAATGAAAAAAGAGAGAGAAATTGAGCTAGATAAATATTGATTGCCATTTTCGAAGTTTAAAGTATTTTTGATGATGATGATATCGGGCTGAAAGAAAAAAAATAAAAGGAAAGAAGTGATGAGTGCGTTGAATGAGAACAAGAAGTAAACGAGAAACACATGCAAGAGAGAGCCAAACACGTCAAGTAGATCAGATCAGATCAGATCAGATCAGATCACAGTTATCAGTTGAGTGGAACGATCCGTTTATCCACGACGCAGTTTTTCATTGATCGTGCGGACTATCATTGTTGTCTGGAATACCAGCTGATTTGCAGACACTGACACCTGAAATGTATTAAAGTTTTATACGGTCTTCTCCTTTATATACAATACTTGATTAGCATTCTGATCCTTGAAATATGTCTTCAAAGTGTTACTGAATCTCTTCGAGTAGTGCACAAATTCCCTTTTTCGTTTTTCAACTGCCGGCTGCGCGGAAAGTGGAACAATCTTGTAGACAGCGTTTATCGCCTCCAGAAGCTTTTTTATCGATGACGCAATCAATTTGATAGTTTCCAGGAAGGCGTGACGGTCTGACATCTCCTCTGGCACTCGAGACAATACGCGACGCAGTTCGATGGCTCTGAATTCATTTTTTGTAAATAACTACCGTTGAAAAAAAAAATGAAAATTTATATACCGTTTCGTAAGTTCCTTGTAATCGACGTTATGTTCGTATCCGCTGACAATCAAGTCATTGGTCGGTGAAGTGTCATGCATTCTCAAGTAGGACTCCTGTAGATTAACGTTGAGCTCCGAGTCATCCAATATGACTTTGGTGAAGTCATACAAAAATGATGGGGATGCTTGCTCACAAGTGGTCAGTGCATTGTGCAGTTTCTAAACATTTCTTTTTCAAATCAAGGTATTTCATTATTTTTACAACAGTTTTGTTTTAAAAATTTCAAGTTTTGAGGTGTGTGCTTATTTGGGTATTCTATTTCTGATGAGGTTATTCAGAAAAAAAAGAAAAAATTTGGGGAAAACTCGGATTGGCCTGAAATTTAAATGGGAGTATTCTCGGAACCAGCAAAAAAATCAAAAAATTCAGCGAAAATTCGGAAAATGCTCCGATCGGTCTGAAACTTCGACAGATCATTTAAAAAGTACTCTCGGACATTCCCTGAAAATTTCAGACGAAAATATCGATTTTGAAAATTTTCAGAAATAACATTCGATATTTTTTAAATCAATATTTTGGTCTGAAATTTTCAGGGAATGACCGAAAGTATTTTTTAAATGATCTCTCAAAGTTACAGACCGATCGGAGCATTCTCCAAATTTTCGCTGAATGTTTTGCTAGTTCCGAGAATAACCCGATAAGGAAATAGTGTCAAAAATACTCCTGCATCTGCACAAAAAGTTTGGGACCGAAATATCGATTTTAAAAATTATTGATTTTTTTCTGAAATTTTCTGAGCATATCCAGGAGTATTTTTCGAGTTTTTTTGCCGTTTTTATTAGAAAATAGTGTCAAAAACACTTCTGCGCATGCTCAGAAAAATTTTGACCAAAATATTGATTTTTTTCGAAAATTTTAAAAATCGACATTCCGATCAAAAAATTTTCTGAGCATTCCCGGGACGTGGTTTTAAAACCTTTTAATCTGATCAGAAAAATGCTGAATCTTATGGGGTTATTCACAAAACCGGAAAAAAACTTCGGGAAAAATCGGAGAATGCCCCGATTGACCTGAAATTTTGGGAAATATTGGAAAAAATTCTCTTGTACTTGCTCAAAAAATTTTGGACCAAAATATCAATTTTAAAAATTTTCAGAAAAAAATCGATAATTTTTAAAAACGATAGTTTGGTCTAAAATGTTGTGAGCATGTACAAGATAATTTTTTCCAATATTTACCAAAATTTCAGATCAATCGGAGCATTCTTCGATTTTTCCCGAAGTTTTTTTTTTCCATTTTCTTCCTTTTTTTTCCGGTTTTGTGAATAACCCGCCCATTATGGACTCAGGCAATTGAAAAAAAAATATTATGAGAAATTTTAGTAATATTGACGAAGATTTACAAGAATGTTGTGAGGCACAATAATATTGCCAGAATTTCTTGTAATATTACTGAATTATCTTGTAAAGTTTGGTGTATTTGTTGCAATTTCTCCAATATTCACAAAACCGGAAAAAACACTTCGGGAAAAATCGGAGAATGCCCCGATTGACCTAAAATTTTGGGAAATATTGGAAAAAATTCTCCTGTACATGCTCAAAAAATTTTGGACCAAAATATCGACTTTAAAAATTTTCAGAAAAAAATCGATAATAAAAAAAAACGATAGTTTGGTCTAAAATTTTGTGAGCATGTACAAGAGAATTTTTTCCAATATTTACCAAAATTTCAGGTCAATCGGAGCATTCTCCGATTTTTCCCGAATTTTTTTTCCGGTTTTGTGAATAACCCCATTATGTCAGACAATTTTTAATCTTCCTATTGGATGACTCATTTCGCATTATAATATTTTCATATTTTTTTTGTCACATTTTCTCTTGTTAATTTCCATCAGATTTTTTTTCACTTTTAAGTTAAATTTATGCTTTGTTTTGGACAAGTAAATATGGCTCCGGGACATTTCGCAGCCGGACATTTCGCAGCTGAGACGTTTCGCAGCCGGACATTTCGCAGCTGAGACGTTTCGCAGCCGGTAAATACAATTACACTAATATCACTTCTCTCTCAGCGGAATTGGTAAACATGTTATTGATAAACAAGCATGGTCAGAGAAAGGAGAGAGTGTGTATATAAGGAGGTTGGCTGCGAAACGTCTCGGCTGCGAAATGTCCGGCTGCGAAATGTCTCAGCTGCGAAATGTCTCGGCTGCGAAATGTCCGGCTGCGAAATGTCCGGCTGCGAAATGTCTCGGCTGCGAAACGTCCGGCTGCGAAATGTCCCGGAGCCGTAAATATACTTTAAAAAATACGCCGACATGCATGCCGGGCCAAACTCACGTTCAGGGCGATTGAAGCTCTTGGGTCATCGCGATGTTGCTGTCTTAAAATACTCTTTTTTTTTTCAGGGGAAACATATAATTTAGATTTAGACAAACTTCAATTTCTCCATGACTGGATTATACAGGCATTGATAGGTCATCGCACCAAGATAGCCGCCTTCTTCGTTCATCGCGAAACTGCTGAAAGTTGTGCTTGAAGCGAGAATGAAATCAATCGATTAGTTTGCAAATAAATAAAAATGTATGCGGAATTGGAAGGAGATGAGATGGAGACAAGACGCAGACGATTCGACAAAAATGCAATGCGCGATAGTGGCGACGGGCAGAAAGTGTAAACAGAGGGTGAACGGTTCAGAGTGAGTCAGCGATTCCTGTTGAGGAGAAATCTGGAAAAATTAAAAAAAAAATAGAAAAGAAAAAAAAATGAATGAAAAAAAAAGAAAAAAAAAAATTTTTTTTTGATTTTGAATAATATTGTGATTGGAGCGCACTTACTGACCCCTCCCGCTATTGGAGCCTCGGAGCCATATTGAGCGCGGTTTGAGCTCCGGCTCGAAAAAAAAAAGAGAAAAGCGCAGAAATTTGAACACACAAGCTATTATGCGGAATATTTAACAAACACTCTGGCGCTCTATTGTCAAAAATGAAAGAATGGGTGTCATTTCGGGCGGGGGCTCATTCTCTCACTCTCAATTATGTACTCACTTCCGATTGCTCCGAGAGCATGAAAAACAGATGCTTTGAAAGGAATTGAATATAGATTTTAAATTTTATTGTGACGGCCGGCACCGAAAAGAAACAACTTTTGGGACTGTCACAAAAATGAAATGAAATTAAATTAAAAGTATTGTGTTTTCAATCGAATTGCGACATGAAAACGCAATTCAATTCAAGTCTGCATTCACCGTTCTGCCTGCGTCTCTTCAAATATCACTGTGTTCGCGTGGTCGCGCACAAATAAGTGGGCGGAGTTTCGCGTTCTCATGTCGCAAGTCGATTGAAAAAACAATAATTGTTAAATATTTAGTATTGTGGAATCCTAGAAAACATGAAAACATCCTTCATTTCATTCATTCATTCCGTTTCCTGTCTGTCTGCGTCTCTCTCTCCCACACACTCTCTATGCGAAATATCTGACGACTGCTGATCCCCTCCGCCGCATCATCATCAACATCTCGCTCCTACTTTTCCCGTCCCAGTATCCAGAAAATCAATATCCGATTCTATTCAATTTCACCCATGAATTGAACATATTGACATGACACGAGACCCCCAATAATTCTTTTTTATTATCATCATCACTCACTCACTAACTCACTGACTGTCAAACGCGAACGCAAATTTGTTGTTTTTGTTGTTGAGAACCGGTTCACACAGCGACTGTTCGCGGACAACAATGTGTATGTATATAGGTGTGTCCGGAAAAAAGAAAAAAAAGTTGTATTATATTGAAATTGTTGTTTGTAATGTAATGTAACGTTTTGTTCTTGTTCTCGTTCAAATGCGATATTGTGTGTTTCTGCTCACATTATTTTATGTCCGCGTTTTCGGATTTTTCTGAAAAAATGCGGCGCGCTAGACCCTACGTAAAGGCAAACGCGCTCTATCGCATGTCTGCGTCTCCATTTTTGCACGCTCACCATTGTGGAGACGCAGAGAATGCGATAGGGCGCGTTTGCATTTTTGTAGGGTCTAGAACGCCGTTTTCTTGTTTTCTTGAATGATTTGATATTTTTTAATTTTCTTACCAATTTTTTAAAGTATTTTTCGCCATAAAAACTATAAAATTTTGTTTTAAACTGTGATTCGATTATTAAATGAGTAATTTTTCTCAATTCCCAGCTTAAAAAATCAGCAATATTACTCTCGTCTCATTGTCAGCAGCAAAACAAGACACGGCATGCTGGACCCTACAAAAGTGCAAACGCGCCCTGGCGCACTTGCGTTTTTCTCTGCGCCTCCATATATTTCTCTTGGAGTATTGCCAAAAATCTTTGGCGCCTTGCCAAATATGTTTTTTTTTTTGCAAAATATAACGTTGTTCGCATTTTTAGTCCCAATTTTCGTATTTTGTTTCTCATGGACCTATGCACGAAATAAAAAAGGCCATTTAAATGAATTAATTTGACAATTTTTTCCAATGCACGAAAGCAAGTTTATTCAATTAACTTGAATAAACTTGACGGCTGCAGAACGGTCGCGTCGAGATATTGCAAGTAAAAAAGTGTGTGCGCCTTTAAACTTTGTGTCGATTTACGAGATTTTTTTCGAAGGTTTAATGTTACGAATTTAATTAATGTGTCTAAAATTATAAAAATCCCATCATATATTTAAAAAATAATTTCAGGTAATTTATTCAGGCATGCGTGAAGCGGATAATGATGAAAAAAATAAGCAAATTGCTGCGGTGAGTAGAAAAGAAGATTTTTTGAAAACTTGAAAATTGTTCAGGCGACTTTATTGCTTCAGCAGCAGCAAATTATTCTGACGCAGTTTATAAGCCGTACAGAACCGCAACAGCGCTTAGAAATAGTTGAAAGACAAAACTTTCACAATTTTTTGAGCTCTGTGAATATTATTGTGGGGAATCGTGCAACGGAAGTGAGATCTTTTGCATAGCTTGTTTTTTAAAACTATCATCAATTCAGAATTACTGGGGATTATCAACTGACGCATTCCACACGGTTCTGCAAAACTGCCGCCAACATGACCGCGTTACGCCAATCACCCCCACCGCGCGTCTCGCTATTTTCATGAAATACTGTCGCGAAGGTACCGAACATTTAACTTAGATCTGTGTAGAAAATCAGTTATAGGAAGAAGCCAGAACGCTTTGGCTCGAGACCTAGGCGTTTCGCAGCCTACAGTTTCACGCATCGTTACACAAATTATTCATGATTTATCGCAATGTGCTCCTGATTTTATCAAAATGCCAGAAACTCGATACGAACTGGAATCTTTGGAGCAGAAATTTTACAATCTGACTGACATGAACGGAGCGCAACGAAGAATTCCGTGTTTTGCTCTTCTGGATGGAAAGCATTTTGCAGTTGAGCATCCGCCACATTCTGGATCCCTCAACGCAAACTACAAGGGGTTCTTCTCGTTTAACAGCCTGATGTTATGTGATTCGGATTTGCGTGTGATGTACTGTCAAATTAGTGAGCTTGGAGTGAACAGTGATGCACAGTTATTTCGTGATGGACCACTACAAAGAAGTATTCTAGACGATTTGGTTCGAATGGCTGGCTTCCGCATGCTTCCTGATCACCGAACACTGATGCCGCCATTCTTGCTCGCGGACAATGGCTTCGCACTCACTCATTCTACTATGCAGCCTTACAGACAAAATTCTTTGACTCTGGAAAACTACGAGTTCAACAAGATGATTTCGGCTGTTCGAGTGAGAGTGGAGAACTTGTTCGGTGTTCTCACTTCGAAATTCCGGATTCTCCGACGTGATATGAATCTAGATCCTTCTACCAGCAGAGCTCTCGTTGTAGCTCTCTGTGTCATTCACAATATTCAATTGGGCCCGCTTCAGTTGCTCGACGTGGATTCGACAGCGCCGATGATGGCGAATCCTTATGACAGTCCAGAAGATCAACGTACAGCTTTGAAGCGTTTTCTTTTAGATCAGTGATTTGCGAAATTGTTGTCAAAAATTTAGTTGAAAATCAAATGATGAAGGGAAAATAACACGTCAAACAATATTAAAAAAAAAAACAAAAATGACATGACGAACATTATGACTTACAATTATGGGGTTATTCACGAAATGGAAAAAAATGGCAAAAAACTGCGCGAAAACTCGGAAAATGCTCCGATTGATCTGAAATTTTGGGAAATAAGGGAAAAAACTGTACCGGACATTCCCACAAAATTTCTGACAAAAATATCGATTTTAAGCATTTTCAGATAAAAAAGCAATATTTCTTAAAATACGATATTTTGGTCTGAAATTTTGTGGGAATGTCCGGGAGAGTTTTTTCCCTTATTTCCCAAAATTTCAGATCAATCGGAGCATTTTCCGAGTTTTCGCGCAGTTTTTGCCGTTTTTTGCCATATTTTGCCATTTAGTGAATAACCCCATTAGAAAGTAACGGAAAGTTGGGGAAAAAATAAATTCCGCATTTCTTCCATATCAGCAGCAATTTTCTTAATTTTTCCATCATTATCCGCTTCACGCATGCCTGAATAAATTACCTGAAATTATTTTTTAAATATATGATGGGGTTTTTATAATTTTAGACACATTAATTAAATTCGTAATATTAAATCTTCGAAAAAAATCTCGTAAATCGACACAAAATTTAAAGGCGCACACACTTTTTTACTTGCAATATCTCGACGCGACCGTTCTGCAGCCGTCAAGTTTATTCAAGTTAATTGAATAAACTTGCTTTCGTGCATTGGAAAAAATTGTCAAATTAATTCATTTAAATGGCCTTTTTTATTTCGTGCATAGGTCCATCAGAATTTAAATTAAATTAAAATTAACTGTTTTATTTACGAAAAAAAAACCGACTTCAAATCAATATTCCAACAAAAAAAAATTATCAAATTAATCTCAAAAACAACCATTTTAAAAACATAATTTTTTTAAATGAGAAACAAACAAAAAAAAAAATAATAAATGAGCAAAAAAAAAATAACAAAGAAAAGTAAGAAAGAAACAATAAAATCTCGTAAATCAACACAAGTCTCTGCGGAGGAGACGCAGGGACGCGAGAGTAGAGTAGCGCGCGAAAATTACCTTTTGAAAAATAATTCAAAAACGTAGCCTTCAACACACCGTGCAAGAGATAAGAAATGAAAACAATAGAACTTGTTTACATTTTAAATGGGTTACGGTCGCACTCATTTCAACTGTGTCGAAAAATGCGCTCCGAGATATTTCGTGGGGAAATTGGCTATTTTCAATGTTTATGAGCAGCTGCTGAGGGTGAGTTCAGTAATTTAGAAAAGTGACGAAATTTGGCAGACTGTGGTCAATGCTCATTATAGCTTCATGTAAGAGAGGTTTAACTAAACTTGACACAACGCCACTGCGGAGACGCAGACATGCGATAGAGCGCGTTTGCTTTTACGTAGTTCTTAGGTCTAGCACGCCCTTTTCTTGAGTAATTTTCAATTCCAAGCGTAAAAAAAAATCAAAGTATGAGTACAGATATTTTCGGCGGGCCGACAATAATTGAATTCATGACTGGGGACTGGAAACGGCCGAATTATTATTTCGACAATACTATTTTTCTAGATACGCTGGAGCGCGTTCGCACGGCGTGCTGGCCGGAACGTTATTGGCAACGCGCTCCGCTGAGTGTCTGCATCTCTCCGGCGAGAGTTTGCTACAAAGCCCGCGCAGTTTAAATTTTATTTTCCTTTTAGTGCAACAACGAATCGTTCAACCCACTGTGATTTATCGTCCAGGGAAGGGTTTAATCTATTAAACTTTTATCTTCTTTATATGTGCAAATTTTAAATTCAAAAGACAAGAAGGGTATGAATTTCAAGAATCACCACTGCCACCACCACTAATTAAATAACCGAGTCTTTCATCTCTCTCCTCTTTAAATTTGACCGATGAGAGACCCAATCAGAATTCATTTTGCGACACGACACGATGACGACGACGTCTTTTCTCTTCTCTACAATCTTTTACCTCTTCTCATTGCATTCTCTGTCTCTTTTTTCACTTCACTAATACAAAACTAGTTGTTATTCGAAATGTGTATTTGTGTATCCGCCACTTCCCTTCACTCCCTCTTTCAGTTCTACCAACTTTCAACATTGTGTGCTCTTTTCGTTCACTTTTACATACATTGATTTTAAAGAGCCCATTCTGGTGGGCGTGGTCCGTCATTTGCACTGCTAGTCTTCGTTCATCCCATCCAACATAAAATGCATTGTTTGATCTGAAATTGGTCGAGAAATTGAGAAAATAAAAGTGAATGTCACTCAAAATTGGTTTTCTTTTTTTTCACTTCTTTTTTTTTCTTGAGCTCTTATCTTTTCACTTCCTTTCTCACTTTTTTTTCTCATTTTTTTGAGTTTTTTGACTGCTGCTGTTTGGGGCGGAATTGGCATTTAAAAAATTTCTTTCTACCAAAATCGGTGTGTTATGAGATCTAATTAGAATTAACTTGCTGAGCGGAGTGTCGTACGGCTCGTTGTTTATTTTTTATTACTTTTTATTTTTAAAAATTCAAATAGGAGGAGTTGTCTTTGATTAAACTCGAAATTTTTATACAATGTTTTCTTTTAAATTTTTTACATGTTAAATGAAAAATAACGGTTAAAGGCACACCAGGAAGAAGTTCAATTTTCCAAAAAAAAAAAAAAAATTTTTTTTCCAAATTGTTTGGAAATTAACTTTCGACATCGACTAATCTATTTTGTCTAATTGTAAATAATTCCATAGAATCTATTTTTCACTGAACAAAAGAAGAAAATACACAGTGCTTAACGAGAGAGCGCAGTGAAAATCTCAACAACACGCGCGCGCTCTTTCTCTGACACTCTCTAGTCCTCGCACGCTGTTTTCACACTTTTTTGTCTGCGCCTCTGCAACCGAGAGCATGAAAAAAAATCGGGGGAAAACGCGAAACCGGGGCAGAAAAATGCCAAAATTTAGGGAAAATTTGTGAAGTGCTATAGAATGAAGAAAAAAAAAACCGTGCCGCCGGCTCTCCGGTTTTTTTTCACGCTATGTGCCGACCAATCTAGTTTTCGGACCACAACTATTGTGTTTTCAAACGAGTTGCATCATGAAAACAAAAGTCCGCAAACACCGTTTTGTCTGCGCCTCTAGAAAATAAGTGGGCGGGGTTTACTTTTTCATGATGCAAGTCGCCTGAAAACACAATACTATGTAAATCCGCATGAATAAGGTTTGGTAGAACAGAGAGCAAAACAAGATAATAACCCGAAAACACTAGTATTTTTGAGAAAAATGGACATGAAAACAAAAAGAGAAAATAAAATCAGCTGACGTTAACCCTCTCTTGACTATAGTCTCCGCTTTTAATTAGAAAAACAGAGCCGCCGTTCTTATTTTTTTCGCTTGTTTGTTTACTTTGGAAAAAGTCACCAAACGTTATTACTATTTTAGCAGCTCAACTCAAAAACTCTTTTGTTTGCTTGTTTGTATTTTTGTTTGTTTGTCGTCTCTTGAATGGCCACAAAATGCATCGTTTTCCCTCCTTCTTTCTTTATTTGCGGCCGCATTCTTTTTTCCACCCCTTTTTTTTGTCTTCTCGCTCCTTCCTCTCGACATTTGTTGCCAAATAAAGAATGGAAACACTTAAAACTTGTTCCGTCTCTTCTCACCGTCCTGAAAATCTTCAAATCCGCCAGATGAAAAATGACCGTAACTACTGGTATGTTCTACTCGTACTTGGCGCACTGGCAATTCTTAATGCAGTAGTTTGTACACTTTCCAAGCCTAACGAGTTGTTACAGTGAGTTTTTCCCATGACACGTGTCGGATGGTAAATATTGTGAGGATTTTCAGCCATTTCTCCGTGATTAATATTCATTGGATCAACACTATCATTTTTCTCGCAGGGCTCTCACCGTTCTTCTTCCCGCAGAAAACTCTCAAGTAAATATTTTTGACAGTTTTTTTTTTCAAAATTATCGTGTTTGCGTATCCCACAAGTCCGTAAACACGGTGTGCTTACCTCCGGTCTGCGTCTCTACGGCGAGAGTCACTGAAATGATGCTACACTCTGCTTCTCTGCGCCTCCTCGCGCACATCTATTCAGCTCAGTTGAGTGGCTATGCAGCTGAATGAAGCCAGCATCCAGTGCAAAAAATATAGAATTGGTTTTTTTTTTCAGATCCGAAACAGTCATAGTTGTGGTCAACGTTCTCAGCTTTTGCATTTGCATCAGTTGCGCATTCGCAGACCTCGGCAACTTGGCCATCAAGACGTTCGGAAGACGTAATCACACTGGGTTTTTGTCAAACTTTATCAGTGAAGATGAAGTGGATACTGTAAGAACTTTTAGCTTTTCCCCATTCAAATGTCTCCCCTTTTCTCCCCAATTATTAGCCCCTCACAATGTTTTCACACTCAGGAAATGCCTTATCCATCCGAGGAAATTTTCGATCATCTGACGCAGTTGGCATGGAAATTTGTTAGTCTCCTCTCTATCCAATTACTTTAACCCTGCTTGTTTCACTTTTTGCTCCCTTCGGGGCGTTGGTTGGCCACTAAATTTTGCGTTTTTTGACGAGCTAATTAATTGCGACCAACACCCCTCTCACCGCTTTTAATCAATGCTTTTCCACTTATTGTGTGTTTCAAGCGACATTCACCGTTCTGTCTGTCTGCGTCTCTTCAAATATCACTGTGTTCGCGTGGTCGCGCACAAATAAGTGGGCGGAGTTTCGATTTTCGATTCGCGTTCTCATGTCGTGACGCAAGTCGATTGAAAAAACAATATTCTCGCCTCAATTTTCTTGCCGCTTATTTACAGTAAGCAGTGACACGAAATTTGGAAACCCCTCTCTTGGGCATATGGTAACCGGCAAGAAAATTGAAACGATAGACAATAGAATATACAATTTTGAATGCGCAATTTTCAGAGAAACCACCTATTCGTGTACAACTGTTTGGATTTGGCCATTTGTGTCATCGCGGCCTGCATTTCACACAAACTTATTGTTAATCGTATCGACGCTTCTCCGAATGCACATTTGGTCAGTTACTCATTTGTTTACATTTGAAAACTTTTAGTTTGATGCAAGCCTTCTGCAGCTTGTTAAATACATAGAAAAGAATGTCTTTCAAAAAAATACGAAAGTAGGCACACGCCTCCCCCGTCGTCCAATGCGCTAGCAAAAATTTACTTTTTTGAGAAATTCGAATCATGATCTGATTATTCAGGATGACACGATCATTTTAATCCAAAAACGAGGCCTTTTTGTCAGAAAATGACCGAGCCTTAGGGTTTTAAAAATGCGCCAGGTAGAATCAATTTTGGAAGGAAGGCTGGGGTGCCGTGAGGCAGGGATTTCGGGATAATAGATTTCGGAATATTACGGTTAAATAGATACTAAAATTTTCAAACACCGATATCGCGCTGTATGTATTAAATAGTGAAACATGGAAATTAAATGTCATATTACCCTATTATCCTCGTCACAGCTTGCGCTTGATGGGGCCTAGAAAATGTTCGGACACAGCGCCCGTAACCTATTCAAAAATTTTTAACGAGAGATTTAGCAAAAAAACACCTTAAAACCAGATAAAAACAATAGCCATTCTCTTGTTCAATTGTTTTTTTTTTTAATGGATTACGGTGACACCCATTTTAGCTGTGTTTGATCTACTAGCGAAATAACTGAGAACAAGGTTATATTGTGTTTTCAAACGAGTTGCATCATGAAAACATGAGTCGTCTAAAACTATCCCTTTTTTGTCTGCGTGTCTTCAAATAGCACTGTTATTGGAGTGCGTGGTCGTGGTCGCGCACAAATAAGTGGGCGGAGTTTCGAGTTCTCATGTTGCAACCAACACGATTGAATGTGTACTTTTCCGTAGAGTACTGAAACACGGAAACGATAACAATTTTCCATAGACTTTGTAATACTACTTTCCACAATATTTCGAACGTTCCAAAAAAGCGGAAAAACAAGGCTGAAACGGATTTTTCGTGCATCACTTATTACGATATGTATCGCCAGATTCGGACTGATGAATTCCGTAATTTCAGACGGACAGTCGTCGATTCCAAGGATACGGTGTCGCGTTGATTATGATGACAGTAACCGGAATCGTGAATCACATGTGGCAGCGAATGATAATGGTTAATCACAAGCAGGCAATCTTTTTGGACATGCACACAATTGACGAGTTCTCGTGGCTCAGCATCAACTTGGCCACCGGAATTTTTGTGTTCTTGTCAAGTAGATCAAATCAAATTGTTCAATCCGCTTCGTTTGTGCTCTCGGGTGCCACAATTTACCCATGTTTTTTCTATGCGTGGCTAGATTATAGGTTAGTTGGTTATCAAGAGTCTTATGGGGTTATTCATGAGAAAAAAACCGTTGTTTTTGTTTATTTTTTTTTCCAATTCACGCGATGTAGAGAAACGGGGGTTCCCCCTGATATAGCATTGATAGTGAAGAGACACAGAGACTGCCCCTTTCTTTGAACTCTTCACCTTCTGCGTCTCGTCTCTTCACTATCAATGCTATATCAGTGAGAACCCCCGTTTCTCTACCTGTATTTTTTTTACAATTCTCGACATCGCGTGAATAACCCCTTTAGATTTTCGTGTCATTTCGAGAACACGTAAACAGAAAATTGCAAATTAAAAAAAAAAGAAAATAGAGTCCAATTCAACTGGGTGCAAAAATATATTGGTATTGGTTTCTTTCCAGAATAATGACCTCCGCGCACTCAAAATTCCTCTTCCGTCAGGCAATGGTTTCTTTAATGATCTCCATTCCACACATGTTTGTGCTTCTCACCATCTTTCTCACTTTTATTGTAAGTTTTACATTCGCGCCCACTCAGATTTTTCATATGCACATATCGAGTTTTCAATCGAGTCGCATCATGAAACAAAGAAAAAAAGAAAAGAAACCCCGCCCACTTATTTGTGCGCGACCACGACCACGCACTCCAATAACAGTGCTATTTGAAGAGACGCAGACAAAAAAGGGATAGCCGACTCATGTTTTCATGATGCAACTCGATTGAAAACACAATAAAAACATCTGTAGTGCACTGCGTGGGCGTGCAACCGCTTACTATAACACAGTTGCTTGTAAGTTTCTCAAACTCTGGACGGACCCTTTCATTCAGATGACCCGGCGAGACGCTACACGTGTAAATCTGACCGCTATGAACAAACTGATATTTCTGGGATTCTCCGTCTTCTTTCTCATCATCTCCTTATCACTGGTCAATGTTAATCTTTATGCCCTGTTCACCGAACAGTTTTACAAGATTTTCCACAGCAGTGAGCAGAAGGTGAGTTTCTACTAAGCTTTCCATCCCGAGCGGGCCGTCCGAAATTGCCTGATACCCGTCCGGGCAACGGGCACCCGCTGCCCATCCGCATTGCCCGGTCTGCGATTTTACGTGACGGTGTCTGGACACACCGTCACGGTACATTGCACATAATTCAATTTTCGATATTTTATGAATTCCCAATTGTATTAAACATGATTTTTATTGTTTTTTTTTCGTAATTTCAACTATCAAAATATTTTTAAGGAAGTCGAAAATGATTAAAATGGAGAGAAGCTGTTCGTCAAGTAGCGAGGATAATAATATTGAGGAACCATTGGAAAAAAAAAGGAAAATCAATATCGCCATTTTCCAGCGTTTCGCGGAATGAAAAAGTTGCGAGGATTCAAAAAAAAAATTAGAAGATCACGAATATAAAGAGGTTTGCGGAAAATGAAACAATAATAATAATATTTCAAGATTCCTTTTAAGACCGAGTAGACAACAAGTTTCAATCGAATTGTTGACTCACCACGGTGTCCAGGATTTGAAATGTGGGCGGAGCCGAGCAAACGCGCCCCACTGGATTTTTTCGCGCGAAATTCAAATTTTGAGGCATTTTTTTATGTTTTTTGGGAAAAAAAGAATAAATTCTTAATTTTTTCCCACATGTCCTCCAACGGAATTATAGCTGAGGTCTTTAGAAATTTTTTAAGCCTAAGAACGTCGAATTTGGTTCAGCCACCATTTCGAAATATTCGTTTTGAGTTTTTTGGTGTTTTTGCAGGATAAATCTTTACGAAAAGCGAAGTTTGGGCAAATTAATGGTATTAAAAGATACAATACATACATTTTACAAAGAAAAACAGGTTTTACTGAAAGAAAAACAATAAAATCAATAGAAAAAATGCGAGCGTCGAAAAATGCGCAAGCACCGAAAGTGCGCCATGGAAGTTTGCTGACGCGCCAGCAAATTAGGCTCCGCCCACATTTCAAATCCTGGACACCGTGTCACATCAGAATTTTTTTCACTAATAAACATTTTTCTAATTACCTATTTATTAATATTTTGAAGAAACAAAAAATATTTCACGCGGGAGTTTTTTTTTGCCCAGGCATCGGACGGCCCTTTACCCGGAGGGGCGGGCGGGGGAAAAACGCCCGACCTCAGCCTTGCTTTTCTTCTTCACGGAATTTACATTTCAGCTCCCCTTCCTGACAGCTTTCTTGGCTCTTTTCACTGGATTGAGTGTCGCGAGTCGTTTCAATTTCATTACTATTGCAATTTCTATGATTATTGGAATTCTAGCAATCAATGCCACGTATTTGCACATTTTTTCCTATTTTTACCTCCAAGTCAATGGATACTTTATTGATGGAACTAGTGCCGAGTTTTTGGTGTTGCCATCGGATAAATATGAGAATGGAACGGAATGTAAGGATTACACGTTTTATTTGTTTTTCAATAATATTTTTTGCAGCCTCAAATGTACATACAATTGAAACCTCACTCAATGTGTTGTCTCTAATCGGTTCGAGCGTTTTGGTCTTGTTCCTCGGATATCTAGCCAGAACTGCACTTCCACCCCCCGACAATTCAGACGAACAAACCATAGTTCTCGCCGAGAAAATAAAATACGGAAGAAGTGTTCTTGCTCTCGGCGTCGTCATGCTCTTCTCCGCAATTTTCGTTCTTTCATTGGCCTTTTACGTGTTCTTCCGAACCACTAGTCCTCATCCTCTAGTCACGATTTATTCACAGCTTTTTCATATTGTGCTGGCACTTTCCATCACATCTTTTGCGCTATTCCAAGTGAGTTGCTACGCAGCAAAAATTTGAAGACGTTTGGTTATGCTCAGGTGTTAGTGGCGGAGCATCTTGCAAGATTCCCAATTTACTCATGGGCTCTTGTCATTCTTTCCGTCATTCGATCCTTGGATATTCTGACACAGATTGATTACAAAGATATTGGAAATCAGCCACTGACGTGGACAATTCATGCCCTGGTCGAGTATATTGCTATGTTCTGTGAGTTCAAAAAAATAGTTTATCACGGTGTCCAGTATTTAAAAAGTGGGCGGAGCCGAGCAAACGCGCTCACTGGTTTTTTTCGCGCGAAATTCAAATCTTGAGGCATTTTTTATGTTTATCGGGAAAAAAAGCATAAATTCTTAATATTTTCCCACATATGCTCCATCGGAATTATAGCTGAGGTCTTTAGAAATTTTTAAAGCCTAAGAACGATCGTTTTGAGTTTTTTTTGGTGTTTTTGCAGAATAAAACTTTACGAAAATCAAAGTTTGGGCAATTCTATGGTATTAGAAGATACAGTACATGCATTTTACAAAGAAAAACAGGTTTTACTGAAAGAAAAATAATAAAATCAACCGAAAGTGCGTCATGCAAGTTTTCTGGCGCGCCAGCTAATTAGGCTCCGCCCACATTTCCAATCCTGGACACCGTGTTTATGCAATTCACAAATTAAAAAAAAAATACAGAAAAGCGAGTATGCATGCGCTCAAAAAATATAAATTTTATCGTGACTGGTCTCGCCAAGGTGACTGGCAAAACAATTACCCTAAAATCTTGTGCATAAGACCGTTTTTTCATCCACAAAAACGTAAAATTGGCTACGTTTGCACAAACGCGCTCCAGACCTCGGCATATAATTCGGACGGTGTAATGATTTGGGGGTACAATATCTCATTGATTGAGAGGTACAAAACCCCTTACCCCCGAATTATTGTACCCACCGAATTGTATGCTCAGAACTCAGCTCAAGCAGACCTTAAACACAAATAGTCTTATACAAAAGAGGTTAGGGATATTGGCAAAAATAAAAACAAATCTAAATTGGTATTTTTAGCTTTTCTTGCCGGTTAAAATGGATCTCGGACGTTTCGAAAGTTATTCTACATTTTTTAGTCGCGGCGTTGGCACACAATCTATTTTTTGCAAATCTTTTTATGGAATTTTTCTTAAAAAGCTCGAAAAAATGCAGAAAAACTTTCGAAAAATTGCACTTTCGAAACGTCCGAAAGCCGTTAAGATAAGGGGTAGTGCAGAAATCCATAACTATTTTTCGGATTTTCAATCGAGTTGCATCATGAAAAAAAGAAACCCCGCCCACTTATTTGTGCGCGATCACGACCACGCACTCCAATAGCAGTGCTATTTGAAGAGACGCAGACAAAAAAGGGATAGCCGACTCATTTTTCATGCTGCAACTCGTTTGAAAACACAACACGCCTATTTATTTTTCCAACCCCTGATCACTACGTTTCATTAACATAATTTATACGAATTTTCCGCGGCAGAACAAACTGTAGCCGCCAAAAAAAGACACATTTTAAAAACAACATTTTCATGAAAAACCCATATTCCAGTCCACTTTGCAACAATCGCTGTAGTTTTCCGCATCGAAGGAGCTGGAAGACCACTTATTGAGCCTGCTGAGGTACAATCACATACATTTAAAATTTATCATCTATCCTTATCACATTTCAGATCCCTCTATCATTTGACAACCCGCTTGGAAATGGGACGGATGAAAACGGTTACATAATGCTTCGAACGGCTGAAAACGAAGCGTCAGAGTCATAAATAGAATAGTGTCTTACAATTAAATACAATTAGAATTCATTTCATTCCTTTGAGATCTCATCACGTGTTTTACCAAAACAGAAATAATAATAAAATTGTTACGGTCATAAAAAATGATTCCACATTTCAATTTGAAGCGAAAAATTGAAAAAAAATCATTTTGTAATAATTATAAATAAACTCTCTGCAATATTGATGAAATGGTTACAAAGAAACTTCCCGCTTGCAACCTTTCCACAATCATCAATCGACAGTATATGGTAAATATTATATACCGTATATTCTTCTTTCCACAGCCCTTTCCAGACGGTTCGGCTCATCGGAAAAGGCAGTTACGGTATGGTGTTCGAGGCGCTTCGATTGAATTCTCCAAGCTCTCGATTCGCTGTCAAAGTTGAGCTGGCTGCCACGCATAATAATCTGAAAGGCGAGTGGAATTTGATGAAATTGTTGAAAGAGAGCAATGCAAGGCACAGTATCAAAGGCGTCGAATTGGGGTGTCAGAGGAATTTCAACTATATCGTCATGGAGCTGGTCGGTCCTTCGCTCAGCGAGTTGAGGAAGTGTTCGCCGAAAAAAGTAAGTGTAGTGGCGTTTGCTTGTAAATAACTTCTTTCAATTTAAAATTATTTCTGAAAGTAAACAAAAACTAGGGATCAGGCTTGTGCGAAAACGAAAACGAGAATTTTTTCGAGAAAATTCGAAAAAATCGAAAAAAATACTGGAATGAAAAAGGCTGACTGAAAAACTGAAAAGGAGCTCAAAAACACGAGAATAATGATTTTCTGGTGTTTGGATCAATTTAGATACTAGATTTAAGGTGAGTATGATTTATTTAATCGCACCTCTAGAATTTGAAATTTAGGGTACGTTCATTTCGAAAGAGTCTAAAGACAGATTTATGAAAATTACTGTAAAAACTCTATTATATAGCCATGGCACACTATTGCTCGGAGCAAAGTTTTATATTTTCTATTATTCGAAACAATTTTTTTCAAAAGTTTTTGAAATGTTCGAACAATTTGGACGCAGTTCACTTGGAAATTGCATATTTCATTTTCTACAGTACACGGTGTCCAGGATTTGAAAAGTGGGCGGAGCCGAGCAAACGCGCCCCACTGGATTTTTTCGCGCGAAATTCAAATTTTGGCGCATTTTTTATGTTTTTCGGGAAAAAAAGCATAAATTCTTAATTTTTCCCACATGTGCTCCAACGGAATTATAGCTGAGGTCTTTAGAAATTTTTTAAGCCTAGGAACGTCAAATTTGGTTCAGCCACCATTTCGAAATTTTCGTTTTGAGATTTTTGGTGTTTTTGCAGGATAAATCTTTACGAAAATTGAAGTTTGGGCAATTTCATGGTATTAAAACATACAATACATACATTTTACAAAGAAAAACAGGTTTTACTGAAAGAAAAATCAAAAAATAAAAAAAAAATATTTCGAGAGTCGCAAACTGCGCAAGCACCGAAAATGCGCCATGAAAGTTTGTTGACGCGCCAGCAAATTAGGCTCCGCCCACATTTCAAATCCTGGACACCGTGAAGTACAATAGTTTTAATATTTTTACAAAATTCGCATTATATTAGGGGTGTATTTATGAAAAATGCAGGATTTCTAGCGAATTTGAAGTTTTAGCTGACGTCAGTGCCAGTGATGAATTTAAAATCCGTTTTCTGCTCGCTTGAAAATCGTTTTCGATTTGTTTTCGAATTTTCGAAAAAAAAATAACTCGCAAATGGAGGTCGAAAAAATTTTTTTTCGAAAAATTCGACATTTCGAATTTTCGAAAAAAAAAATCGAAAATGAAATTAGTTTTCGACTTTTTCGAGCACCCCGTTTTTGCACAAGCCTGCTAGGGATTGTCGCACTGCTTGGCTTAACTTAGGCTTTCGCATAGAGTCGTCCATAAAAGTTGTTTTTGCGCGCTACCGATGTGGGGTCATCTATATTTTTATTTCAAATTTAATGGGGTTATTCACAAAACCGGAAAAAAAACTTCGGGAAATATTAGAAAAAATTCTCCTGTACACGCTCAAAAAATTTTGGGCCAAAATATCGATTTTTTTCTGAAAATTTTTAAAATCGATATTTTGGTTCAAAACTTTTTGAGCGTGTACAGGATAATTTTTTCCAATATTTCCCATTCGATTTTTCCCGAAGTTTTTTTTTCCGGTTTTGTGAACAACCCCAAAAAAAAAACAGTTTTCTCAAAAATTCAGAAGTTCACATTGTACACGACGGTAGTTTGTGGAATACAATGCTTTGACTCGATTGTCGAAATTCAAAAGTTAGGATACATCCATCGAGACGTGAAGCCGTCGAACTTTGCAATTGGAATTTTAGGATCGGAAGATGAGAAGCTGGTTCATGTGTTAGATTTTGGACTTTGTAGGAATATCTATGTATGTTGTATATCTTCTTTAAAACATCTCAAGTTAAAATTGTCAGAATAAAAACAAAGAGCTTCGAAAGCGACGAGTGAAGGCGCCATTCCGAGGAACTGTCAACTATTGCTCACTGAATATTCATTTTCGAATGGAACCGGGACGACACGATGACTTTTGGTCGCTTCTTTTCGTGCTCATTGAGTTTCATTTGGGATTTCTTCCATGGGATAAAATGCCGAAGGAGAATGTAAAAACAGCAAAGGAGAAGCAGACGGATGAACTGCTTGGAAAGTGTCCAGAGGAGTTCAAGATGATTCGATGTTTACTGTCAATGTTGAGCTACTCGAAAGTCCCAGGTACAGTACCGTTCAAAAGGTTGGAAACTTTTGGTTTTTCAGCCATATGGTTCTGAAAATTTGCATGAATTTGCCCCGTAATGTTTTTGACAAGCTCCAAAAATGGATTTGGGCATTTTTGAAAATTTCAGATTTTTCAAAAAAATTCAGATGCCAAAATTTTCGACCCAAAAATAATTTTTTTTTTCGGATTTTTAAGGACCCGATATTTATGTTCAAAATGAAGCGTAAAAACTGAAACTATGATTTTAGTTTACTATGGGTCGAGCGGACAATTTTCAGCTGACTTACAGCACTTTATCATGGGCAAGGTATCAAGGTCCACATGGGTAAGTCAACTATAACTTTTTTTGAGAATCACCAAAATCAAAGAAAATAAGGGAAAATTAGATAAAAACTGTTAAAAAGCAAACTTTATTTGATTTTATTCGGTTTTGATGATTCTCAATAAAAGTTAAAGTTGACTTACCCTTGTGGACCCTGATACTCAAAGCGCTGTAAGTCAGCTGAAAATTGTCCGATCAACCCATAGTCAACTAAAATCATACTTTTAGTTTTGAAACTTCATTTTGAACATAAATATCGAGTCCTGAAAAATCAGAAAAAAAAATTATTTTTGGGTCGAAAATTTTGGCGTCTCACGGCCTCCCAGACTCCCAACGCGCCAACCAATCACTGACGCATTTCTGGTGTTGGCGCACAACTCGACGGCGCGTCTTTGAGCGCTCTGATGTTCTTGTGCGCGATTTTCTCGTGAAATAATAAGTTTTTAACAAGAATTATTATTGTTTTAAAAAAGTTGTCACCTCCAAAGCTGCGTGACCTTTAAAATTAGGCTCCGCCTCTTCACGCGAATTTCAATCTTTTTAAATTTTCACGAACAAAAAGTGAAGGAAAATAAAAATTTCATGAAATTCACGTGAAGAGGCGGAGCCTAATTTTCACTGGGGTCTGAGGAGGGAGTGAGTAAACGCGCTCGGACGCACACACGCAACACATTCAAATGAGGCCCAAAAAATAAAAAAGGCGCGCGAAAAATTTCGCATTATCGGAGAGAAAAACCAACGCAAAATCGTGAAAATTACGAAATCCTATCCAAAATTATTTCGCGCGCGTTGATTTTTCTCTCCGATAATGCGAAATTTTTCGCGCGGTTTTTTATTTTTTGGGCCTCATTTGGATGCGTTGCGTGTGTTCGTCCGGGCGCGCTTACTCACTCCCTCCTCATACCCCAGTGAATTTTAAAGGTCACGCGGCTTTGGAGGTGACAACTTTTTTTAAAACAATAATATATGCAGAGATAATGTAGAGAAACGTTTGAAAGAGCAAAAAGTGAGGAAAGGCGTCGAAAAACTCACAAAATCACCGATTTAATTGGAAACTATTATTGTTTTAAAAAATTTGTCACCTGGCGAGAGGCGCGAATTCAAAAAATAGGCTCCGCCTCCTCACCGAAATATTTTTGCAACTCTGCGCGCGCTAATTTGCAATCACGGTGCGCGCGATTTTATGCGTTGAATTTCCGTTACTTTATTAACAAATATCCAATTAAGAAAATTAAAAACTCACTTTAAAT
The DNA here is from genome assembly GCA_963572235.1 of Caenorhabditis japonica. Classification (NCBI taxonomy): domain Eukaryota; kingdom Metazoa; phylum Nematoda; class Chromadorea; order Rhabditida; family Rhabditidae; genus Caenorhabditis; species Caenorhabditis japonica. Next base: position 22,920,513 of record OY754343.1, read on the forward strand.
CAGCAGTTGCCAAATTCGCTTCAAAATAACAATTTTTATAAAGGTTTCCAGGAGAAATTGAAAGGCACTGGACAAAAATTCGACGCAGAAAATCGCGCGCACCGCGATTGCAAATTGGCGCGCGCAGAATTGCAAAAATATTTCGGCGAGGAGGCGGAGCCTATTTTTTGAATTCGCGCCTCTCGCCAGGTGACAAATTTTTTAAAACAATAATAGCCATTTCGGCGAGAAACAATTAAAATTTTCATTGAAATCAGCTATTTTCGAGCAAAAAATAACACATTTTCAAAAAACATCACCGTGATTTGATTTGAACCAGAAAAAAACCCAGAAAAATGAAGTTGAACTTTTTTTTTAATTTCGAAAAATGGAAAAATATTTTTTTGGCGAAAATTATGCAATATGTGACTGATTATGACAAAAATTAATGAATTTGGTCTGGACAAATCATTTTTACATAGAAAAAAAAGTAGAGTTCAATTGAATTCAATTAAACGCGTTTGATCGTCGCGTCGCTCCGGGCCGAAAATACAAAGACGAAAAACGGACAAAATATAGGCAAATTCATAAGAAGACAGTCTTTTTAATTTAATTAATAACTTCAAACTGTATCTCCTTCTCCTACAGGAGTTCAAATTCTTAATTTTAACGCTTATTCGAAAGGTTTCACACTCCTTTTTATTTCGCCGAGAATTTTATCGATAAAAAATTATGGGAAAGACAAAAAATTTGACGATAAGTAAATTTTCAGTACTAAATTAAAAACAAATTTGAAAAAACTAAAGTTCGCGCCAAAAGGAGCGGAGCGAACTCAGTGGAGCGCGATTGCACTGCCTGGCGTGCTGGGAGGCCGTGCGTCTGAAATTTTTTGAAAAATCTGCAGTTTTCAAAAATGACCAAATCCATTTTTGGAGTTTGTCAAAAACATTACGGGGCAGATTCTGCAAATTTTCAGAACCATAACCCTCTCCATTCAAAAGTTATGCCCGAGAAACCAAAAGTTTCCAACCTTTTGAATGGTACTGTAATAAAGGAATTGTCATGTATAAATATTCCAAGGATGTTTCCTTTTCTATAGATTATGAAAGGCTACGAGGAGTTCTCTGTCAGCTATGGCACAACAACCAGTTCACTCCGGACAAACCACTCGATTGGCAGGCCGGCGGAGAGTATGAGAGCATTTTTCGGCATCGATCCAGGTGATAAAAAAGCTTTCAACAACTATTTTCTGTTTTCTGTTTTTCCAGACCTCAGAATAACCCAAAGAAGTTGAATCTAATCGAGATCATAAACATTCCAAACGCGGAAGAAAAGAAATCAAAGTACGCCCTGGAAGATTTTCCAAAGCCAGGAGAGCAAGAGCCATCACGAGATGAGTCCGTATCAAACAGTGACGACACGATAGTAGAAAAGGAAGGTCCTCCACCGGCTCCCAAACACATATCCCGGCCAGTTGTTCCCATAAGAGATGAGGCGGCTCGGAAAATCAGAGCAAGGATATATTCTCCCAACTATTCATCAGAACAACCAACTCAGAAAATGGATATGCCGACTCAGCGACGAAGAAATAACACAGCCACCATCTCTGGCATGAGACATCCTCCATTGGTTATGAAGAAACCGCCGTCTGGTGCATCGAGAGCATCGAAATCTGGCGAGAGACCTACTCCAACGCCAAGTCGAAGGTCGGCTGAGAAACGCACTCCAAGTAAAAAATCCGGCGAGAAAGCCTTTCCAAGCGTTGGGAAGGCGGAAAAGTGAAGTAAAGATGGCGAAAAGAAATGGAAGAAAAAGAAAATGCTCGATTTTGAAATAATCTTTGCCACGGAAACTCTATTTTTCATCAAAATTTTACTATTTTTGTTTCGTGAAAATTCCATTATCAGTGTTTTTAGGGTATTTGAAACAAAAATGACTTGAAAAGAAGTGTCTTAATAAATGAATGTCATTAACTGATCTACAGTGTTTCACAGTGTGTTGAACGCAATATTATCAATTCAATATTCTTGCCGGCTACAGTAAGCTGTGGCGCGAAAAATCGAAGCTCCGCCCTATCAAGTTTTTTCAACTGAATTCAACTGAACGTATATCAAAAAATGTGAGCGGATGTGTCATCTCGTTATGTCTGTGCATATTATAAAGCTTTGCGGGCGCATATGGTAGCCGGCAAGAATATTCAATTGATACAACGTCTCTGCAAACGCAGCCGCAGCGCACTAAATATGTATCTTTAAAACGGAAACTGTTTTTTTAGCCACCCGTCGGGCTGCGGCCCGGTAACTAAATAGTACTAGCGGACATTGGTGGAATTTAAGAAAAACAAATACGAAATGATTTGTTACTAAATAATTAATAATTTATGGTAGAGAAGAAAAAGAAAATGTGACATGCAATAGTTTCTTTAACCTTCGTGGAAAGGCACTTTCATTAATTTGACTCGCCGTCTCGTGACATCTCTGGAATGCTCCGTGCTTGCCTGGACCAAAAACGATGAATGAGGTTTGTCTGAATGTTGACTCGGATGCTGAGCAGGGGTGGGACCAAAAAAAAAATTGTTTTTCGATTTTTTTTGTTTTTTCGGGTTTTTTTTTTTGGATGAGACAAAACATTTTTTGATTTTTTTTCGATGGTAAAAGTGAGACCAACAATTTTTTTTTGATGATGCGCCGCAGGAAAAAAAATTTTTTTAGAGCTACGGATGCGAAAAAAAGTTCCTGTTTTTGGGCAAAAACTTATTCGGTATATGCTCCGAATTGACAAAAACCTCTAATTTTCAACAAAAACTTGAAAAATTTCTTTTTAACTGGCAGAAATACGTACTTTTTTTGGTAATTTTTTTAAGGACAAAAAACAATTTTTTTTTTGTGTGGAAAATTTTTTTTCTCCCACCTTTGATGCTGAGTCATTTCATGTGCTCAATTCAGTCGGTGCTTCGGCAGCGTCAGCTAAGTGTGCGCTCACTCAAAACTGTTTACAAATATAAATAAAAATGAGAATAAAATACGTCGGCTTCGAGAAAAATGGTCCGGAAACTCTGGAAAATAATTTAGGATTTCATTAAAGGGAGAAGCCGGTTACGGTAGACGAGCGGGTCTCGCCTCGGCAGCAGGGGTGGGACAAAAAAAAATTTTCCACAAAAAAAAAAAAACTTTTTTTGTCCTCAAAAAAATTACCAAAAAAAAAAAACTTTTTTTGTCCCCAAAAAAAGTTACCAAAAAAAAAAAACTTTTTTTGTCCACCAAAAAAAATACCAAAAAAAAAAAATTTTTTTTTGCTCTCAAAAAAATTAACAAAAAAACAAAAAAAAAATTTTTTTCCTCAAAAAATTTACCAAAAAAACAAAAAAAAATTCCAAAAAAAGTACGTATTTCTGTCATTTAAAAATAAATTTTCCAAGTTTTTGTTGAAAATTAGAGGTTTTTGTCAATTCGGAGCATATACTGAATAAGTTTTTGCCCAAAAACCGTAACTTTCTTTCGCCTCCGTGATTTTTTTTTAATTTTTTTGACTGCGGCGCATCATCAAAAAAAAAAAAAAAAAATTTTTTGGTCTCGCTCTTACCATCGAAAAAAAAATCAAAAATTTTTTGGTCTCACTTTCACCATCGAAAAAAAAATCAAAAAATTTTTTGTCTTATCCACATCCTCAAAAAAAAAACAAAAAATTTTTTGTCTCATCCAAAAAAAAACCCGAAAAAACAAAAAAAATCGAAAAAAAAAATTTTTTTTTGGTCCCACCCCTGCTCGGCAGAACGGTGTTTGCACACCGCACAAACCGCGACAATTTGTTTTTTCTTCAGTTGTTTTTGATGGAAAAAAAACTAGATATCACGGTGTCCAGGATTTGAAATGTGGGCGGAGCCTAATTTGCTGGCGCGTCAGCAAACTTCCATGGCGCACTTTTGGTGCTTGCGCATTTTTCGACTGTCGCATTTTATTTTATTGATTTTATTGTTTTTCTTTCAGTAAAATCTGTTTTTCTTTGTACAATGTATGTATTTTATCTTTTAATACCATATAATTGCCCAAACTTCGCTTTTCGTAAAGATTTATCCTGCAAAAACAACAAAAAACTCAAAACGATTATTTCGAAATGGTGGCTGAACCAAATTCGACGTTCTTAGGCTTAAAAAATTTCTAAAGACCTCAGCTATAATTCCGTTGGAGCACATGTGGGAAAAAAATTAAGAATTTATGCTTTTTTCCCGAAAAAACATAAAAATGCCTCAAAATTTGAATCTCGCGCGAAAAAATCCAGTGGGGCGCGTTTGCTCGGCTCCGCCCACATTTCAAATCCTGGACACCGTGGATATTGGTGTCCATAAGGATGAAACTCGTAATTCCTTGAAGAAGACATTACAGGAAAATATTACATATTGTGTTAAGAGGTCAAACTCCGCCCACTTTTTTCACGCGAATTTTTGCGTGGAAAAAAAAGTGGGCGGAGTTTCACGTTTTGATGTCGCAACTCGATTGAAAGCACAAAAACAGGAAAAAGTCTCTGAAAAAAAAACAATTGTTTAATGAAAAAAGGTTTTAAATAAACTCCAAACACTATTCAGGCAGCGAAAAAAAAACAAGAGAATAAAATATAACAGTTTCAGAATGCTAAATTCTAAACATACTTAAGAAAACCACCGCATACGTTGCAAATGGAACAAATGACTAGATATATTGAAGAAAAAGAGGATTATAAAGAGCATTGAGAAATACCGTGGAAAAACAAATGATAGGGAAAGAGACGAACATTACGAAGGCTCAAATTGGCTGCCTACAAAATGCATAAACATTGTTCGCCTAAATTTCTTATTTTCAAAATTTAAATACATAATGTTTTGGACGGAAGGGAGAAAGAAAGAAAGAAAGAAATAAAGCCTGAGTAAGAATTGAATAATAATAATAATAATAATAATAATAAAAAAAGGGGCACAGAATTGAAGTTTGAGCAGTGAGTGAAAGGGGAATGAAATATCAGAGAGAAAAAAAAAAAAAACTTTACCCGAAAACAATGGATCGAATCGAATGGCTGTCAAAGATAGCCGGATGTTTGCTATTTTCATATCACCAGAAAGAAGGATTTGTTGTTGTTGGTTACTGTTGCGGGATACTGTGCGGTCGGGCGATTTGCAGGTACAGCCTTTCTCCGGAAGCTTTCACAAAAGTCACTGCCGACATCTGAAAACGAAATTTGTGGACTTTAGGTAATATTAAAGACAATGAGATAAATACTGTTTAATTTTTTTTGAACATTTATTGCCTCCCACACTAGAAAAATCAAAAAAGGACATGAATGGACCAATTTTGAAGTGTTATTGAGGATTTTCTGAATATAGCTTTTAAAGGGGGTGCCAACTTTCTGGGGAAAGTTGCTTAAAATATACTCTTGGGTGGGGGATTTACGAATATCAAATTTAAATCGCACAAAAAAATTTCTCTGAAGACCACGAGGAGTACACGAAAAATCGTGACCGTGGCCTAGGAAACCCGCGGCCGCGGCTTCTAGAAAATTCCATTTTCACGAGAAATATTTATTTTTCTTGTAATTTTCCTCGTTTTTATCATCGATTTTCGATAAAACATGCTCTAATTGCTTATTGAAATATTAGATAATCGCGAAAACACATTTTAGTCATGAATATCGAAAAATCGATATTTGCCTGTCGTTCGATTCAATGTTTTAAATAATTTCTTGTGAACATTTTTGTTCAAATATAAACGTTACAGATAAAATAGTGATTTTAATGCGGAAGTGAGCAGGAAAACGGGAAAAAATTAAAGGTATGATAATTTTGTTCCGAATTTGTTTCATCATTACTTTTGTGATCAACACGCATTAATTTGCTATCTGAAATCACGAAATGATGTTTGTAATACAGGGTGGCCGATAAGTATAGGACGCTCGCTTTCAGCGTTCCCTGGCACGGTGCCAAGGGATATTTTCGAAAAATTTCGAAACTTTTCGAAAGTCCAGAGACTATATAAGTAAGCTTCTCAGTCATTTGTTCTCACTTCTCCATATCGCCGAGCTATGAAAAGTTCTCCTCATCGTCCTTCCATTGAACTCTTGTTCAAGAGAGGCCTCGGAAGTGCTGACATCGCTCGACGCCTTCAAATTTCGTCTTCGACGGTTCGAAACGTTGTCGGCACATTGCTGGTGGTCCATTTATCCTTCAACAAGACTGGGCACCGTCCCATGGCTCGAGATCGACATTGGCCGTCTTGGAGGCGCATTTCCCTGGATTCCTGGACAAGAACTTGTGGCCTGCTTCCAGCCCGGATCTCAATCCGATGGATTTCAGCGTTTGGGGCATGTTGGAAGGGAAGATCGCGGGAAAAGTTTTTGCTACTGTCGATGACTTGAAGGCCGCTCTCGAGGTAGCATGGGCTTCGATCGACGACGGATACCTGCTGCGCACTGTCAATTCGGTGAAGAAACGTTTGAGAGCCTGTGTCAAAGCTCGTGGATCCAACTTCGAAATTCTCTTGTAAAATCAAATTTTCTGCTTATTTTTTGTTGTTTAATAAAGGTTGTTCTCGAAAAATCCTCAAATTGAAAAAATGGGAGCACTTTCAAAACGTCCTATACTTATCGGCCACCCTGTATATTTCCCAAAAATTAATGCAATAATATTGGAAAAACACGGGAGGAAAATGATGAAAAAGAAAAATGGCGTTTGAATTTCGCGCCAAATCGTGTACTCCCCGTGATCTTCTATTTTTTTTTGTAAAATTTGCCAAAAATCAGAAAAATTTTTTCGTGCGATTTTGATGTGATTTTTGGCACCCCCTATTGGCTTGGCACCCCCCTTTAACATAAATATAGGGCCACTCCCAAGGCTGTCACACGGCCGGCCGCGGCCTCGGCCCTTGCGTTAAAAACCTACAGAGGGTTTCCAAAGTGAATAATTCATAGAGAAATAATAAAAAAAGGATGAAAAATCAAAAATTATACTAAAATAACGATAATCTTCATGAAATTTGTGAAAATGATAAAAAAGTTGAAAATTTAAAAAATAATTTGTTTTTTTTTTCGATTGGGATAATTTGAGATAGGTATAATTCTTTCACAAGGGGAATTGTCATACTTTTGTGAGTATTTTTTGTGTTGTCAACTTTGTTCTAACTTTTTATGATTAGCAATAAAAATGATTTACATTATTCAAAAACTTCTGGTTTAAATCTTGATTTTTTAAATGAAACAATATTTTAAAAATGATTATTGTATTGTATTGTATTGATTACGTTTCAAAAATAAACGTGAATAGTGGTTATCTTTTAAATTTATTGTCTAAACTTTTTCTGGCATGAAGAATCATGAAAAATCCAATTGTACCTGAAAAATCGCAATTTTTATATTTTTTGTGTGTCGTAAAGAAGAGATTGAAAAATGGATGAAGGAAACAACTAAATACACAGAAATGTACAAAAACTGATTTCAAAAAAGTTTTTATTTGTATCTCAAAAACTAAAAATTCAAAATTTCTCATTTTTTGAATATATTTTTTATTTTTCACATTTTTACACATATTTCTGTAATTTAGAACCAATCTGCTTCATTTTTGTTCAGCTCAAATAGTATAGAACCTTTCTGTAGATGTTTAATGCTAGGGCCGAGGCCGCGGCCGGCCGCAGCCCTTCACTGTGCGGCCTTCCAGGGCCGCGGCTCGGCCGGCCGCGAGATTTGACAGCCTTGGCCACTCCCAAATTTTGATAGTGTGGTTTACTGGAACAAAATTAAGACATGGTTTTTTTAAAAAGGAATTCAGCAAGAACGGGAAAACATTTTAAAGTTAATTGAAATGGACCTATTGAACACAGGAACAAAAAAACGGTTTATGCCGGGTCTTGAAGCGAAAGGTTGTTTTCCAAGTTTTAAAACCCTAAGGCTCGGTCATTTTTTGACCAAAATGCCGCGTTTTTGGATTAAAATGATGGTGTCATTCTGAATAATCAGACAATGATTCGAATTTCTCAAAAAAGTAAATTTTCGAGTGAAAAAATAATTTTATTATCCGACGAACTTGGTGGCGCACTGGAAGACGGGGGAGGCGTGCAGGGTAATTGTAAAAAAATTAAAAATACCTGATCAGACACTGGAAGAGCATTCACAGCAAGAATTCGATCGCCAACTTTCAGCTTTTCAGCCGCCGCGGATCCCGGTTGAAGCGATGTGACAAGAATTCCACGTGATCTCTTGCCAATTCCCATTCCGAGTTGTTGATCTACGACCTGAAATTGAAATACATTATTGATTTATTTATGGATAGAGTATTCTGTGGAGGACGAGGCCACGTTGCGTGGCCGATGTTTCGCTGTGTTTTCTCCGAATTTCACTCCAAATGCATGCAAAATTCATTGTTCGATTGGAGCGCTTTTTCACCGAGTATATATTGTATTTTCAATCGCCACGGCATGCTGGACCCTACGAAAGTGCAAACGCGCCCTGGCGCACTTTTGCGTTTTTCTCTGCGCCTCCATATATTTCTTTTGGAGTATTGCCAAACATCTTTGGCGCCTTGCCAAATATGTTTTTTTTTTGGCAAAATATAATTTTGTTCGCATTTTTAGTCCCAATTTTGGTATTTTGTTTTTCAGAATTTAAATTAAATTAAAATTCACTGTTTTATTTACGAAAAAAACCGACTTCAAATCAATATTCCAACAAAAAATTTATCACATTAATCTCAAAAACAACCATTTTAAAAACATAATTTTTTTTAAATGAGAAACAAACAAAAAAATAATAAATGAGCAAAAAAAAATAACAAAGAAAAGTAAGAAAGAAACAATAAAATCTCGTAAATCGACACAAGTCTCTGCGGAGGAGACGCAGGGACGCGAGAGTAGAATAGCGCGCGAAAATTCGCTTTTGAAAAATAATTGAAAAACGTAGCCTCCAACACGCCGTGAATCGACTTGCGACATGAAAACGCAATTCAATTCAATTCAATTCAATTCAAGTCTGCATTCACCGTTTTGTCTGCGTCTCTTCAACTATATCACTGTGTTCGCGTGTGGTCGCGCACAAATAAGTGGGCGGCGTTTCGTTTTGTTTTGTTTCGTTTCGCGTTCTCATGTCGTGACGCAAGTCGATTGAAAAAACAATAACAAAAATGGACCAAAAATATGATGCCTGCTCACCTTCTTGAGCTCTACGAGCAACGTATCACTACCCTCCTCCTTTAGCGCATGAATAATGTCTATTGCCAGAGAGTTATTGTTGTTACTGCTACTCGACGCCGTTGTTCTCGCACGATCCTCTTCTTGCACACTTATCTGAACAGGTTTAATTTTTGTAATGGACCTATTCAAGAGAGAAAAAAAAAGAAAAAAAAGAAGTTTTTTCCGATGCAGGAACGGCAAAAAAAGAAAAAAAAGGAAGAGAAAAATGAATTTCCTTCCTTTTTTCTCTTCCTTTTTTTTCTTTTTTTGCCGTTCCTGCATCGGAAAAAACTTCTTTTTTTTCTTTTTTTTCTCTCTTGAATAGGTTCATTAAAGGCGCATCGGTATATTTGAATGGGTCTCGCCACGTATGACTACTTTATCATCGGCAGAAAATGAATTTTTCTCTTCCTTTTTTTTCTTTTTTTGCCGTTCCTGCATCAGAAAAAACTTCTTTTTTTTTCTTTTTTTTCTCTCTTGAATAGGTCCATAAATATCAAAATAGTAAAACGTACAAAATCATTTCCAGACGAGGGTTCTTCTGTAACCGGTGACAAGCCCGCTGTCTCTTGTTGAATCTCGCAGCCATCTGGAGAGGTGTGCGTTATAATTGGCCTCACAGAAGGTGCCGGAGGTGGAACATCCTTTCGTTCTTCTCTAGAAGATGTCGGCTCTGCAATGGCTTCTGCTGACGTCACTGGCTCCGAGGTTTGGGGAGATGGAGATGAAGTGGTAGCCAGCGGAGACTGTGGAAGGGTGTTGGCAGAGTTATCATTATTATTTTCATTAGCCTGAAGAAGTCTGTATATGGAAAATGGCGAGGAGAGGGAGCGTCGGATGAAAAAGTGCTGGGTGGCACTTTGACATAGGGACGAATCGATGTGGGTAAGCACGTGCAGAATCGGCCGTAAATCAAAAAAGAATTTAAAATCGTAACATGTGCATAAATATTTAAAATTGACGTTAGTCAACTAAAGAGAAGATTAAAACTTTTCGGTTGCTTTCTTTTTTTTTGTCATGCTGTTTGTTTGGTTTTCTAGTGGGAAAAAAAAAATTGTGAGAAAATAAAAGGTATATTGTGTTTTCAATCGAGTTGCAGCATGAGAACGAGAGAAAAAAAAGTTTGCGTGGTCGCGCGAAAAAAAAGTGGGCGGAGTCACGTCACGTCACGCGTTCTCATGTCGCAAGTCGATTGAAAAAACAATAATGATATTGTGCTCCCTCGGGGATGGGCAAAAGCGCTCCGCGGAACTCTGTTTTTCTTGTTTTCAAAATAATAGGTTAAGGAAAAAATATATAGTTTTTTTTTAAATAAGCTCTGAAAATATAGGTGTATTGTCAATTCAAAAAAAAAAATCATCAGATTTGATTAAAATGTTGAATTTTTATTCTCAATATTGATCTTTTTAAGAAAAAAAAAGAAAAAGTATTCAGAGGCCAAAAATAATGAATTTTCGCGCTATGGAAGACGCCAGGTGTGTGTGTGTGTGTGTGTGTGAGTGCGTGGTATCTCGTCGTCTGCGTATATGTGAAACATCTAGCTTATTTGGTGTCCCATTTCTCGTTTTGTCTAACTGTCTAACGCCTCTTTTCCTATTTTCAAAAAGGCTTTTTCAGGTCTAGCCTGAGCAGGGGTGGGACCAAAAAAAATTTTTTTTCGATTTTTTTTTGTTTTTTCGAGTTTTTTTTTGGATGAGACAAAAAATTTTTTGTTTTTTTTTCGACGGTAAGTGTGACACCAAAAATTATATCAAAATAGTAAAACGTACAAAATCATTTCCAGACGAGGGTTCTTCTGTAACCGGTGACAAGCCCGCTGTCTCTTGTTGAATCTCGCAGCCATCTGGAGAGGTGTGCGTTATAATTGGCCTCACAGAAGGTGCCGGAGGTGGAACATCCTTTCGTTCTTCTCTAGAAGATGTCGGCTCTGCAATGGCTTCTGCTGACGTCACTGGCTCCGAGGTTTGGGGAGATGGAGATGAAGTGGTAGCCAGCGGAGACTGTGGAAGGGTGTTGGCAGAGTTATCATTATTATTTTCATTAGCCTGAAGAAGTCTGTATATGGAAAATGGCGAGGAGAGGGAGCGTCGGATGAAAAAGTGCTGGGTGGCACTTTGACATAGGGACGAATCGATGTGGGTAAGCACGTGCAGAATCGGCCGTAAATCAAAAAAGAATTTAAAATCGTAACATGTGCATAAATATTTAAAATTGACGTTAGTCAACTAAAGAGAAGATTAAAACTTTTCGGTTGCTTTCTTTTTTTTTGTCATGCTGTTTGTTTGGTTTTCTAGTGGGAAAAAAAAAATTGTGAGAAAATAAAAGGTATATTGTGTTTTCAATCGAGTTGCAGCATGAGAACGAGAGAAAAAAAAGTTTGCGTGGTCGCGCGAAAAAAAAGTGGGCGGAGTCACGTCACGTCACGCGTTCTCATGTCGCAAGTCGATTGAAAAAACAATAATGATATTGTGCTCCCTCGGGGATGGGCAAAAGCGCTCCGCGGAACTCTGTTTTTCTTGTTTTCAAAATAATAGGTTAAGGAAAAAATATATAGTTTTTTTTTAAATAAGCTCTGAAAATATAGGTGTATTGTCAATTCAAAAAAAAAAATCATCAGATTTGATTAAAATGTTGAATTTTTATTCTCAATATTGATCTTTTTAAGAAAAAAAAAGAAAAAGTATTCAGAGGCCAAAAATAATGAATTTTCGCGCTATGGAAGACGCCAGGTGTGTGTGTGTGTGTGTGTGTGAGTGCGTGGTATCTCGTCGTCTGCGTATATGTGAAACATCTAGCTTATTTGGTGTCCCATTTCTCGTTTTGTCTAACTGTCTAACGCCTCTTTTCCTATTTTCAAAAAGGCTTTTTCAGGTCTAGCCTGAGCAGGGGTGGGACCAAAAAAAATTTTTTTTCGATTTTTTTTTGTTTTTTCGAGTTTTTTTTTGGATGAGACAAAAAATTTTTTGTTTTTTTTTCGACGGTAAGTGTGACACCAAAAATTTTTTTTAGAGCCACGGAGGCAAAAAAAAAATCCGGTTTTTGGGCAAAAACTTATTCGGTATATGCTCCGAATTGACAAAAACCTCTAATTTTCAACAAAAACTTGGAAATTTTCTTTTTAACTGGCAGAAATACGTTTTTTTGGAAAATTTTTTGAGGACAAAACATTTTTTTTTTGGTTTTTTTGATAATTTTTTTAAGAGCAAAAAAAATTTTTTTTTTTGTTTTTTGTAATTTTTTTAGGGGTCAAATAATGTTTTTTTTTTGGCAACTTTTTTTGAAGTCAAAAAAAAAATTTTTTTTGTTTGGTAATTTTTTTGAGGACAAAAATATTTTTTTTTTTTGTGGAAAAATGTTTTTTTTTGTCCCACCCCTGGGCAAATTTGTGCGTGGCGGTGTTGGCACTAGTGACAACAAAACCCTTTTTAGAAACTTTGTAAAAACCGGGAAAACCCAAAAAAAAAAAACCAGAACAAACCCCGCCCATTGAAAGTGTTTAAACACAGTGCAGTTTTTTTTCAACCAAAACAGCCCAACACGCCTCGTGTCATTGACACAGTGCCGGCAGAATTAAGTGCTAAGCCGCGGCAGTTGTTTTTCATAAACAATACATTTTCGTGCAGAGTTCCCCGGAGTGCGTTTTAATTTCCCACGAGAGCATAACCATAAACTGAATGTACTACAAAGTGAAATTGAGTGAATTTTCGGGTTGCGGCCTGCCATTCAACACTGTGCTCACCTTTCTACCAACCCGCGGTGTTGTCGCCGACTTTGCCAACGCTTGTGTGGCTGCGTGCACCCGATTAGCGGTTTCTGTGATTTTCCATCGGCCGAGCTGAAAGATAGGGGTTTTATGTATTCACCTCAGAACATGAAACTCCGCCCACTTTTTACCCGCAATTTTTCAAAGGACACTATTTAAAATTGATTGCTCACGGGCAAAAAAGTGGGCGGGGCTTCATGTTTTTATGTAGAACCTCGATTGAAAGTACGCCTTACCTTCAGGTGAACCTTTCCCGTGATCATTTTGAGCATCGCTGCCACATCCTCTTGCATACATCCTCTCACATCTTTTCCATTAACTTCCAATATTTGATCCCCAGTCATCAGCCGCCCGTCTGATTCTGCCAATCCTCCTTTCACAATTTCACTCACATAAACTCCTGGCTCATTTTTCCGTCCGACAATAGAAATTCCTAGGCCCCTTCCGGTCTTTTTAGTCAGATCCATCTCAAAGATATTGTAGATTTGCGTCGGATCCAGCAAAGATAATTGAAGGTTCACATCTCGATAGATCAACAATCGAACTTTCGGGGGAGTCCTTCTCAAATACGCGATAGACTGATCATGGGTCACTCCCCTCAACGAGGTTCCGTTCACTTCTAATACTTGATCACCTGGTTTGAGTCGCCCGTCATGAGCAGCTGCTCCGTCCGAGTAGACCTCGTGGATGACCACGGTGCCAAGAACTGTGTCTGCTCCGCCGACGATTGAAAGTCCAAGTCCTTTGCCATCTTTGTCAATCTCAATCATCGTCTCCCGCCCGTTTTCGATCGGATGTGTTCGTTCGAGCGTGCACGACTTTTTTCGGCTTAATTCTGAAACGGTTAGGTTTAGTGTGGTTTATTGGTTTTATTATGTAAGGTTTTTCTCTGATTTTTGGAGAGTTTTATGGGGTTATTCACGAGAAAAAAACGGTTTGGTAGAGAAACGGGGGTTCCCCCTGATATAGCATCGATAGTGAAGAGACGCAGAAGGTGAGGAGTTCAAAGAAATGGGGGCAGTCTCTGTGTCTCTTCACTATCAATGCTATATCCCCGTTTCTCTACCTGTATTTTTTTTTTACAACTCTCGACATCGCGTGAATTGGAAAAAAAACCAAGAAAAAAACCGATTTTTTCTCGTTATTAGAAAACGAAAAGGACACGGCAGTGTGGGCAGAACACCACTGTGGAGACGCAGAGAAGTGCGATAGGGCACGTTTGTCTTTATGTAGAGTCTGGCGCATTTCTCGTGCATTTTCTCGTGTACTCCCCGTGGACAATCTGACAATTTCGCAATTTTTTTTTTTAAATTTTCTTAATTTTTGTCATGTTTTCAGTCATAAATACTCTAATACTCTAAATAAAAGAGCAAAAATTAATAAAACTAAACAGCTGTTTCTATTTCCTTCAAATCTCAACTTTCTTATTTTTCAGTGCTATTTTCAAAACGCTAAGGCTTGGTCATTTTTTGGCAAAAAAATTTCGTTTTTGGACTAAAATAAAGTTTTCAACGTGAATAATTTGAAAATGGAGCTATTGTGTTTTCAATCGACTTGCGACATGAGAACGCGAGACTCCGCCCACTTATTTGTGCGCTACCTGTCTGCGTCTCTTCAAATATCACTGTGTTCGCGTGGTCGCGGACAAATAAGTGGGCGGAGTCTCGCGTTCTCATGTCGCAAGTCGATTGAAAACACAATAATTGCTCGAAATTAAATCGTTTTCCTATTGAAAACTGGCATTCACCGTCGGCGAATAATGCAAACGCGCTCCCTTGCAAATTTTGTGGCTTATTGACCATTTTTTCTAATTTTTTCTGCGTTTAATTTTTAAAAATAATGAAATGCAATTTAGATCAGTGTACTCCACGTGGTTTTCTGAATTTTTGTTGTTGTTGTTGTTGCAAAATTCGTTAAAAATCAGAGAATTTTTCGCCTTAATTTTCACGGCGTGCTGCCCGGAACGTTATTGGCAACGCGCTCCGCTGAGTGTCTGCGAAAACGCTGCGCAGCTAAATGCGAAAACCACGCTTACACGCCGTGATTTTCCAAAAAAAAAAAAAAAAAAACTCAGAAGACCACGTAGAGTACAAGCATCCGCCGGGTTTCTAGGCTTTTTCAGAGCTAAACGCAGAAAAAAATTCGTGAAAATTCAAGATGTGAATTTCGAATTTCCCGCCATTTCGTGTACTCCTTTTGGTCTTTTATATTTTGGCGGGCCGACAATAAATTTGATATTCGTATTTAAATCCTCCATCCAAAACTATGCACATTTTGAACCACTTTCCCCCCAAAAACCGTACCTTCTTGATGTGGAGCCGCATTCTCAATGCCTTCCGTGGCTGGTGGCATTTCGGCTGTTGACTTCTGCAATAATAATGTTCTGGTGGTGGTGGTGGTGATGGTGGTGGCTTGGTCGAAAACAAAGCAGGACAAAAAAAAAGAAAAAGAAAGGAGAGCACATTAGAGCGAAGCGCCGTCAAATGAAAGAAAGGTAGGTACATACATACATATGTACGTGCAGAGCACGAGACACGACGCACCACCCAATTTCCGGACCCATCAACAAGTAAAGGAGGTCAAAGTAGAAATTTTAGATAAATAAAGAAATGAAGTAAATGGTGTGGATGGATGGATGGATGAAAAAAAGGCAGAAGAAGGAAGAAGGAGAAAAAGAAGACGTGTGTGTGTATGTGTGTGTATGTGTGTGTGGGGCTCGACGAGAGCCGTCGTCGAGAAATGAAAATCGAGACGGGCGGAGCGGAGGAGCGGAGGAGCGGAGGGAGGGCGGTTGGTGAGTAAGTGGGCGCCGTCGAGTTGAGTTGTTGCAGCAGAGCAGGACAGAAAGAGCCCCTAGCTCGCCGCACAATCTCACATTCCTTTCCAAATGTATGTAGCTCGAAAAAGAGAAAACGAAGAAGAAGAAGAAGAAGAAGAGGATGCAAATGTGACGTAGAGACAAAGTTGCTCTTTTAGGGCAACTAGACGTTTTTCACATTCTTCGCACATGTCCAAGTGGCATTTGCCCCTACTAATACAGATTCAAATGTCTGGGCGAGCATTGATAAGGCGCCGGTTGCCATGACAAAAGGATTCGGTGAACAAAAAGCGAATTGTTTTCAAAAACAAATTTATTCTAAAGTAGTGGAACTTTAAAAAATATATATAG
Source organism: Caenorhabditis japonica (assembly GCA_963572235.1). Taxonomy (NCBI): domain Eukaryota; kingdom Metazoa; phylum Nematoda; class Chromadorea; order Rhabditida; family Rhabditidae; genus Caenorhabditis; species Caenorhabditis japonica. The sequence goes on from OY754343.1 coordinate 22,936,606, forward strand.
AATCCTAAATAATAACTAGAACTCCCTTAAGGTAAGCCGTTTAGAAAATTGTTGGAAATTTGCCCATTAGCTGCCCGAAATTCCATGAGCGGATAGAGTAAAAAGAGTCCATTTCAAAATATTTTTTCATATTTTTTTTCGGAATTTTTAAAACCTTTTAGTTAGCCCATTTTCTCGCCGGGCAAAGGACCAGAGTTCAATTTTTTTTTGGATATCAAAATTCAGTGCATTTTTTTAGAGTTTACACCCTGCGAACACCGCAACGAAGTGACAGGTGTCGAAACGCCATAAAAAAAAATTAAAGTTACATTAGAGGTGGAATTTTGAATGTTGGAGGAACTAAAAAGGGATTATTGTGTTTTCAATCGACTTGCGGCATGAAAACTCAAGTCTGCATTCACCGTTCTGTCTGCGTCTCTTCGAAAATCACTGTGTTCGCGTGGTCGCGCACAAAAAAGTGGGCGGCGTTTCGTTTCGTTTCGTTTCGCGTTCTCATGTCGTGTCGCAAGCCGATTGAAAACATAATAGATGTTCTTTAAATAATTTTAATCCTGTTACTTTTTCATTTTTTTTTGGCTCGGAAATAAACTCAAGACGGTCTATTAAGCGTTTGGGGGGGGGGGGGGGGTGAGAAAGTCTGTAAGCACAAATGAGGTTTACTGAGTTTCTAGCAACAGTATACGATCAATTAACTCTTAAAAAAGCGAGAAAATATCATAGACTGTTGATTTGTAAGCATAAATAGCCAAGAATATTTTGCAGCAAAAATTGAAATTTTAGTTAAAATTAAAAAAAAAAACTGTATGAAAAACTACCAGAACAGGGAATTTCTATTTCTCCGACATTTTTAAACTTTTCCGGGTGGTCCGACGCTTGGCATATTGTGTTTTCAATCGACTTGCGACGTGAGAACGCGAATCGAATCGAAACGAAACGAAACGCCGCCCACTTATTTGTGCGCGACCACGCGAACACAGTGATATGTGAAGAGACGCAGACAGAACGGTGAATGCAGACTTGAATTGAATTGCGTTTTCATGTCGCAAGTCGCTTGAAAACACAATATTGGTTTTAATAATGCTTACACAGTCAAGGGGTGCTGGCGACTGCCTTGGCGACAACGCGCTCCGTTGAAAAAAATCTTGGCAGTGTGCCCATTTCGCATTTTTTGAAATGAATTTTGGTGCATAAAGCGTGTGATTTTGGTGTGAAAACAAAAAATTTGAAAAAAGGCAGTCGCCAGCACAGCTATCTATAGAAATTTAGACTCGTTGCTCTGAACTCACTCATTTCTCGACCTATTTGATCGCGCAAGCTCTTGAAATTTCTACAATTAGTTTCTTAACATGCCTGCTATTATTATCCATCTCAAAAGGTTCCACCTGGCACGCCTCCCCCGTCTTCCAATTTTGAGAAAGTGAAGCCACCAAGTTCGTCAGAGAATGAAATTATTTTTTCACTCGAAAATTTACTTTTTTGAGAAATTCGAATCATGATCTGATTATTCAAGATGACACCATCATTTTAATCCAAAAACGAGGCCTTTTGGTCAAAAAATGACCGAGCCTTAGGGTTTTAAAAATGTGCCGTACCTGGTGCCCTATAGGCCAACGGCGAAATACGGATTTCCTACGTAGGAAATTGAGAGACGAGATACGGGAAAGTCCGCATTGCACGTTCCGGTAAGGTATTGTGTTTTCAATCGAGTTGCGACATGATAACGCGAATCGAAACGAAACGCCGCCCACTTTTTTTGTGCGCGATCACGCACTCCAATGAAAGTGCAATTTGAAGAGACGCAGACAAAAAAGGGATAGCCGACTCTTGTTTTCATGTCGCAAGTCGATTGAAAACACAATAACACTACATCAAAATTTCTCCAAAAATCCTAGAGGCTAAAAGTCGGTCCCAGAAAAGTAGGCAAGCATTAAGAAAAAAAAATACAACTTGCCATAAAACGGGTAAATCTGGCTAATGGAGTGTCGCGGAAAAAAAAAGCAGCACAAAAAAAAAACGAAGGCAAAGCGAAAAAGCGACGAGAGTGGAAGACGGAAAAAAGGCGGCTCTCGCGCCTTATTTAGGGCTCGCTCGCCACACTGCGACGACTACTGCGCACACGATATATGAATACGGGTAGGCAGAGGCACGGGCGGGCGGGAGGGCGGGCGGGCAAGAAGAGAAAGAAATAGGAAAACAGACAGACAGAAGAAGAAGAAGAAGAAGAAGAAGAAGTTGGGGGCAGCTCACTCTCTCTCTCTCTCTCTCTCTCTCTCTCTCTGTATCTTCTGGCTCAGCTTTTTGCTCCCCCCCCCCTCTCTCTCTCTCTCTCTCTCTCCATCCTTTTTTTCCACTTTGCCACATACATACAGACAAGCCTTCAGAATATGATGATGGGGCATAGAAAGTGAAGCTAGTCAAGCGGATGGAAAGAACACTTCTCTTTTGGGCTCGGCTCGCCGCACGTCTTCTACTTCTTCTTCTTCTTCTTCTTCCGTCACAAACTTCTGTTTGCATTGCGCCTCGCTTGATTATTTGCAAAGGCTGGTCCGACAAGTGTCGCCTTTCATATCGCCTCGATCGATCCTTCACGAGTTTTAATCGTCTAGATGCCGAAAGAAAAAGGGAGGGAAAAAAATGGGACAAAGTGTCATGCGAGGGAAAAAAAAACTTGTTTGTGTATTGAAAAGTTGATAAATAATTCAACGCGGCGCGCCCGAGACTGACTGGTGTGACGGGAAAGGGCTGAGCTGAGCGAAAGACGAGGACGCATGAATTTGACGGCGATGAAGAATCGAGACAGAAGACTTACCGATTCTGCGGTGGGTGATGTTGGTTGAGATGTCTGGGATTGATTGCTGGTGATTGTGTCGCTTCGTACAGCACACTCGTTCTGGAATTTACATAATACTGTTTGTCCAGACATATTTCAAATTTCGCAAAGTTTTAATTCCGTAAACTTGTAGGATTTTTGTGAGTCTTTCAAACGACACGCAAAAACACTTTGTCCACAAAGGGGTTCGAACTATAGACCACCGAATTAATAACACCGCCTCCCACCACTCGGCTACGAATTCCACATCGACAGTCTTTCAAGAGGCAGGTTACAAAAAAGAGCAAAACGGATGGCAGTGAGTCAATAAGGATATCTGATAAGACTAGTGATAAAGAATGAAAATAAGCAATTGGGTCATAATTTTCAAAATGAAATTTTCAGCCTGTTTCTGCATACGGGCAGCTAATTTTTGCGGGACGTAATAGCCAATGATGTAAAGTAACAGCCCACCAGTTTACAGAAAAATCTCAACGCTTATGTAAAATGAGTTCCCTTGTAAGTGCTTCCAGCGAGCAGAATTCGACAGCACAGCACGTTAGATCAGTAAGTGCGCTCCACCGAATGTTGGCGCGAATGATTTGTACGAGTCGTTTATTGGCTCTGGGACGTTTCGAAACTTTTTTTGCATTTTTGCGTATTGTTTTTCGCCAATTGACACCAAAACACGCTTTTTATCAATTGTTTTTCATTTTTTGGGAATTTAAACCCACTAGTATGCCGCAAAAATTCACAAAAGTTTCGAAACGTCCCAGAGCCCGTTTATCGCCATATTTTTTGAGTTTGTCGGTCGCCAACTGTCCTCCACTCATAACTGCGATTATGGACATTTCAAACCCGGGGTATGCAATCTGTCGTCGCGGTGTTTGCAGACTACTCGCCTTTTTTGGTTTTTTTTCTTGATTTAACCGGTTTTTCGTAAAAAAAAAAGAAGTTTTTCTGCGATGATGACTGGCTGAAAGTGATAAAGTACGATTATATGTATTTTTCAGGGCACGAATAGCTTTTAGGTAAGGGATTCCATGTCCTCCAAAATATGGATTTTGCAACAATGCTAAAAATCGCTGATCCTTGAGCAGAACCCCTTTTTTCCACAAAAAACCGGTTAAAGCCACAAAAAAAAAGAAACAAGAAAAAACGGCGAGTAGTCTGCAAACACCGCGACGACAGATTGCATACCCCGGGTTTGAAATGTCCGGAATGATTTGTCTTATGTATTTTGTCACGGTTTCACTGCCAATCATTGATTTTTAACGAAAAAAATATATCAAAAGTTACTCATTGTATATAATGGGGTTATTCAGGGTCGGAAAAATAGTTTTTTTCCTTTTTTTACTTATTCAAATGACGGAAAAAAAAATAAATAAATCCGTGGCCGCGAGAGTTTTTTTCCGTTGCTTTTCTAGGCCATCGCAAGAGTTTTTTAGGCCCTCCGCTGTGAGAAAAAATTTTTCAAAAATTATTCGCCCGTAAATCGATATTTCGCAGGTCTCACAGCGGAGGGCCTAAAAAACTTTTGCGATGGCCTAGAAATGCAACGGAAAAAAAACTCTCGCGGCCACGGATTTTTTTCTTTTTTTTTCCGTCATTTGAATAACCCCATTACCGTCGAATATTCGGGGAAATTTCGAGCCGCCACGAAACTATGGCAAAGATTCCCTGATGTTAAATAAAACTCACAAGTGCGTCAACTTTTCTTCTCAGCACAATCTCAATGTTCTGATGCTGATCGCAACATTCACGGACCACCGAGGAGGCAGCCACGTGTGAAACTTTATTCAGAAGACGTCCGTTGATTTCCAAAAGCTCGTCTCCTGGTCGAATAGCCAGTGGACACGATGGTTTCACGTTGACCACAAATACGTTCTGTTTTTCGCGATCTCTGAAATACATTTCTTTTAAAACGGACGAGGAAGTCAGGCTCAGAAAAAATTGAGCTCCAAAACCGCATAGTTCCAAAAAGTCGAAACGCCGCCCATTTATTTGTTCGCGACCACGCACACAAAACAGTGCTATGCTCTTGAAGAGACGCAGACAAAAAAGGGATAGCAGACTCAATTGAAAACAAAAAATCCAACTAACTTATTCCCAGCCAAGGAAATGCCGAGTCCAGCCTCTGGTCGCTCACAACAGACCAACAACAATTCACCACCGTCCGAGTCATACGTTCTTTCAATCTTTCCCATCGTGTAGAAAAACTTGGACGGCGTCTCTCCTTCATTTTTAATTTGGAAGGCAGCTGAATCCGCGTCCACACCGAGAGCTCTCTTTGCTTCTGCCTCTTTTTCAGACGTGTCAAAAGATGTGGAGGGAGAAATTGTTGGGGGCTCTTCGTCGTGATTCTCAGAACTGCTAACATCTGATACAATGAGTGGAGCTGTTTCGATGGATGGAGATTTTTTGGTAAGGGAAGAATCTCTCTTTTTCACGCTCTTCACACTCTTTTTGCTTTCCACAGAGATTTGACGATCCACGGAAACTCTTCGAGGAGGCGTTTGAACGACTACTTCTTCTTTACCCTCCTCTTTAGTTTCATTCTGCTCTTTCTTCTCTCCAGTCTGATCTGTGCTCCTCCTTTTCACCGTGTTCTCTCTTTGAATTTCAGGAGACGAACACTCTTCCTTGCTCTCTGACTCCAAGGAAGTAGTGGTGGAGGTTGAGATGGATGGTGGTGGGAAACTGGAAACAGTTTTCGCCGAGTTCGAAGATCCCATCATAGGCTTAATAGGTGTAATCAAAGAAGTTGGCGCCTGTTCAATTGTCTCTTCTGGTTTCGCATTTTCAAATCTAACCGATCCGACGGTCGAGTTCGACGCAGAATTTATCATATTTTGTTGATTGGTGTGAAGAGATTGAAGAACAAAGCGGACTGGATTGGCAGCGTTCTTGATGGCATTCACCGCTTGTTCATGGGTCGCATCTCTTAAATCCACATCGTTGACCTGAAATGAAGAGTTGTGAAGGTTAACGTATGTTTTCCAAAAAAAACTTACACTAATAACTCTATCGCCCATATTCATCTGACCACTTCTTCCAGCTGGGCTGTTCGGCAGAACACTTTTGATAAAGATTCCGCATACCGTATTCCCAGTTCCAGGTAGTCCACCCTTTTGTGAGACTTCCACACGACCACCAACTATGGAAATACCAAATGACTTGTTTGGTTCTCGAACAAGTGTCACCGTTCTAGCCTCTCCCCAATATTTTGATCGTACCAGTTGACGAGCCTGGAACAAAAAAGGAAGGGTTCGTTAAAATTTGTCGTTTCTGCTCAAAACAAAAGGAAGTGTACTATTTATTGATTGAAAATGTTTTATGTTTAACCTCCAAACCTAGTACTACATTTTATTAATTGATAACTTTTTTTGTATGACCCTTTTCGAAGATACTGTAGATCGTCAAAGAGGACGAAAAAGTTACCAACTAGTAAATAGTAGTCCTAGGTTTGAAGATTAAAGGGGGTGCCAACTTTTTGGGGAAAGTGTCTTAAAATATACTCTTGGGTGGGGGATTTACGAATATCATATTGAAATCACACAAAAAAATGTCTCTGATTTTTTATGATTTTTACAAAAAAAAATAGAAGACCACGAGGAGTACACGAAAAATCGTGGCCGTGGCCTAGGAAACCCGCGGCCGCGGCATCTAGAAAATTCCATTTTCACGATATATATATTTATTTTTCTTGCAATTTTCCTCGTTTTTATCATCGATTTTCGATAAATCATGCTCTAATCGCTTAATAAAATTTTAGATAATCGCGAAAACACATTTTAGTCATAATTATCGAAAAATCGATAGTCGGCTGTCGTTCGATTCAACGTTATAAATATATTCTGGTGAATATTTTTGCTCGAATATAAAAGTTACAGATAAAAGAGTGAATTTAATGCGGAAGTGAGCAGGAAAACGGAAAAAAATTAAAGGTAAGAGAATTTTGTTCCTTTTGCGACCAACCACGGCACCCCTGCCTTCCAAAATTGTTTCTACCTGGCGAATTTTTAAAACCCTAAGGCTCGGTCATTTTCTGACCAAAAGGCCTCGTTTTTGGACTAAAATGATGGTGTCATTCTGAATAATCAGATGATGATTCGAATTTCTCAAAAAAGTAAATTTTCGAGTGAAAAAATAATTTTATTATCCGACGAACTTGGTGGCGCATTGGAACACGGGGGAGGCGTGTCAACACGCATTAATTTGCTATCTGAAAACACGAAATGATGTTGCTACATTAATTCCCAAAGATTAATGCAAAAAAATGCGAGAAAGACCGGAGAAAAATGATGAAAAAGAAAATGGCGTTTGAATTTCGCGCCAAATCGTGTACTCCCCGTGGTCTTCTATTTTTTGTTGTTGTAAAATTCGCCAAAAATCAGAAAAAATTTTTCGTGAGATTTCGATGTGATATTCGTAAATCCCCCACCCAAAAGTATATTTTAAGCAACTTTCCCCAGAAAGTTGGCACCCCTTTTAGATCAGTAGCACATGTCCTGAGTTTGTGGCACACACTCAAAGCTCGTCATTTTGAACGCGCATTCTTTTTGGAGCAAAGGAGTGGGCGGAGCATGACGAATTTGCTCCTTATTGTGTTTTCAAACGAGTTTCATCATGAAAACAAGAGTCCGCGAATCGAAACTCCGCCCACTTATTTGTGCGTGACCACACGAACACAGTGATATTTGAAGAGACGCAGACAGAACGGTGAATGCAGACTTGATTTGCGTTTTCATGTCACAAGTCGATTGAAAACACAATATCTAGTAAAAATGTAAATGAGAACACTGAATCTAATGAGCAAAACCAATACTTTCAGGCCAATGCATATGTAATGCTATAAAAAGTACAAACCTGATTCTGTAGACTTTCCGAACCAGTGGAAGGAGTTCTGGAGGTGACTCGCGACATGTTGGTGAGCTCCGCGTTGTTGTTTGCGTGTGTCTGTAGAGCCACCGACTGCTGGCTAATTGAAGTTGTCGATTCGTCGTCTTTCACCACTTCTTTAGTTGTCGTTGCCGTTGCTCCTCCAACTTCATCTTCTACTTCTTCTTTTTCTTCCTTTTCTTCCTTTTCTTCCTCTTTTGCCTCTACCAACTGGATGCCACTCGGAGAAATCGATGGCGGCACTTCTGGCTTGTTTTCGGGTGAGGAAGGTGTTGAAGTCGTTTGCTCGGTGGCCTGTTCAACCTCTTCTTCAGTGCTCAGAATGTGCAATTGAGAGGTCCTCTGTCCCGAGTGATGTTCAACTTGGATAGAAGAGTCGGAGCGAAGAGTTGGAGCAACTGTGGCCACTGGGCTTCTTGGCGGAGATGGTAGAGCTTCAGGTGGTGGTGGTGGAAGAGGCGGAGACGCGGTTCTTTCTCTCTGAAAATTTAAAAAGTTTGCGCCTTTTTGCATAGAAAGGGAGGTAAAACCAATTGTTTTTAGGCGGAGCGCACGGCACCCCAGCCTTCTTCCAAAATTGTTTCTACCTGACCCATTTTTAAAACCCTAAGGCTCGGTCATTTTTTGACCAAAAAACCTCGTTTTTGGATTGAAATGATGGTGTCATCCTGAATAATCAGATCATGATTCGAATTTCTCAAAAAAGTAAATTTTCGAGTGAAAAATAATTTCAATATCCGACGAACTTGGTGGCGCATTGGAAGACGGGTGAGGCGTGGAGCGCTCAATTCGATTACCTTGTGGTGGTTTTTCGAGCTGCTGCTGCTGCTGCTCCAGTCTTTCGTTTTGTGCAGCACACTCAGTTCGATGGTCGCATTGGCGATGGCCTCCTGCAAAGTAAATCAATTAGGAGAGAAGAAAAGAGAAGAAAACGTGTGTGTGCGCGTGCGGCTCGGCTAACAAAAAACTGAATAAAGTTGTCAGCAGCGAAAAAAGAAAAACCGCTAAAAGAGTGAGGTGTCAGACACCGCTCAAAAATTATAAATCTATTAGCTCAGAGAAAGAGGAAAAGAGGCTGGGGAGGGGGCGGAGTCTGAAAGAAAGCCAACGGGGGATTATCTTCAATCGATTTGCATAGAGCCACAGAGCGGGATAGAGAGAGAGAGAGAGAGCACACGACGTCACTTCCTCTGGATTATTATGAGAATTGTTTTTTTTTTAACTAACTTTTATGATCGAGTTTACAAACTCTTCGATTTCGATACCATCTATCAGGCGGCCAAGTCGTTTTCTGTTTTCTTGTTCTTTCTCCTTTTCCTTCTCATCGCTGACATTCGGAATGTTATCACCGTTTTCCGATTCGGCAATCGTCTGCAAAAAAAAAATTAAAACATTTTGCAGCTCCTTTGATTAAAAAAACATGTTGAAATGGGACAGCTGAACTGATTTTCTTTAATTTTAGCAAAAGTTTCACATCTATTGTGTTTTCAATCGACTTGCGACATGAAAACGCAAGTCTGCATTCACCGTTCTGTCTGCGTCTCTCTTGAAATATCACTGTGTTCGTGTGGTCGCGCACAAATAAGTGGGCGGAGTTTCGCGTTCTCATGTCGCAAGTCGATTGAAAACACAATATTGTGTTTTCAATCGAGTTACGATCATCATCAAAAAAAAATGAAACCCCGCCCACTTTTTTGCAAGCCAATTTTCAAATAAGACTGGAATCGCATGTTCCCGCCCAAAAAGTGGGCGGAGTTTCATGATTCAATGTCGCAGCTCGATTGAAAACACAGTAGCAATGCAATTGCGCTCCAGCGCACTGTGGCAAAATTTGCGCGTCAAATGTGATGTTTTTGCTTCTCACGTGCACAAATCAATATTAAGCTAATCGTACGCTGCGAAATCTAATTGAAGGATGTCAAAGCAAAATAATTAGCGTCAACATCGTCGTGATATTTTATCCATTTTCTCATACTTTTCGTTTCATATAAATGACAAAGTCTATGAATGATTTTTCCCCCATTTTTTATTAAATCATCTTTTTTGAACTCCAGTTTTATTTCCGTTTATAAATATTCTCAGTACGGAGCGCTGCAAACGCGCTCCCTTCGCACAGTGGTGGACGCGGCCACGTTGGCGACGAGATAGTGCAAAAAATTGAGAGAGCGTGGCCATTGTGTTGCTCTCTTTTCTCTTTGCAGAGCTTCATATCGAGTATACGCAAGAACAAAAATTTTTAATCAGGAAACTTGTAAATTTACAACAAAAGTCAGTAATACAACGACACTCCGAAATGACGCATCGCGTGTTGTTTAACGCGATAAATTTGAAAAATTTGTAAATTTTTGATCGATTTTTGGCTGGATTTTTTTTAATTCTTGCGTTTTAGACCAAAAACATTTGTTTAAACGGAACAAAATCCAATAAGTTTTAAAATCGTCCAAAACATTGTTTATTTCGCTAATCGAATGCGAGTGCCATGCTAATAAAACTCTCTACGTCCTCGGGACTACCCTTTTGAAATAAGTGAATTTTGGCTCGCACCTCTGCTTCTTTATTTTAGCATGCTTTTATTGTCGGCCCGCCAAAATGACCAAACGCGCTCCGCTGAACTCAACGCTATGCGATGTTCATTTTGATTTCCAAATTATTTCGTTTCACGTATAAATTCAAAGTGAAATTAAATAATTTGGAGACCAAAATGAAAATCGCATAGCGTTCAGTTCAGCGGAGCGCGTTTGATCATTTTGGCGGACAGGGCGTGTTTGCATTTTTGTGAATTAGGCTGTGTTAGAAACTAAAGTGCGTGCGATTTACGTTTTATACTAAAAATTTACCGCGAAATGATCGAGTTGCCACATGAACACACGAAACCCCGCCCACTTATTTGTGCGCGACCACGACCACGCACTCCAATAACAGTGCTCTTTGAAGAGACGCAGACAAAAAAGGGATAGCAAACTCATGTTTCCATGATGAAAAATGCTTAAAAACGTACCGTAGGCGGCAAAGCCTCTGACATGGAATCAGTGATAATCGATGGCGCTTCTGTCTCATCATCAGTCATCTCCGTCTTTTGACTTCCCTGTCGTTGAACGAACGGACTTCGGTAAAATTTGGGAAATACTCTGAAAAGGAAAACAAATAAAAATGAAAGCGTCTAAAAGAGAATATAAAAGTATTACTTTGGCGAAAGTCGATTAATAATCGGAGAGGACGACTCGGAAGGTCGCTGAAACCTCTCCTTCCACGTCTTCGCATCCGATGATGTAATATATGTGACACTGAAACGAGGAACGAATTAATAATATATGTATGCAAAATAAATGTCAACTTACTTGCAAAAAGTGCCGACTAGATTGGTCCGTTTCAGAATTGCACGTGCTTGCGAGTTGGTTACGTTTCGCAGTGACTCTGTGTTGATTTTGGTGATAAAGTCGGCGACCTGTAAGCAAAAAAAATAAATAATAAACACATTTTTTTATTGACCCACCTGAATACGTCCATCCAACGCTACGGCCTTCTTCCCACAGATACTCTTAACGACACACCCGTTTACACCCTTGTCTCTATCTCCGTCTAAAACGATGCCTAGTGGTAGGGCTCCTTTTTGGAGCTTTACTGTTCTCTCCAAGTGTGTGGGAAGGAAGACGACGTCGTACGCCCAGGAACCTCTGAAATTTTAAGATGGTTGGGGTTGATTGTAGTGGTTTATAAAAAGTGGGACTTTTCGGTAAATTCTCCTAATTATACTCGGTATAAAACGCTGCAAACTCGCTCCAATCGAACAAGAAATTTCACATGCATTCCATTCGAAGAGAGGTTTAGAGAAATCAGAGCAAAAAATCGGCGACGGTCTCTCAATTCTCTGCACTCTCTCGTCGCCAACGTGGCCGCGCCCACCACTGTGCGAAGGGAGCGTGTTTGCAGCGCAGTTTTTCTCAATTAAACGAACACTTATTTTTAATTGCCGTAACGTAATAGGGATAATCTGTTTTTTAAAAACTATAATAGGCCCAGAGGAAACGCGATTGACCTATTTGATTTTTTACTGATGGGCATATCATCTTTTTATAATGTTTAACCGATAAAACATGGTCTTAAGGGCGAGATTGACCTACCATAAGACGCTTGTAATCAGGGACTCATCACAGATCAGTCTTAGTGACCACCAAACAGGCTTATGATAGATCTACCACGAGCCAATTTAAAGAGGTGTGTGATAGGCCTATTAAGGTGATTAGTTTATTCTAAATACACTATATATCTATTTTCTCTATTTTCGGTGCTACCCCGAAATAGAACTGCCCTAAAATAAAACTTTAGTGAAGAATTAAAGCATTTTTTTTTAAATAAAAGCGAAACCAATGGCGGTTTTTTTTTTAAATTTTGTTTTTATTGTTTTCACACAATTTCTTGGCGTTTTATTTTTTTGAGGTTTTGGCTATAATTTGGCTATTTTATGGAAAAAAAAATTAATAAATGCACGGTGTCCAGGATTTGAAATGTGGGCGGAGCCTAATTTTCTGGCGCGCCAGCAAACTTGCATTGCGCACTTTCGGTGCTTGCGCAGTTTGCAACTCTCGAATTTTTTTTATTGATTTTATCATTTTTCTTTGAGTAAAACCTGTTTTTCTTTGTAAAATGTATGTATTGTATCTTTTAATACTATACAATTGCCCAAACTTCGATTTTCGTGAAGATTTATCCCGCAAAAACACCAAAAAACTCAAAACGAATATTTCGAAATGGTGGCTGAACCAAATTCGACGTTCTTAGGCTTAAAAAAGTTCTAAAGACCTCAGCTATAATTCCGTTGGAGCACATGTGGAGAAAAATTAAGAATGTATGCTTTTTTTCCCGAAAAACATAAAAAATGCGTCAAAATTTGAATTTCGCGCGAAAAAATCCAGTGGGGCGCGGTTGCTCGGCTCCGCCCACTTTTCAAATCCTGGACACCGTGAAATGCTTGAAAAACTCTGTTCGGCCACCGAAAGCACGCCAGCAAATTTAGGCCCCGCCCACATTTCGACTTCTCGACATCGTGCAACACACGGCACCCCCTTGAAAAAAAAATTCAATTATTTTTTCTCTCGAAAATATACTTTTTTGACAAATTCGAATCATGATCTGATTATTCAGGATGACACCATCATTTTAACCCAAAAACGAGGCCTTTTGGTCAAAAAATGACCGAGCCTTAGGGTTTTAAAAATGCGTGCAACAGTCTATGTCACTTTCTTAATTTTTTTACTTTTCCATTTCTTTCTTCCATCTCAATTTTAAAAAAGGACGTACCGTAGTGAAATTGGTGAACCGCATGGCGAAACGGACCGCGTCGAGCACGGCGACCACGATGTCATAGAAAACTCGGACTGAAAATTGTGAGAAATGTATACATATCTATACATATAAATTCTAAGAAGCTTTCTAATCCGGAAATCAAAATGCAAGGTGCACACCACCACCACCACACATTTATAAAGTAGAAGGTGATTGCCAAGAAAGCTCAGAAAGAATGAAAAGAAAAAGCAAAGAGTGGAAGCGGGTGAAACGTACGTCGGCAAGGCTCCGTTCGCTGCGCGCCGTCGACGGACTTCGTGATGGATAATAGCCCTGAAAGCACGAATGAAGAAGAAGAAGGAGAAAAATGAGAAGATGTAGAAGAAACAAGAGAAGAGGTGCACGTCTTCTTCTCTCCTTTCTCCTCTCGCTTGTTGATGGAGGGGCGAGAAGACGATTGGAAAGAAACGAAGACAGGACGGGCGTAAAAAAAAAGGAGAAGCAGGCGCCGGGCGGGATAGAATTAGGCAAAAAGGGGCTCTGAAGAAGACGTGCTCCAACTTTTATCTCTCTTTTTTTTTCAGAAAAAAAAATCAATATTTTTTAAAATCGATATTTCGGTCCAAAATTTTCTGAGCAAACCCGGAAGCATTTTTGACAGTTTCTCCCAAAATTTCAGACCAATCGGAGCATTTTCCGAGTTTTCTCCCAGTTGTTTGTCATTTTTTCCGTTTTTCTACAGTACTTTGAATAGGTCCATTAAAGTTAATCGAACGACTGTAAAACGTGTCGAACGACACTAATTTATTATATCTTAAAATTCATGTGCATAAATGCACGCCATGACCCAAATACGGACACTATATGCATCCACCGCAGTTTTTCAGTTTTTAGACGAGTGCAAAATTTATAGAAAATTGTCCATCAGTGTAGTTTTTTAACCGTAATCAGAACCGTTTTTTCCCGCCATTTTGCACCACGTTTTATGTCCATACCTGAGGATGAAGTTTCCTGTACTGGTCCGCCGTTCCAATCCACACCGTTTCCTGACTGGATGTTGTGCCGGAAAGCTTAAAAATTGACGTTTCAGCTATTTTCTATTCACCAACAACAAAAAAAACTCACATATCTCCGTCTGCCACGTGGACTTCTACCTCTCGCCAACAGTCGTTCGCTTCTGGAGCAAAGTGGCGAGTGCGAAGTGAATTGTGACTGAAAAAGACACTATTTTCTCGCCACATTTTTTGTTTTCTATTTTTTTTGTTAAAAAAGAGAAAATAGAGAGAGAGAAAGAGAGGAATTATATATGCAACACACCACGCTTTCATTCATTCATTCATCCGTGAAAATTCTGGAAGGAGCAAGCGAGCAAAACGCGTGAAGAGAGCAAAAAAGAGAGAGGGGAAAAATGACATGTAAAAATGAAAATAAAACATTTTTGTCTCACAATTTGCAATTTGCAAATGCTCTCTTTGAAATGAGCAGGGTGTTAAATATATGTATTTGCGATGAATTAACGTGTGCTGCTTCTTCTTCTTCTTCGTCTTCTTCTTCTTGCTCTTTCTCTCACGTCGTCTGCGCGTGTAAATACGAGGGCATCGTGCTGCTTTTCTGATATGGAAAGTGGCGATGGAGAGAGAGAGAGGAAGAGAGAGAGAGAGAGAGAAAGGGGGAGAAAGAGCACCTCTTCTCGCTCATCGCTCATCGCTAATTTTAATTCCAGTTGGCACTCGGCAAGGTGGTCTTCCCTCATTCAGAGAGGAGGCTGAATACTTAAAAACCTAAAATAGGCCTATCGCCCTCAACGACCGAAAATCGGTTTCTTGCCCTTGCAGACCTAAACTAGGCATATCACAATCACATACCTAGAATAGGCCAACTACCCTCGAAGGCCTGAAATAGGCCTGACGCCCTTGCAAATCTAAAATAGGCATATTGCACTGGCAGGCCTAAAATAGGCTGTACACCTAAGCACCTAAAATAGGCCCATCGACCTTGCACGCCTAAAACAGGCCTATTGCCTTGAAAGACCTACAATAGGTCTACCAACCTCGCAGGCCTAAAACAGGTCACTCGCGAAGACCTGAAACAAGCCTATCATCCTTAAGGGCTGGAATAGGCCTATCGTCATCGCTATCGCCAAATAAGCCTGTCACCCTCGTATGCCTAAAATAAGCCTATAAGCCTAGCAGGCCTAAAACAGGCTTGTTATCCTCACCTACTTAAATCAGGCCTATCACCCTCGCAGACCTAAAATAAGCCTATATTCATTGTACACCAAAAATAGGAAAAAATAGGGCGATAGCTTCCACCGACCTAAAATTGGAATTTCAAACTCGCGGACCTAAAATAGGCCCATCACCTTCGTAGGCCTAAAATAGGCCTGCCAACCTTGCAGAACTAAAATAGGCCCTTCGACCTTGAAGACCTAAAATAGAAAACCTGAAATAGGCCTATTGCTCAAGAAGACCTAAGATAGGCCTAAAATAGGCAGGTTACTCTCGCAGCCCTAAAATAGGCCCATCACCTTTGTAGGCCTAAAATAGGCCTACCAACTTTGCAGAACTAAAATAGGCCCTTCGACCTTGAAAACCTAAAATAGAAAACCTGAAATAGGCCTATTGCTCAAGAAGACCTAAGATAGGCCTAAAATAGGCAGGTTACTCTCGCAGCCCTAAAATAGGCCCATCACCTTTGTAGGCCTAAAATAGGCCTACCAACCTTGCAGAACTAAAATAGGCCCTTCGACCTTGAAGACCTAAAATAGAAAACCTGAAATAGGCCTATTGCTCAAGAAGACCTAAGATAGGCCTAAAATAGGCAGGTTACTCTCGCAGCCCTAAAATAGGCCCATCACCTTTGTAGGCCTAAAATAGGCCTACCAACTTTGCAGAACTAAAATAGGCCCTTCGACCTTGAAGACCTAAAATAGAAAACCTGAAATAGGCCTATTGCTCAAGAAGACCTAAGATAGGCCTAAAATAGGCAGGTTACTCTCGCAGCCCTAAAATGGGCCTATTGCCATCGAAGACCTAAAATAAGCCTGTCGCCCTTGCAGGATTAATACAGACATATCGCTTTCAGGCTTGAAACAGGCCTATCGCTCTTGCACACCTAAAATAGGTCAATCGCAATCGCAGGCCTAAAATAGGCGTTTTGCTTTAGCACACCTAAATTAGGCTTATCGCCCTTGCAGGCCTAAAATAGGCCTATCGCCCTTACCGACCTAAAATAAGCCAATTGCCCTTGCAGGCTTAAAATAGGCCTATCACCCTTACCGACCTAAAATAAGCCAATTGCCCTCTCAGGCTTAAAATAGGCCTATCGCCGATGTTTTGGCAAAGACAGATTTTCAGGGACATTCTCGATCGGAAATGTTTGCTGCTCAGTTTCCTGTACTTTTCTCAGAGAGCACGAAAACGAGCAGTAAACAATTAGAAGACTAGGATCCTTTTTAAAAAGCTTCAAAATAAATAAAAAAAACACTGCCGCCCGCCTATGCTATTGTGTTTTCAATCGACTTGCGAGTCGACATGTCAAGTCTGCATTCACCGTTCTGTCTGCGTCTCTTCAAATAACACTGTGTTCGCGTGGTCGCGCACAAAAAAGTGGGCGGCGTTTCGTTTCGTTTCGTTTCGATTCGATTCGCGATTGAAAACACAATACAAAACGCAAAAGTGAGTGTGAATAAAGAATAATAGAGAGTAAAAAAGCAGCGAGATGAGCAGCGAATGAAGGAAATGCTTGGCTTCCCGCGGGGTCTCGACGAAAGAAAAAGACGTTTCATGTGCATATATATTTGATATGTGTACATTTCCAAAAACAATAAGAAGATGATTGTGATGGTGATTCAGCGTCAAAAGAAAACATACCTGATCAACTGGAATTGGCTTTGCGATTCCAAGTCGTACAGGACCCATTCGAGCGGCTTTGAGCACCGCCACAGCTCTTTCCAGGCTGAAATGGCTTTTGGATTGTTTTTTTTTTTTGGTTTGCAATTTTGAAATGTTTACCTGCTATTCGACAGATCATGATTGTTGACAAACAACAATCGATCTCCGGGAACAACTCGCCCATCCGCCTGAGCCACTCCTCCAGGGACAAGCGATTGGACAACAATGACGCTTTCATCGCGATGCGTTGGATCCTAAACATGATAACACCCTCTTTCCCTCCAAAAAAAATAATAAGACTCACTTTATAATCAACAATAGAGAAACCTAGTCCTCTAGAATCTTTGCATAGATAAATCACGAGTGGAACACAATTCCAGACGGCCAGTCCGTGGAAATTCTCCAATGATTTCGAGCGGAGTCGCCGCGAGACTTTTTGAAGAAGCTGTGTGGTTTCTGCCCTTGTCGACGTCAAATCAAGTTCTGATTTGGCTTTCACAACGGTCTCTTGATTGGCGGCGAGGAATGGAAACGAGAGGGGAAGTTGTTTTTCGTAAGTTGTGGGCTCGAAGACGTGCAGTTGTTGGGTTCTGGAGAAAAGTACGGTAGTATTGTGATGAAGATAATGCTATATTTTATAAAGCCCACCGATGTTTGTTTTTTTTTTAGATTAAAAAAAAATTTTAAACTGTTTTATTCGTTTTTCTCAATGAAAAACGAAAAATCAACCATTTCAATCTTTACTATTAAAAATCTTTCTTATCTTTCTTATATGTATATAAAAACCCAGATCGGGATGTCTGTGCGCGTCCGCACTTGCCTTTTTGCAAGAAAATGCAGTGTGGACAAAACACGAACCCGTGACATTAGGATTTGTATTCAAGCGCACTATCGACTGAGCCACAGAGGACAGAATTCTTCCCAAAACAGAGTGCGTATAAATGAATGAGAAAGAGTGGAACGTAAAAAAATAGAGTGTGGCGACGAAGTCGCCAAAAGGCTGCGTCAGCAGCCGCGCAGGACTGCGCAGCAGGCTTGTAAGTTATATATAAAAACCCAGATCGGGATGTCTGTGTGCGTCCGCACTTGCCTTTTTGCAAAAAAATGCAGTGAACAAAAACACGAACCCGTTACATCAGTATTTGTATTCACACAGGTAAAATGCGGTGGATGCATATAGTGTCCGTATTTTTATCGTCCTACTGGTCCATTGGACGGTATATAATAACTTTTTATTTATTTTTTGCATTAAAATAAATAAGTTGAATGTATATACACAAGCCTGCGACATTTGGCGCCTTTGCCCCTGCTTTTTTTCACTTTTCTTACAAGTCTTTTTTTTTCTTGAAACGGCACTGATTTTTGTACTTTCAGCTCTTCCAAATTTTGTGATTTTTGTGGCTAAATTAGTAAAATGTGTAAACGTTAATCAAACAACGCGGATTCATTAAATATCTAGAGCCACATTTAGATAAATGCACGATATTATTCAAATACGGTCACTATATGCATCCACCGCATTTCACCTGTGCAATCGCACTACCGACTGAGCCACAGAGGACAGAAATCTTCCCAAAACAGAGTGCGTATAAATGAATGAGGAAGAGTGGAACGTAAAAAAATAGAATGTGACGACGAAGTCGCCAATAGGCTGCGTCAGCAGCCGCGCAGGACTGCTCAGCAGGATTGTAACTAATAAATTTTTTGGGTTTTTGGGTACTAATGGGTGGGTTGAGGATGTACAAAAACAACATTAAAATCTCACAAGCAGTTTCTCCGATAGTTAGCAAAAATATGTGAAAATATGGCCTGTGTTCGTTGAAAAAAACGTTGAGAAAACGAAATTCTGATAGCTTTTGAAGCAATTTCCCCGAAAATTATGACGCTCCAAAATTTCAGGCATCACATATTGGCAAGGAACGACACTTGAATTCACATTTTTATTTGAAAAAAAAAAGATACAATGGCATCACAGGTGAAATGCGGTGGATGCATATAGTGTCCGTATTTTAATCATGTCGTCCTTTTGGTCTATTTATTTATTTTTTGCAATAAAATAAATAAATTGAATGTATATTATATACACAAGCCTGCGACATTTGGCAACTTTGCCCCTGCTTTTTTTTCACTTCTTACAAGTTTTTTTTTCTTGTAACGGCACCGTGATTTTTGTGGCTGAATTAGTAAATAGTGTGAACGTTAATCAAACGGCTCGGATTCATTAAATATATAGAGCCTAACTAACATAAATGCATGATATGATTCAAATACGGACCTGTGATAAGAAATGAAAAGATTTTTTGTCTTCTAATAAAATGTAAAGTGTCACTATTCATGGATACGCGATAAATCCCTTGCATCATTTCCCCACAATCATAAATGTTTTTGTAATTAAATATAAACCCACAACACACCTTCTTGCAACAATCAGCGTCACCGGTGCTCCAGAATGCACAGCTCTTGTCAAAGCCTGTCTAACTGTGACATGTGACTCTCCGTAAAGTGGAGAGTGATTCACTTGAAGCAACTCATCTCCAGCTTGCAACTGCCTCGTCTTCGCGACCGGACCATCCTGTCGGATCGATTCGATATAATGATGAGGACACAGTTGTGCTCCATTCAAAACATCAACAGTTCCTTCCAAAGAGATTCCTAGTCCTCCGTCAACTGATTGCCTATCCGGTTTCACGACTGCCGCAACAATCTCTATATCGTCGCCTATTCGACTCTTCCACTCTTTCACCAAGTCTGGATTCGAAAGCTTCACATCAATCACTTGAGTTTCTGTTTCCTGTTGTTGCAACATTTTCAGACATTGTGCTTGTGGAGATGTTGGTGGAAATCTAACGAGTTTCAGTTTAACTTGATCTCCGGATTTTACAAGTGTTCGAACACTATCCGCGTGCGACATGTGCTCCAAAGATGTTCCGTTTACCTAGAAAGAAATTTTTTTTAATCGGGAAAAGTGTTTTTTGCTCACCTCCAAAATAAGATCGTGAACCCGAATGACTCCGCTTGAAGAAGCGGCAGAGCGTGGAACCAATGACTTTACAAAAATGCCACCGATTTCTTCTGCAAATACATACCTCGTTGTGGATGGGCCTCTTGGCATATATAATTTCATTTAGACTCGTCGAAAAGATTCAGTAAATTCATAGAAAGAAGTGAAGAAGCAGAGAGAAAGAGCACCCCGTCCCCATCTTCTTCTTCTTCTTCTTCTTCTTTTCAGACGATGTGTCGTCGACTTAAGAAGACGACAAAATGCACTAAATTCGATTTACGGGCTCCCCCGAGCGCCGCAACAGGCCGTCAGCCAGCCCATCCCGCACAAATTGGCTCTTCTCTTCTCTTCTCCAAACTCAACAAGATATTCTTTTCAGGGCCACCTTTTCGACCCAAAATACACACCTTTCTTATGAACATATCCAGCTACAGTAATCCCGAGGCCTAGCGCCGGATCACGATGCAATGCCACGTCGATCAGCTCGAACTTTGTGGATTCCCAGTTCTCCCGCAAAAATACTGTGAGCGCCTGAAAATTGAAGAAGAAGAAGTGGAGGGTGGAACAGGGTTTATTTACCATCTCCTGTAGTGATTTGAGAGAAATTCTCGAAGTTATCGAACTGCTATTCCTTTTACTGCTACGACTAACACTAGTGGCTATCGAGTGTCCCGTTTCGACCGTCGGAGACCGTACCATAGAGCCCGGATCGTCTGGAAAAGTAAAAGTAATTTAATAAAGATGAAGGATAACTTTTAAAGTTATGCATGCAAAAAACGGTTTGTTTTTGTTTTTTTTTTTGCAATTCACGCGATGTCGAGAATTGTAAAACTAAAAAAAATACAGGTAGAGAAACGGGGGTCTCTCCCTGATATAGCATTGATAGTGTAGAGACGGAGAAGGTGAGGAGTTCAAGGAAAGGGGGCAGTCTCTGTGTCTCTTCACTATCAATGCTATATCAGTGGGAAACCCCCGTTTCTCTACCTGTATTTTTTTTTACAATTCTCGACATCGCGTGAATTGGAAAAAAAAACAAAAACACACCGTTTTTTTTTCCCCGTGAATAACCCCATAACTTATGGGGTTATTCACAAAACCGGAAAAAAAGGAAGAAAAATGAAAACAATTGCGGGAAAAATCGGAGAATGCTCCGATTGACCTGAAATTTTGGGAAATATTGGGAAAAAGTCTCCTGTACATGCTCAAAAAGTTTTGGACCAAAATATAGATTTTAAAAATTTAAAAAAAAAAATCGATATTTTGGGCCAAAATTTTGTGAGCGTGTACAGGAGAATTTTTCCTAATATTTCCCAAAATTTCAGGTCAATCGGAGCATTTTCCGATTTTTCCCGCAATTTTTTTTCTTTCTCTTCTTTTTTTCCAGTTTTGTGAATAGGTCCGTTATCAATCTTTATTTCTCAATTTGATTTTTTGAAAAATGTGCTGTTTTGTTTGGCTCATCCGGTAGAACGGATCATCAATCGTCAATGAATCATTTTTTAGAAAATTGTTGATCAGAAAACCGCGTTTTTAAACAGTTTTAAAAGACGTATTATTGTCTCAACTTTCTTCCCGGATACAGTAAGCACTGGTGCAAAAATTGTAAAAGACGCAGAGATGATACACAGATTTTTGCATTACTTCAGGCCTCCTAGAGTGATTCACCTTTTTAGGCCTGCAAGGGTGATAACCCTATTTGGGTCTGCAAGGGTGATAGGTCTATTTTAGGTTTGCGAAGGTGCTAGGTCTATTTTATGTCTGCGATGTTGATTAACCTATTTTAGGCCTGCAAGGGTGATAGGCTTATTTTAAGTTTGCGCTGGCGATAGGCCTATTTGAAGCTTACAAAGGCGATATGCTTATTTTCGGCCTGCGATGGTGATATGACTGTTCTAGGTCTGCATGGGCTACAGGCCTATTCTAGGTCTCCGAGGGTGATATGCCTATTTTAGGTCTGGGATAAGAAACATGAGAAAAGTAATAGCGCGGCCATAAATGAAAAAAGGTGGCCATAAATGCAGAAATTTCCTCCCTTTTTTTCTGAATCGCACGGTTGAATTTAGAAAAAAGGGGAAATTTCTGCACTTATGACCACCTTTTTTTCATTTCGGGCCAAAAATCGGTAATCAATGCCTCATACTGTGCTGGTGTAAGGGCTCTGGGACGTTTCAAAACAAGACGTTTCAAAACTGGGACGATTCAAAACCTGCCACTTCAAAACTAGGACGGTTCAAAACTTTGAGTGCAATTGTGCGTCACGGTGTACGCACTAGTGACACCAGAACACACGCACATTAAATGTTTATTTTCGTTTTGTCATTGTTTTAAACTCTTTTCACGTAATATTCATTTTCTTTTTTCGTTTTGTCATTTTTTAACTCTATTCACGCGTTTTGCTCTCGTTTCGCATTTTTTTTTTTAATAATTTTTTTCCGGTATTTAAATTTGGTCAAATTCGCCGAGCTCATGTTTTGTCTTTTGTCGAGTGCTTTACTGGTAAAACGCTTTAGTAAATTTTCCGATAAATTTAACGAACCTTTACCGGTAAAGCAGAAAAAAAAAGAGGTTAAAACAATGACAAAACGAAAATAAACATTCAATGTGCGTGTGTTCTGGTGTCACTAGTGCGTACACCGTGACGCACAATTGCACTCAAAGTTTTGAACCGTCCTAGTTTTGAAGTGGCAGGTTTTGAATCGTCCTAGTTTTGAAGTGTCCCAGTTTTGAAACGTCCCAGTTTTGAAACGTCTTGTTTTGAAACGTCCCAGAGCCGGTGTAAGTGCGTTCTTCATCAGCCTATTTAAGAACTTTTGAATGCAAGCCAAAAAAAATGTTACCTTTGCTATCACCCTCTTCAACTTCTTCTAAATCTTCCTGCTTTATCTTCTTACTTTCTCCACCTTCTTCATTCCCATTGTCCCCTTCTTCACAGCTACTTTTCCTTTTCTCTTTATCCCTCCGATTGTAATTCGGTGCACAATCACAAGGCTTCCTGTAAACCCATACATTATGGACGTTTCCTTCTTTTCTTTTTTTCTCTCTTCCTACCTCAAATCTATCGTATCCGGAATATAGGTGGTGATCTTCACCGTGTGCTCCCTGGACGTGGTCGGCTCTGGCTCCTCCTCGATCGGCGCACAACTGATCGACGGCGACACGGTGGTGGGTGTCTGATTGGCGGCTGTGGATGGAGCTGAAGTGGACATCTGTCGGTGCAGAGCCTCTTCCAGAGTTGAGGCACACAACGCCGCTTTTGTGGCCAGCACGAAGCACTCTGCAAACATTTTAGTGCAAAACAAAAGTCGTCCAATGCGCCACCAAGTTCGTCTTATGATAAAATTATTTTTTTTCACTCGAAAATTTACTTTTTTGAGAAATTCGAATCATCATCTGATTATTCAGGATGACACCGTCATTTTTGTTTAAAAACTAGGCATTTTTGTCAAAAAATGAGCGAGCCTTTGGGTTTTAAAAATTCGCCGTGCATATAAATAAATAAATATGAAAATTTGTTTCGTTTGCCAAAAAGATGAGGAAGAGTAGAAAAAGTCGTCTTCTTTCGGTCAGACCAAATTGAGTTGGATTTGAATTGCTCCTCCTCCTCCTCCTCCTCCTCATCCTTCTCTTTCTCCTGTCCCTTCTACTTCATTAAGCGGTCGGTCGGTGAGCCGACCAGACAAATAAAAAATAAGAGATAGAAGAAAGAAAAGAGTTACCGGGGTCCTACGGTCCTATCGACAAAACTTAACAATTTTTGTCACAATAATACTTTATTGTGCCAAAAAATACGGCAAACACAAACGAGAACGTATTACAAAAACAAGAGAAAAATACGAACTAAAAAATTACAATTGCAAAACACTTTCTACGTCTCGCCACGTGTAACTGGGGCATCACGTGCACACGTGGCAACGTGGCGTGACCTTTTAAATAAAATTACACGAGCTTTTTGGGGTTGAGCGCCTAGGCAACTCTCCCCCCGACGGCAGAACCGGGCCCCTGACCGGTGTAAACATAAAATAAAGAAAACAGAAATTATCGTTTTACTTCTTTTCTAGGCGATGACTCAGTTTGGGTCTCTTTGACTTGGGTCCGTCCTCTTTCGCCGACTCCTCCAACATCTCCACTACTGGCGTTCTACCACACGCCATCTCCAAATACTGCTTGAGCGCTTCCTTCTCGTCCCATTTTTCCTTCGCCAACAGGATCAACGGTCCCGCCACTTGCCCTGCCGGTGTGAATGGATCGATGACCTCGACCATCCCCAGCTTGTCCCAACTGGCCTTCACTTCGGCAACTTCTGGGAAGGCGCATTCCAGCTGGAATGGTACAACACATATTTTCTTTCCCAACGTCCTCATCCGCTCTATCCACTGTGCCGTTGCTACATTCTTGTCGTGGTTCTTCGTCACTCCAATGAGCAGCGTTATCGTTTCCACGTTTCCAAGCTCGTAATCTTTTGGCCATTTATCCATCGCCCCGTGCCGTACTTCGAGTATGCATTCGTCTTTTACGTCGATCTTCGACGCCAAGATGATGTGCCTTGCTCGAATCACGGTCTTCTTTGGTGCCATCCGCGTCTCCACATTTTTCTTTACTTCTGCCGCAGATTTCCGGAACTCTTCTGGGATTCTTGCCGCCATTATCGCAACTGCCACCTCTTTACACGTTGCCGCCATCAAAGCCAAAGCTTCCTTCCTCTGCTCCTCTCCGACTCTCTTCCGGCTTTCTTCCGCTTTTAGCATCAACCACCTGTCCTCCGTGTTCACTTTTGTGTTCCTCATTGCCAAAGCCACTGCCACTTCCTCCACGGACGCGCAGCTCCAATCTCCGATTGTCAAGTGGCACGGTCCTTTTTTGCAGCCACAACCGTCCTTCATGAGTGAGCTAAAAGAATTAACGTTTTCTACGTGTTGTTCTGGTTTCTTTCCCGATCGTTGTACGCTATTCGCCGCTACCCCTATTTTTGCGCCTCGCCGTCCACGATTAGCTTTTGTCTCCCACTGTGCTTCTGGCATTTCTTTTGGGACTGCTCTCAACTGTTCCCACGGTACCCACATTTTCTTTTCTCCACCCATTACTTGCACTACCTCCGCTGAGTTTTTCGATGTCGCTAATATCCGATATGGCCCTTGCCATTCGTTCACCAATTTGGGGTTTGTAGCTCCTAGCTTTTCTGCTGGGATCTTTACCAACACTCTATCACCCACTACAGGGAATTTGATTTTCCCCACCTGATTCTTTTCGTCAAACCATTTCTTTGCGTCTTGTTGCTCTTTTCTCACTTGTTTTCTCGCCTCTTCTTGTGCAATCTTCATTTGTTCTACATGGCGATATTTATATTCATCCAAGTCCACCTGATATCTTCCAATTTGTTCGTCCAGATCTTCTTTCATCGGAATACGAACATCTCTCCCATACATTATGAAATGGGGGCTCTCCCCCGTCGCATCATGTTTACACGCGTTGTACGCAAAAACTGCATATGGTAGTTTTTCATCCCATTCTGTCGGAATTATCGTTATCTTTTTTAACACCGTTTGTATAGTTCTGTTGAACCTCTCTACCGCCCCATTCATTCTCGAGTGGTATCCCTTGGTCCTTATCAGCTTGATGTTTGACATTTTCGCGAGTTTTTCAAACACCGCATTTGCAAACTCGAGTCCCTGGTCTGTTAGAATTGCTTTTGGAATTCTACCTTCATTGAGCATCCAATTATCCGCGAATGCCTTGGCCACGGTTTCCGCTTTTTTGTCCGGAATAGCACACGCTCCTGCATATCTACTAAACAGATCGATAATTGTAAGCGCGTAACGATTCCCGTTACTGCTTCTACCCAAATCCAACAGGTCTAATGCCACAAGTTCAAGTGGTTCGCTTGCTTCTATTGGTGTGAGTGGCGATGTCAGGATTTTTTTCGCATTGGCACACAAGCACTGCTGACATTCCTTTGACCATTTCACAATCCACGATTTCATCTTTGGCCACCACATCTTTTTCTCTAGCATTGCCGACACTTTGTCAGCACCCCAATGACCTGCAAAAGGTCCTGCATGTGCCTCTTGGAACACCTCTTTTTGTTTCTCCTCCGGGACAACTCTCAATGTTGCCCCATACTTGGTCGCCATCATTAGTTCACCCCGAATCAACAAGAATTCTTTCAGATTTCTTCTTCCATCCCCTGGAACTTCTACGTCCCCTTCCGTCACTCCCGTTTCTAATTTTTCTATTATCTTCCTCCATCTACCATCTTTTTCCAACAGCCTTCTCCAACTATTCTGTTCCGCTTCTTTTTGTTCAATCAACGACACGACGTTTATCACCCTTTCGATATCCATTCTGGCTTGCTCATTCGCTTCCTTCATTTCCTCAATTTCTTGCGCTCCTCCCCGAGACAACGCGTCAGCAACTGCATTTGCCTTTCCTTTTAGGTAGACTATGTTTAGTGCAAAGTCTTGCATTTCCATGCTCCATCGCAACAACCTATCCGCTAGGTTCTTCGCTTTGAATAGACTTGTGAGCGGTTGATGATCTGTATATATCGTCGTCGGGCAACCAAATATAAAATGTTTGAACCGTCTGGTTGCAAACAACACCGCCAGCGCTTCTTTGTCGCTCACGTGATAGTTTTTCTCTGCTGATGTCAATGCCTTTGACGCAAATGCAATCGGGTGGTATTTCCCGTCCGTCCCTAGCTGTGCAAGCACTGCTCCAATCCCATAGTTCGACGCATCCGTGAAAATGCAGAACGGTCTAGCAAAGTTTCGTGCCGCCTCGATGTCTGGCTGTGCCAGTACCGGAGCCGTCGTCATTCTTCGTTTTAACTCGTCGAACGCCGTTTGTTGTTCTTCTGTCCACCTCCACGCCACTTTCGGCGATGTCAACGGTGTCAGCGGTGCCGCAATATCAGCAAAATTCAACACAAAATTTCGATAATATGCGCACAGTCCCAGGAAAGAATGCAATTCTTTTCTGTCTCTCGGAATCGGAAAATTTTCCATTTTCTCTACTTTCTTTCCATCCGTGCGGACTCCATTTTTGTCCACCACGTGCCCCAAATACTCGACTGACTTTTGTGCGATCCTGCATTTCTGGGCTTTTAGCTTTAAGCCCCATTCTCTCACTCTTCCCAACACTTTCGCCAAGTCTTTTGCATGTTCTTCTTCCGTACGGCTCGCGATCAGTATATCATCAATATAGACAAACACACTTTTCCCTAGCAATTCCCCGAGCACCTGCTCCATCGCTGCCTGGAAGATCGCTGGGCTCGTCGCCAACCCGAATGGCATCACTTCAAATTGGAACTGTTCATTCAGAACAGTGAACGCCGTCTTTTCCTTCGATCCTTCTTCCATCGGAATCTGCCAATACCCCGCCATTAGGTCCAACGTCGTGAAAATTTTCTTCGCTCCCAAAGCTTGTAATGTCGACTCAATGTGTGGAAGTGGGTGTGCGTTTAGTCGTATCACGGAATTCAGCTTTCTGTAGTCAACACACATTCTAATCGTACCATCCTTCTTTTTGACTAGGACCACCGGGCTCGCCCAGGGTGAAGTGCATTTCTTAATAACTCTCCTTTTTTCCATATCTTCTAGCATCACGCGGACTTTATCCTGTAGTGCTAGTGGTACTGGCCGACATTTTTGTCGGATCGGATCCTTCTTCTCTAGTTCGATTTTGCACTGAACTAAATCTGTTTGGGTCAGCTTGTCAAGGATATAGTATAGGGCTCGGTGACAGCCACTATTCCCTGATTATAAACAAGATGCTCTCGACAATTATCACGCAAAGAAGACAAGTTAATTACATTAGTTTATCTCAATAAAGCAAATAATCATTGGGTACAAGTATAGAAGGACGAGATTCCCAAGTCTAGAGCTGGCGTGGTCCAAGAGCAAAGCTCGAGGAAAGAACCTCTCGGAAAGCGAGAGGGGTCGAGGTGTCGGCGGTCCTCTGATACGATAACCGACGGGAAGTGCGGCAGCTACCGCTGGAGACTCCGGGGAGAATCCTACGCTTAGAAAGAAAGGGGAGGGACGCCGACTACTAGACAAGGTTCAAACGACTTACAATACAGTGTGTAGAAAACAGTTGATGCCAAGAATAACAGTAGGTAGCAAATCCAGTTGGTCCATATAGAGTGACAGCTAACAGCGGTCCATTGGTTGAGACGCAGACGAGCAGGGCCACGTGGTCGTTCAGCAAGCGTGTGTGGGCGGCTCCCAAAACTCTGCGCTCTCTCGGCGCCGCGCATGACGTGGCGACGCGAGGTCACTAAGAGACGCAGGTGGTCTCGCCGCGCGAGAAAGGTACGGTTGGTCCGTGTAGTCCTCTCGGAGAATGAACGGCGCACGAGAGAAGATTTCACATGACGAGATGGCAGTGGGTGATCCAATGAAGCGGATAAAGAGAAGTTTGTCCGCGTAGTTGTGTAGAATATTAAATTGATCAAGAAGAAAGTAAAGACTAATGGGTTAGCGCAATGATAGCCCATTATTGTCTTGACACTGGGGGGGCGACATGAATCTCCATGACTAGTGTCGATCCGGATGAGTCGTGCAAATTGTTGCATTGATATCGTACAAATCCTGGATTGACGCTGGGGTTGGAGATTAAATCATTGTGTTGAATGTTCAGTGAGGGTACAAAGCAACCTCAATGAAGGCATTTGTTGTAGATGATAGTATGTTCGGTGAGGGTACAGAAGCAACCTCACTGAAACATTGCAAAATTTGTAGTGATGAAGGTGACGAAGTCTTTTTTTTTTTTTTTGAAGATGTTGCAGTAGTTGTGACAGTAGTTAAGGTTACGGCAGTTGTTCACGAAGTTGAAGTTGTTCCAGTGATTAGATTTATTGAAGTTGTTGGGAGAAATGCATTGGTTGCGGAGAAGTTGTTGAAAAATGTGACGTCGTTGAGGCCGTCCTTTCTGAGTTTTCGTTAAATAGTATGGGTGGTACAGTTGGTTGTGGTATGGTTGCTAGTTGTTGAAGTTCATCTAATGATGCGTTGTCGTTGAGTTCAGGGCATTCCAGAGGAACTAGTTGGTTGATTGGTCGTTCCAGTAACTCCTTTCCACATTTGACGACTGCTGATCGAACTTGTTGATCCTGTGATTTGTTTAATGACATTATTCGTCCTAGTGGCCAGTGGTTTCGTGGTAAAAGATTATTTGTCTTTACATGCACTATGTGTCCTGGTTTAGGTTTAATACGACAGTAATGTCCAGTTGTTGGTCGTCTTTGTTGCAGTGCCGAGAAGTATTCCTGGTGAAAAACATTCCATAGTTCTGTGAGTAGTCGGTCCAATCCATGTAGATACATTCGGGTCAGCTTTTCTGTGGTTCCCATTTGAATAGTCTTTAGGACTCGTTCGCGCATTGACGAGAACTCGTCCGGAAAAGACATTTGCACGGAAGGCATGAGAAAGTCTGATGGTCTTATTGCTAGACTATCAGAAGCATCTATAGCGTTTCGAGTTATGGGGCGGTTGTTGACCATTCCTTCGCACTCGATTATGATGGTTTCCAATTCCAAAAATGTGAGATTTGCAGGTCCGATTATTTTGTATAGACAAGATTTGACGATGCCTACGATTCGTTCATAAATTCCACCTTGCCAAGGAGAGTATGGTGTTATTTGTTTCACCGCAATCTCCTTTGAGGCTAGGTAATTGGTTAGTGTCCGACTTTGGTTGACGAATTCCACGACATTGGTGTTTATCATTTTTAATCCAAGAACGAACGTTGGAGCATTGTCCGAAAGAATTGTTTCCGGGGCTCCGCGGCGAGCAACGAATCGACGAAGAGCCAGCAGGAATTGTCTCGTTGAATTGTCCATTACGCATTCCAGATGAACGGCGCGCGTAACTATACATGTTGCTAAAAAGACCCACATTTTTCCGATTCCGGTTTGGTTTGTTTCGGCATTAGTTGTTTTGTATTTGATCGGTCCGAAATAATCAATTCCAATATGGGCAAATGGTATCATAGCTTCTGTGCGTGTCCGTGGGATGGTTTTGGCAAACGGGTATTTGTACGCTCTTCCGTGACGCTTTTTGCAAATAGTGCATCTACTGCATATGTGTCGTATAAGTTGTCCGGAAGCCGCAGAAGCATATCTTCGTTGAAACTCGGCTAGAGATTCTTTGTAGCCTTGATTTCCGGTGAACATATGAACTTCTCTTGCAATGAGGTAAGCCAGTGGATGTTTCTTGAGAATAATTATGGGTTCTCTGTGGTCTCGGGGGAACGGCGCATTGGCAAAATTGGTTGTTTTGCGATAAATTTCGTTTTCATCTAGCATTGGTTTAAATTCTTTAGGTGGATATTGATGCAGTCGTTGAGCGGCGTCGTCATAGTGGGCCCTGATGATGTATTGTCGGGCCACCACTCTCTTTTCCACTTCGTTGTTGTTAATGACGGCGTTCTGATATTGTTTGAGCGTTCTTCCTTGTAATTGAATTAGGTCGTCCGGAAATCGTTCATTTCTCTTTTTTACCGCATTTGTTATCCATTGGAGAGTCAGGTGTATAATGCTAGACAACTTAACGAGGCTATTGGTACATGCATATGGAACAATAGACTCGAGGTTGTGGCAAGCAGAAATATTTAGAATTTCTAAACATTCAGTGGTTTCATTTGTTGCAGGACGGATTCTGGTTAAACTTCTTGGTTCCTTTCCTTGACTGAAGTCGTGGAATAAGTGAGGGTCCGCAGGCGTATCATCTAGTTTTTTAGGCCATGTGTTTTGATTTTGCAGCATTATTTGTGGGCCGGTAAACCATATCTTCGATGCCTTCAATTCCGATACTGAGCATCCTCTGGTGGCAATGTCTGCTGGGTTTTGATCGGTCGGAATGTAACGGAGAGATGTCTTGAGATTATCTTGGTTGATTGATCCCAGTGTGGTGCGTATTTTCTTCACACGGTGTTCCACCCATCTTGTACCATTTGTTCTGTGCAAAATCCAATAGAGGACACTCACGTTATCGCAAAAGAATGTTACTGAATCAATTTTCATGTGTAATTCCTTTAGGATCGTTGCTGCTGCATTCGTTGCTATCTCCACTCCTAACAATTCCATTTGGGGTATAGTGAGTTCTGTTTTTGCAGGACGAATTTTTGATTTTGCAAAAATCAAGCGACAGTTGTAGACGTCCTGTCCAAAGTCGTATCGGAGATAAGCAGCTAATCCGTAGTGATCCTTGGAGGCATCGGAGAAGATGATGAGGCTGACTGTCTTGTAGTTGTAATTGTTAACTAGTTGGCGAGGCAGAACAAGTTCTGACTCGTCAAACAGTAGTTTAGCTTTTTTCCAGTCCTTTTCGAGAGAAGTTGGTAGTGGTTCATTCCATTTTGTTCCCGCGATCCACAGTTTGTGCATTAGGTTTTTTATTGGAATCAAAATCGGGCAAACCATGCCAGTTGGGTCATATGTTTTTGCTTGAAAGGAGGCCAATTGTCGCTTTGTTGGGATGCCATCGGGAGGCTGGGCGATTTTTATGGTAAGCGTATCCAGCTCTGCGTTCCAAATGTGTCCCAGTAGTTTTGTGATGTGGTTGTTGGCGCGGTCCTTTTCCGGGATTTGTTCCATGACCTCGATGCAGTTGATCATAAACTCTCTCAAGTTCATGTGCATTTTGTTGAAGGCGTTCTTCGAGTCTTCGTAAAGTTTTTTGAGTTCTTCTATTTTGTTGGTGGTGAAAAGAATATTGTCGACATATAGATTTTCGGTGACTCTTTGGTTGATTTCGTCCGGATTTTGTTCCAAATACCGTAAAATCGTAATTGCGAGAAGAAATGGGCTGCAAGCTACTCCGAAAGGAAGTCTTGTGAATCGGTAGATAGCAATGTTGTCCGGGTTGTATCCTAGAGCGGGATCCTTAAGCCACAGAAACTTTGTTAGATTTCTGTATTGAGGCTGGATCCTTGCTTGGTGGAAAGCCTTTTCTATATCCGATATCATTAAGTACTTTTTCAGGCGGCTTCGCAGAAGAATTCCGAGAATCGACTGAAGAATGGACGGGCCGGGAAAAACGCAGTCGTTTAGGCTTAACTCGTTTTTCATGTGACTTGACGCATCCAGCACTATACGGAGTTTTGTGGTTGTAGATTCCAACTTGATGACTACCCGATGTGGGATAAAGTATGAATTTCCATCCTCATTTGTTGGTGATTTGTCCTCCACGCGTTCAATAATTCCGGATTCTAGTTGGCTCATGATAATATCGTGGTATTGCATTCTCGTAGTTCCAGTTCGGAGTTGGTTGTTGAGAAGTGTTGTTAGTCTTCTGGCAGCGACTGGGTAGTTATGGAAAAGATCCTTCTCCCTTCCGTTAAGAGGAAAGGCGACGTAAACTTTGTTGTCCTTGTCAGTAGTTGCATTTTTCTTGAACTGATCGATTAGTTCTTCATCTATTAGGGTCTTTTGTTGCATAGCTTCAGGAGGTAGAATACCCAAGACGTCCAAATTCCACATTTGAGCTAGTTGTTTGTCCAGCATTGCATTCGATATTTGTTGCGGTTGATTATTCGGAGATGTCGGTATCACAAGAATATCATCCTCTGGTGATGCGAAATCAATCGAATCAACAGTGTAGATGTGTTCTTCTTGGTGATATGATGATGTGTCCAAGTATGATACATTTTCATCCGTGGATAATACGTTTGGAATAGGTGTCGGGTATGTGATCAGACCTAACGGAGTCTGTTCGATGAGTCGACCACTGGGCAAGATGAATCGTCGCGAATCCTTTACCAAGTGGCTGATGACGTTATTTCCGAGGAGGAGATCAATTGGTTGTCCGTCGTATCTGCTCAGTCTTGTTATTAATTTGACGTCTAAGCCGTGATTTTTCATGTACATTTGGTCCTCTAAACTCAATATCGGGCTTCGGAAGATTGTTGGGAGTTTTGTGTATCCAGGAATTGAAGCGGCCCATAATCGGTGTTTTGAGTCTGTTACTTTAAGTTGGTAAAAATTATACCATTGTTGTTCAGACGACGATATTAACCCTTTGAACGACATCAGTTGTTTCTTCACGATTTGCAATCCAAGTTTTTTGGCGGTTACTTCTGATATGATAGAAGTGGTTGCTCCTGTATCTACCAGAGCCAACAGTATGTTGCCAGTTGTAGTTGATAAAGGCATAAACGGCATTTTATATTCACTGTCCCTTTGGAGTTCGGTGTTGAATGTGAATGTTTCTATAGCATCCTCGACTATTATTTCTTTGATAGCTGGGCCATTTGGGTTGACGATTTTGAAAATGTTATTATCGCCAGAGGCAAATGTTCCGTTTTCACAAGAAAATTCGACTCTGGGGATAATTGGGGATGTTTTGGAAGAGAGTATGCCGTCATCGAGTGTAGGCGATCTCTCCCAAATTGATACGTTTTCTGCAGGAAAGGTTGGTGTTGAAGGCTGATGAAAATTTTGTGAATGCGTTGGATCCATTCCATTACTTTGA